>OZ022263.1:93396689-93931689 GCA_963978885.1 Nemotelus pantherinus | reverse complement strand
CGACTGGTATATGTGTGAATAAAGTCAGTCTGTTTCGGGATGCCAAATCGCTCGGCAACCAATCAGACTAATTCAAAATTTAATAGATTAGTTTTATTTTGAAAGGTCACTGATGCATCGTGATCTTGCTAAAGAGGCGGTTAAATTCGCCATGCAAGTATCACATGCATAGTGACCAGTTAGGGAAGTAACCATATTTTTATAAAATTACACAATAAAAATCAGCTTGTGTACAAATCTTATGCTTTGTCTATACAGTCAAAGTAAAATTTTGGAAATTTCATGTCGGACAAGAACGGTAACCCTTTCCCAATTCACCTATATTTTTAGCATCAAAAACTTCTGTTGACGGGAACTCACGAGCCAATCATCAGATACAGTTCAAATTTACAGAATACATTGAACTTGAATAGGACCAGGTCTGATAGAAGCGATTTATAATTGTGGCCAACTCTGTGCCAGTGGTGCCATATTGAAAAATTATGAAGAAAAAAAACTGCTTTTTGCCCTATGAATTCTGATTCAGTCACCAGATTTTCATGAAATTGAACCTTACTTTAAGCCGTGTTTGGTAGAAATTTGGTTCAGAAATTCGATTGTATGATTCTATGGTAATTTTTGTGTCTTTGGTTTTGAAAATTCGCTCAGGAAAATAAAGCTTTTTGCCCAGTCATGAAATCAATACGAATTTCATACAATTATTGGAAACTATTATATTCAGGCCGAATCTGGTTGAAAAGCCACGATAGGGCTGCCAGCTATTGTTGGTTTTGTGTTTATTTGCAATGTCTTTATTAAGCGATTTTATCGTAAAATTTTCAAATGGTAATGATATTGTAGTGACAATAAACAGCAAATATTAAGTTTTCGATTATTTGAAAAATGTCGCGGCTGGTAAACCTTAATTTCTTTATATTCCTATAACGTCGAATCCAGTCACTGGATCGAGCAAAAATTTGCAGGGTAGGTTAATTTCAACGTGAAGGAGATGTGATATATTTTTGGCTTTGTTACTGGCAAAAGGTTGCCAGCACGAGTCGGTAGTGCCATTTATGTATCAATAAATGCTTACAGTTAGTATTCATACCGGAAACATTTACAATGAAAATAAATATCCAATGTTTCAATTCCCAAAGTTCTGCAAATTTTTCGTATCACAGCCCCAAACACCAGCTTCAGTTACAGTGCTGCAGGCACTGAGCATTTTGCTACATTTGCTTTCAAATTATGTGAAATAAACAACTGATAACGAATATTATTAACGAGTGTTTTGCTCTCATAAACTTTGAAATTCATGCCAGTGGTAATATCTGAAAACTTTCCACCATTCATTCATTGCATTCTTGAGATCAAAGTAAAACGTGGCGTTTGAAACAGTTTGGCTGTAATAAGCAGCTCGTGTGGTAGAATATGCATTCGAAATCTGCACGGTTCTTCTACTGTTCTTCGAATATTAGTGTTTCTAGCGGTTCAGGTGCGCTAGAGTTTTTTTTCGATATTTTTTTACTTTAATTTTTAACTAAACGCAAAACCATCATTTATTATTAAAGTAACATAAAAAACAAGTTTTTTGCTCTTACTGAGCGTTAGTGCCTTAACTGTTTTACCCATTGTATCTGGTCCAGTTTAGGGAGCCTTTATTCTATTATGTTGTATAGGATGATAATTATATAGAATTGTTAACAAAGCATATATCTACATACATTTATATGTATGTATACATAATTATCTTCCTATGCAACAGAATCTATTTATGGAACTGATATCATAATTGGCGCGACTGCAAATAAAGAAAAAATATATCTGTGATCAGATTAAATTCCTCAATATTGTACTGCTTATAATATAAAGCAACAATATATTCCGCTAACAATACATTTCCTTTTTAGTCAGCTTTGTCTTTGCTTCAAGTCAGCTTTGTCTCCACTTGAACGATACATCCACCAAAGCCCATCAATATTTATTTATTTATTTATTCACCAAACAAGGTACAAAATCACATATAAAGTATCAAATTAAAAATAAAATGGAAAAGTAAAGTAAAGTAAAGGAAAAAGTAAAATCAAACAAGTTCAATAAGTAAGAAACAAATTAAAAAAGTTGCAAATAAATTAATAAATAACAATGAATAAATAAAACATTGACATATAAGCTATAGTTTAAGGTTCGGGGGTACGGTTGGTATGAAAAAGAGAAGATTGGAAGGATGATTTGGAAATCGTAGGAGAATATAGATTACTTATGCTGTTGAATACTCGGCAGCATCTATTTTTGTTTTTTACCTCCTTCACTCCACTCTCTCCATCACTCAATATACACGGTCCGTGTGCATCACAAAATCATCACTAAATAATTATTCCTAGTACTTCACAGACAATTGGTGTATTGGTATAAGGGATAGTAGGGGAGACCGAGGAGGGTTGTGACAATTTTTACGTTAACTAACATAAGTCATCTAATATTACTGGTACGTATATGAGCTTTTCTATGGAAGAAAGCTAATTTAATACACTATTTGAATTAAATATAAAAAGAAACAAAAAAAGTAAGATCCATGAGAAAATTGAGATTAAATGAAGTAATCCTCAATGTCACAACTCTCCTAGTACCAAGGTAAGTTGTGACAGGGTTCGAGGTAAGTTGTGACAGGGCTCGAGGTAACTTATTTTTGATGGGCGAGTCATTAAGAACAGCGGATTTGATCTTACTTCTATTTGGTTGGTTGCCTTTTCTTGGAGGTCCTTTTGGCAGTGGCCCGAGCACTTCCGGTGAAAATAGATTAGATTTAATATGGCGTAGATTAAGAGATTTAGTTGTGGACGCAATTGGTTACAAGTTTGTTGGTGGTGGATTATAAGCTTAGGATGTGGGGCAACCGGTTCTATTTCTGGAGGCTGCGCATTACAGATTAGAGATCTGGAGACAACGGAGTCAGCGTTTACGTGCTATATGGATGCTAAGATGTGGAAGCAACTGGTGCAAAGCTATCGTATAGAGGGCTGCGGTTCCTGAATGCAGAGGCAACAGGATCTATGTTTTCGGATCCGATAACATCATTCAACAGTATGTATAGACTGGAAGAACTGTTCTTATGCATCAACAATTATGTTTGGAGTAACTGTTCTTCCTTGTTGATCTGCAGTCAATTCGCGGTCTGACATTGGATCGGTCCAAACTCGATCAGTAAATTGTTCAGGCCAAGTTCCTGTAGCTGCAAAACCAACGCTGATGTTCCTTGCCGTGATCGTTACGTCAAATGCAGTTTTTTTGCATTATTAATAGCCTTTTTCAGAGGACCTTAAATAGCACGATCCATTGGTTGTAGTTTGTTACTACAGCAAGGAGGAAACGTGAGTAAGATTATACCATTTTCTCTGAAAAACTCGATATTTTTTAAAGCCTCGTGTGACGAATGGTTTTCTAGTAATAACAAAGCTTTTTGTTCTTTTGACGATCTGACATGGTTTTTGAAGTGTTCCAGAAACGTATGAAAATCATTCTCTTGCATGCATTTTGAGCCGTTAGCTGTTAAGTTAACTAAAGTTAGCTAAATATCTTTTTCCGGAAAATTTATGTATGTTAAAGACACATGTATAACTGGAGAAAAATATCGCCACATTTGTTTGATTGAAGCTCGTTGCCCAAGCCATACTTGAGCCAATCTTAGTGATAAATTTGGATCGGAAAGTTCTTATTATGCTTATGTGCTAATCTGTACGCCAAGCTTTTTGTTTCTTTAGTAGTAAAGCCATAATTTGAAGACACACAAGTCAACAAATACTCGCATAGCATATTTTCTTCATCTTTGGTGAAGACTGTTGGAAAAGCATACCCAATAGATGGTGGTTTTTTCGTTTCATTGGCCCCTTAAGCTTTTTTCTTCTTAATATATCTTTGACATTATTTTTAAGATTGTTTCCACCTAATGTAACCTCCTCACAAACTAATTCATATATTTCGATACTAGACACAGGTCTATTATTTTTTCTTGTATATTTATTTGGCATTCTCAAACAATATATAAAAATTAAAGTAGGTGGGTAAAGCATGCAGACCCCCACCACAAAGCATGTTGCCGAAAATACATTTGCTTCAAATTAGGAGAGTTGTGACAAGCTGTCACAACTCTCCTAGGAGCAAAAAAACATGCGTCGATCAGAATAATGGCTCATAACCTAACAAATATGAAGCAAACCAGAAAAGCTATATCAAGGTATGAAAGTAGAATAGTTACTGCATATCAGTAAAAATATCACAACAGCACTAGCAATACGTATATAAAATAATAGAACACTGAATTATTGACCAAAAACTTACTTTTGGCATTTTTTTTTACAACAATGTCGTATTGACACTACCACTTGCAGTGCCGGCCTGCGCGAAATAACATGTAATAACTCGTCAAAAAAGCAATAAATGCGCAGTGTTGCTAGCTTTCTAGCTGTCATAGGCTCCGAGAAATCTAGTATGTCACAACTCTCCTCTGTCACAACCCACCTCGGTCTCCCCTACCATCCTGTTTTTTATAGTTAGTACTTTAGGTCATGTTGTGTACATTTTATTTGTCATCAAGACGTGCGTTCAGAGAAAAGTTTACAAAAAACTCTGGATTTCATTAGCAGTGTGCTCTTTCAATGTAGAGCTTTAGATTTTCTTTAAACTTTACTAAGTTTTCAGAATGTTTAACCGAATTAATAACAAGCGTATTCGAGAATAGGACGTACAAGTGAATTGTATAAAGATCTTGTGACCCACAGGTTACGAAATTCTTTCGCACGTCTTTTGATGAAGCCTTGTTGTTTGTTTGTACTAGAAAGTGTTTTATCGTAGTGTTAAGCCCGGTCCAGACGCTAGGTTTTGCACAACGTTTTATCTGCGCAGTCAAAACGTTGCAAAAATAAAGAGCGTCCAGATGATGCAAATCTGAATTTATTTTAGCACAGTTTTAGTGGCGTCACCATGGAGGAAGTACTACTCTGGTCAATTTTTGCATGTTGTCTCGTGAAGAAAAAGAAACAAATAGAACATCTCCAAAGAACCAGGCGTTCACAGTGGTCGAGGAAATGGCTTCTAAAAAGACAGCACTTTTCTCACATTAAATTACTGCGTGAATTAAGTGATGAACCTAATGATTGGCGGAACTACTTGAGAATGGACATAGACACATACATTCATTTATTGGAACTAGTGAAACCATCCCAGTAGGACCACAAGCACCGATGACTTTTACCATGCACTCTTTCATTAATGCCTATGAATTCCAAAATAATGGATTACAATGTAATGTGTAAGCAATGCGAAAAACAATCATCCTGGTACATAAATTCATGTGGGTTTATCTATTAACTACTTTAATGGATTACAAAGTAATGCACAGTGAAGGGTAGAGTAATGCAAAACGGAGCGAGTATCGCTACTTATAATGACATCGCAATGTTAAATTCATCGATGCGGTATGGCGAAAACGATCCGATGATGATTACTGGTAATAATTACGTAATTATTAATTACGTAATTATTACCAGTCATCATCATCGAATCATTTTCGCCATACCGAAGAACTTTTCGGAGCACACTTTTCCATCTACCCTACAGTCTGGTAGATAAGTTTGTGTGCATGTTTTTTTTATGCGCCTCTTAAACATAGAAAAACAAACTCACAAACATGCCAAGTCGTAATCAAAATCGGAAAATGTTAACATGCCGTGAGAAAGAGGATGCTGTTAGTAACAAATGTTTAGACCAATATATCTCAAAAACGGTTATGGTTACAGTAAAAAGTTTTAGTATCTTTTTTGTTTGAAATTTTTTAAGCTACAAATTCGTCATACATTGTTTTTCTGAAGACGTTACCGTTCCTGAGATATCGTACTTGCGAGTATTTTATTCAAATATTCAAAAAGTTTGTAGGGCAAAAGTAGCTGAAATCGGCCAATTTTGGGTTAGAGTGGTTTGGGACATAATGGGGCAAGACCTAATGCAGTGACATAAATATTTTGGTTTTTTAGGGGAGTAAGGTGTTTTTTGGCCATTGTTTGGCAAAAACTACCTTCGTCAAATTATTCCAAAAAAAATTTTTTTTGTCTAGCATGAATTCGGGAACCTTTCTGAGTAGTTTTGGGTGAAATTTCCATACAAGTTTAGGAAAAAGCGGCCTAGTTTCGAAACCTTTTCCTACTGAGCACTTTTAGTGCTATTTTCAGTTTTTCCGGACGGTTTTTCGGTGGATTTCATTTTGCCGCATCTTCGAATCCCGGCCGCTTTTTCCTAGACTTGTATGGTAATTTCGCCCCAAAACTACTCAGAAAGGTCCCCGAATTCATGCTAGACAGAAAAAAGAATTTTGACAAAACGACGTTTTTGCCCAAATTTTTTTTGCTCTGTCATAATTTTTTTTCATCCTAAAAATATCATTATTATACTCTCCGACCACTTTCAATGATCGAAATCGCCGTAAAGGCAGTTTTTGCAAAACGATGGCCAAAAAACCCCTGACTCCCCTACAAAACCGAAATGTTTGTAACACAGCAATTGGTCTTGGCCCGTTATGTCCGAAATAGACATGGGTAACGCAGCGCTGCGCCGCGCAATTGCGTTGAAGCACTAGCCATGATACCACTGCGCTGATACCGATTGTCGGTATCAGCAGCGCAGTAACGCACTTCGGTGTCAATGGTGTTGGCGCTGCCGCTTTGCAATGCCAACACCATTTGGCTTGGCGCTATGCTACGACGCGGCGCAAAGATATGAGTTGACCTCAGAGTCAAATTCTTGCCAAAGCATATTCATTCAAATTTTTGTATGAGAGTTTTTCTCGAACGGAAAATCAATAGAATTCCAGCTCATATTTTATTTCCGGTCGGTTCGATTCAAGCCACTTGAGTTTTACAGGCTGCATGTGTACTTCAAGCAAGAACCGCTAAGTAAACATTATGAAAAGCAATGCGATCGTGGTATCATAGCGTCATGGTATCAGCGCACTGCTGCCAGCGCCGTATGTGAGTCCGAGAAACGCAGTGAGTATCACACATAGGCGAATGAGATCATGGTATCATAGCGCAATGGTATCAGGGCAGTGCGCTGATATCACTGCTGGCGCCGGTATCAGTGTATCAGCGCCTCAAAATTTGCTGCGTTACCCATGTCTACATTGCACCATTGCACCAAAGAGGGCATCCGATTTGGATTCAATGGTCTGATAAACTTTGAGATCGTCTGCGTAAAGTAAATGAGGTATGTTTGCAAGGACGCCAGATAGGTCGGAAATAAATATATTGAAAATAAGTGGGCCCAGATGGCTACCTTGTGATTCGCCACAAGTAGCAGTATTGTTTTTCGATAGCAGTCCTTGAAATTTTAAACATTAGCCTTAACCAGACATAAGTCTGCGAACATAAGTAAATGTCAAAACCGACCGGTTTTAGAGCAAAAAAACTCTAGCGCACCTGAACCGCTAGAAACACTAATGTTCGAAGAACAGTAGAAGAATCGTGCATGGAGCAGAAAGAGATGCAATATACAATTCGGCAACTACATACTCAAGTTAGATTTTTCGCTGCTCACATACGGCCCACTCTCGCAAAATATACTAACATGATCTCAGGCTGCTTTGACAGATAATGCATTGCGTAAATGGAGGCGCAATTTCAAGGTCAAAGTGTTTTTTTGGGAAAGTGGAATAAGTTGGTACGCTGGTTGTTATTACGCTGTGGCCAAACTAATTCAAACGCCAAGTTTTACTTTGGTCTTATAACTCATATGGTGGAAAGGTTTCAGATATTACCAGTGGCATGAATTTCAAAGTTTATGAGAGCAACACTTGTTAATTATATTCGCTCTCAGTTGCTTATTTCACAAAAATTTTCAAAGCAGCATCTCATAAAACATCAATGAAGAAAATGCTCAGTGCCTGCAGCACTGTAACTGAAGTTGGTGTTTGGGGCTGCGATCCGAAAAATTTGCAGAACTTTGGGAATTGAAACATTGGTTATTTAACTTCATTGTAAATGTTTCCGGTATGAATACTAACTGTAAGCATTTATTGATACAAAAGTAGCACAACCGACTCGTGCTGGCAACCTTTTGCCAGTATCAAAGCCAAGAAAATATCACATCTGCTTCACGTTGTTGTATTACATTCGAAGTTATAGGAGTATAAAGAAATTTAGGGTTACCTGCAGCGAGTTTTTTCAAATAATCGAAAGCTTAATATTTGCTGTTTATTGTCACTATAATATCATTACCATTTGAAAATTTTACGATGAAACCGCTTAGTAAAGATATTGCAATTAAACACAAAACCAACAATAGCTGGCAACCCTATCGTGGCTTTTCAACAAAATTTGGTCTGAATAATGTCTATAATAGGTTCCATTAATAATATGAAATTCGTATTGATGTCATGACTGCACTCGAAGTTATAAGGCAAAAAGTTTTATTTTCCTGAGCGAATTTTCAAAACCAAAGACACAAAAATTACCATAGCTGGCAGCACCAGTCGAATTTTACAACCAAATTGATATCAAACAGAGTTTAAAGTAAGGTTCAGCTATTGTGTCAATTTCATGAAAATCGGGTTACTTATTCACATTTCATAGGGCAAAAAGCAGTTTTTTTTTCTGTATAATTTTTCAAGATGGCACCACCGGCACAGACTTGCCCACAATTTAAAATCGCTTCTATCAAATTTGGTACTACTTAATTCCAATGCATTCTGTAAATTTCAGTTGTATCTGATTATTGGTTCGTGAGTTCCCGTGAACAGCAGTTTTTGATGCTAAAAATATAGGCTAACTGGGAAAGGGTTACCGTTCTTGTCCGACATGAAATTTCCAAAGTTTTACTTTGAAAGTGTAGATTAAGCATAAGATTTGTATACAGATTGGTTTTATTGTAAGAAACGGACATTTTTTAGGATATTCGATGGTTTGAATGTTTTCACTTCCAAATTTTCATTTTTTCAAATTCAAGACACCAAAATTATCATAGCTGGCAGCTCCAACCGAATTTTTCAACCAAATTTTTTCCAAACGTGATCTGAAGTAAGGTTCACCTACTGTGTGAATTTTGTCAAAATCGAACCATTCAATCAGAATTTATAGGGCTAAAAGCAGTTATCTTTTATAGTGATTTTTCAAGATGGCACCACTGGCACAGAATCGCCCGCATTTCAAAATCACTTCTATCAGACTTGGTCCTATTTAAGACCAATACATTCTGTAAATTTCAATTAATTCTGCTCATCGGATCGTGAGTTTCCGTGAACAGAAGTTTTTGATGCTAAAAATATAGGTAAATTGGGCAAGTGTTACCAGGCGTGCCCGTTATACCATATCTTTTTTTTTTTTGGTTATATAAACAAAGCACAAGATTTACATATGAATGGTTTTTTTTTGAAGAAACGGCATTTTTTCAAGAGAGACAATGATTTGAAGGTTTTCACTTTCAGTGCCTGCCCTAGCTACAGAGTTGTCAGCACGCTCATTAAAAGCTACACAAATCTACAACTAAATAATACCAATATGTCCTGGAAGTTTTGTAATGATTGAATAGCTCTGTCAAAAGTTATCGCAATTTAAAAGTTTTCAAATTTTCCCGTTCTCTTTTTAGGCACCCAGCGCACACATAGGGTTAAAAAATTCCAAAGCATTATCCGATTCACATGTAAAACACGTTTAAAATTTATTGCGTCAGCTTTATTTATGCGAAAATTATTTGTGTACGGTATAATAGGTATATTAAAAATATCACCAAAATGGCCGCCGGCGCCAAAGGGTGTTAGCAATAATTGACAGTTAAAGAAACGTGGACCTATTCTGCTTATACACCAATGTGTCCTGAAAGTTTCAGCTCAATCGGATGGCGCGTTCCCGAGATTATCTCACTGAAATTTTTTGATGATATATATATATATATATATATATATATATATATGTATATATATATATATATATATATATATATATATATATATATATATATATATATATATATATATATATATATATATATATATATATATATATATATATATATATATATATATATATATATATATATATATATATATATATATATATATATATATGGAAATATGAATTTTTGGCCGAATCGAACATTAGTAAAAACATTCTTCGAACATTAGTAAAAAGCACTTTTTGACATACACAAACACGAGTGAACATAAATGCCCATATAGCGCATAAGCGAACGTATGTCAAGTTGTATCTCATCACCGATTTACATACGGACAGCTCATAGCAACAATTTCTCATCCAAGATAACACCAAGGTCAACAACGTTTTCAACTCGGCCTAACAAATTATTGCCAAGGAAGTATGTGTTATGTGAGACCGTGCATTTTCGGGAAAAACTAATAACCTGGCACTTAGCAATGTTGAGAGAGAGCTTATTTTCATAGCACCAATGATCAAGTGAATTGAGTTTAGATTGGAGAAAGAGTGCATCGGATTTAGATTTAATGATGTGACACACTTTGAGATCGTCGGCGTAAAGTAGATGAGGTATATTTACTAAGACGACAGATAGGTCAGAAATAAATATATTAAAAAGGAGTGGGCCAAGATGGCTACCTTGTGGTACACCGGAGGTAACAGATATATTTTTCGATGAAACTCCTTGAAATTTTACCAATTGCGTTCGATTGCGAAGGCAAGAAGTCAGCCAGCTATGCAAAGATCCGGCAAGTCCGAATTTCAAAAGCTTTGAAATTAAGATAAGGTGGTCAACTCTGTCAAAAGCTTTACTGAAGTCTGTATAGACTGCGTCAATTTGATATCCTTTGTCCATTTTACACAGAACGTCTGAGATTAGGACTGTCAAACTCTTGGTAGTTGAGCGACCTTTTCTAAAACCATGTTGCTGCTCGTTTAGACGGGAGTCAACAAGTGGAGAAATTTTATCGTAGACAATCTTTTCAAAAAGTTTCGGAACTGAAGATCAGATGGCAATGCCCCTATAATTTCCGATACAGCGTCTACCACCATTTTTGAAGATGGGTGTAACAGACGAAAGTTTCCAACAGGATGGAAAAACTCCGGACGAAAGTGATCTGTTGAAAAAAATATGCAAAGGAGTTACAAGCTGCTCTACACACTTTCGCAAGAAAGTTGGAGGAATTAGATCGGGTCCAGGGCCTTTGTTGCAGTCGAGTTCCAAAATAGCTTTATGTATTTCATCACGTCAAATTTCTAAGTGGCTGACCAAAGCTGTTGGAGCAAAATGAGAGTAAGGGTACGGACAAGACGGAGCGACGAGAGCGTCGCGAGCGTCGAGTCAAGCAACGCGCCGAAATCGGTCTTATGCTTTCAAATGGAAGTGGCCATGTCGAAGCAGCGACCAAAGAGTGAAAATTTGATAGTAGCGATGACATCGATTCGAACCGATTTCGTTGCTCGACTGCTCGCAGCGGTAATGTATGTTGTTGTTGCAAAATGTGTTTTGATGGCATACAGAATGTAGACGAATTGCGTTAATGGGTTTTTCGTAGGTAGTTCGAAATTTTGGGTACATTTTTTATGAATGAAAGGTGCGGAATTGCACACAGTCAATTAGATTTCTACCAGTGATTAGGAACATCTATTGATTTATATATATCAGCAGTCTATTGATTTCAATTTGGTGTATTGTGGTGAGAAAAACTCTTCATCCGACACTGAAGAACTCATTATTTCGACTGTCACTGTAAAATTTCGTTTACAATTTTGCGTCTCGTCGCGTCTACATGAGCTGTTCCATGCTTGACTCGACGCTATGCTCGACTCGACGCTATGCTCGACTCGACGCTCTCGTCGCTCCGTCTTGTCCGTACCCTAAGAAATGTGTGAGTTTGGTGGGTGTGATGCATTAAAAACAGTCTGAAAACTATCTGCAAACAAATCACAAATCTCATTGGGAGAGGAAGAAGTGATATTAGTAAAGAACATCGACGATGGATAACCAGTAGTTTTTCGCTTCACATTTACAAAATCCTAAAAATTTTTCGGGTCGCAGATTATATTTTGGCCTTTAGTCTTAATGTAGTTGTCATAAGCCTCGTGGGACTTTGTTAAAAACTGCTTAGCAATTTCATTATCTTATCTCTTCCTGAATAGCCCAACTAACGTCAATATTGTTTTTAATCCGCTTATAAAGTTTGTTCCTACGATTCCGTAAATGGCTAAGGTCCCTATCAAACCATGGCTCAGAGAGTCTATTCTTTTTCTTTATCTTTGGTACATATCTCTCAACGACGTCAAATATTTTGTTGTAAAAAGAGGAAATGGCTTCCTCAAGGTCTAACGTTGAAAGAATATTCGTCCAATCTATAGAGTCAAGAAAATGGTGAATGCTTTCATAATTAGCATTACGAAAGTCATATACAATTGAATTATTGTACGTTCTTAAGTAAGTAGAATCAGGAGTGGCAAGTTCTACTGAAAGTGCTGTATGGTGCGAACTATTACAAAAAAGATGTTCTATGTCATTAGTTGAACTTACCACTACTTCGTCATAAGCGTTAGTGAACACAAGATCTAACCAATTATCGTTTTGGTTGGGAGCTGAACAAATTTCCTGCAAATTATTGCGATAGAAGGTACTCATAAGGTTAAAGTCGTTGCGATCTGAAAGGTTTACAGTGAGCAGGTAGGTGTCATTTTCATCGGGAATGAAACATAAATTGGGGCGATTGAAATCTCCCAGGAATAAAACTTTGTCTTTTTCGTTTAGGGATGATACGAAGGAAGATACAAATTCGCATAAATGGTCGTATACCGATTCGTCGGATCTGGGTGGAATATACGAACGCTTTCTTGCTGTGCTAGCATACATTTTTTTATATTCGCAACAGACTACTTTCTACTAAAAAATGTCTGAGCCTCAAATTATTTCTAAGAAAATGACACAAAAATCGCTGCCGTGCTCGATGGCGAACTATATCACTCCTGCTCGCTGTTTTGTTCCATCCTTCACTTCTCTTTCCTAAAAGATCGTTCTGGATCCGGCAAAAAACCGCTCGTCTAAACCGGCTCTAAGTAAAGACCCGGCAATACCGAATTTCTGTAGCTTGAGAATTAAGGTAGAATGGTCAACTCTGTCAAATGCCTTACTGAAGTTTGAGTAGACTGCGTCAATTTGGTATCCTTTTTCCATTTTGCAAAGAACGTCTGAGGTTAGGATTGTCAAATTCGTGGTAGTTGTGCGACCTTTTCTAAAGCCATGTTGTTGCTCGTTCAGACGGGAATCAACTAGGGGAGAAAGTTTGTCGTATACCACCTTTTTGAAAAGTTTCGGAATCGAAGACAAAATGGCAATGCCCCTTAAATGTTCAATGCAGCGTCGATCACCATTCCTGAATATGGGTGTGACATACGAAAGCTTCAAACAGGATGGAAAAAACTCCTGACGAAAGTGATCTATTAAAGAAAATATGCAAGGGAGTTATAAGCTGCTCCGCACACTTGCAAAAAAAGATCGGAGGAAAAAAATCGGGCCCAGGGCCTTTGTTGCAGCTGAGTTCCAAAATAGCTGTTCGTATTTCATCACGTGCAATTTCTAAAGGGTTGACAAAAGCTGTCGGAGTTGAACCAGGGAAGATAGGTGTGAGTTTGATGAGTATGGTGCATTAAAAACTTTTTAGAAACTATCTGCGAATAGGTCACATATCCCTTTAGTTGAAGAAGACGTTATATTATTCAGAAACATTGACGAAGGGTAACCAGTAGTTTTTCGCTTCACATTAACAAAATTGAAGAATTTTTTCGGTTGACCTAATAGGTTTGCTCGCATACCTGAATTTATTATAATATATTAAAATAGATTCGCAGCAAGTCGTTTTTGTACTCTTGCTGCAAGCAAAATTTTGCCACGAAAAAGAGCCAGCTGCAAAAATCTTTTGCTGCTGCAGTACGCGAACAGACCTAATGTAAATATCATAAGCCTCATGAGACTTTGCTAAAAATTGCTTAGCAACTTCATTCAACTAATAGTTATTGGTGCTTTGCGACTACGCTTTACGAAGCACACGCTTTGCGTAGCATATCCAGCATTGCCTATTTTTCGGTAGAAGTAAAAGTTTTAGGAGATACATATATATTCTGTTTTCCTACTTATATTGCACAGAAAATATTAAACTTCATGAGTGATGCGCATTTCTCGTCAAACGGTGCTGTTAACAAGCAGGATGGAAAAAACTCCTGACGAAAGTGATCTATTAAAGAAAATATGCAAGGGAGTTATAAGCTGCTCCGCACACTTGCAAAAAAAGATCGGAGGAAAAAAATCGGGCCCAGGGCCTTTGTTGCAGCTGAGTTCCAAAATAGCTGTTCGTATTTCATCACGTGCAATTTCTAAAGGGTTGACAAAAGCTGTCGGAGTTGAACCAGGGAAGATAGGTGTGAGTTTGATGAGTATGGTGCATTAAAAACTTTTTAGAAACTATCTGCGAATAGGTCACATATCCCTTTAGTTGAAGAAGACTTGATATATGCTTTTTAGCATAAAAACCTTGATAGACAGCGATAGAAACATGTCAGTTCCACGGCACTGAAAACCCTGAAATTATTAAAGATGTACCTTTTCACCAGCAAAAAGTTGCTGTTTGGTATTTGTGTTGATACTGTCATTGAGTCATTGAGAAATCAACATAGTAAAATAACAACCATCCATGAAGATCATCATCGGTCTATGGTAACCGTTATTTATGTTAAGTATTCATAAGCATTGTATGGAACACTTCTGGTTTCAACCAGATGGGATTCCACTACCGATTTTTTGAAGGCGTTATTCCCTGGTTGTTTGATATCCAAAAAGGAGATTTTGACTTGCCTCCAGGTTCGCCTAATTTGCTATGTGTTGGATGCAATAAGTGCACGACTTTATTAAATTAATAAAAATACTGGCAAACATTAATTTTATTATGAATTGCAATTATTCGATTGCAAGATCTACTTTGTGGGAATGCTAATAGGAGGCAAAAAATAAAAAAGCGTGAGTGCTAGTGCATGGCTCTATGGTCTGCAAATACTTGCTGCTCAGCATCTGGAAATCTTGATGATATTTTATATTTTAATTCTTTCTCTGTTTTTCTTTATTTTAATTCTTCATTGCTCCGCATAGGAAATATAATTAGCAAGTGAAGCTTTAAATTGTATTTTCCTGTGACAAGTACGTTCGTCGAATGTTAAAGATGATTTGGTTCAACTCAAATATCTGCTGATAGCTACATCCTCGCTTTTATCGAACCTTGCAATTTGTCTTTATATCGCGGCAAACGGTATCGATTTTGAGATCTACGTTTGCATTGTTTCCTTGTGATGTTCACGAACATGTATGCATTTTATATAGCTAAAGCTCTTGTTCTCTGCAATGAAACATCAACATTTCCACTTATTCCATCTCGGATAAAATACTATAAATGTTTTAGTAACAGAAATAATATCCAAATCCATAATTTGAGGAGACAACACTTTATTCGACAACTTATTTACATACAATCTACATGAAAACTACCTAACCATCATTATTTCCATTCATTTTGTTATCAGCGATAGACTTGGCTTTGGGAGCACGATAATCATAGAGGGCCACTTCTGGGTTCTTCTGGATAAAATCATGATAGACTTGCGTCAGCCTAACATACTCCTCGACGGACAGTTGAAAAGGTCGTGCCAACGGGTCGACATCAGCTAGTTCGAATAACTCTTGAACGATATCCACTCGGTCCGCTTCCGGGAAAAGTGTACCGTAGCCCCTTCTGCAGTATTTCTGGCGCATTGAAAACGTATGCCGGCATACCTTTTCGACAGTCTGGAAGGGTAAATCGGTCTTGGGACGCTTTAGGGGAATCAACTTGACGACGCCGACATCAACTTCTGGCTTTGGAACAAACGCTTTGCCCGAAATCGTAAACTTGAACACAGGTTGCGTCCAGATCTGGCACATCACGGACAAACGACATCGCTGACTGTCATCAATTGGAGCGCATATGCGCTCGGCGACCTCCTGTTGAAATGTCAGGGTCATAGACGTGTCTGGTCGACGGAAGGCTTCCCGTCGCAGCGACAAGTCTTCTAGCCAGTTGATGAGAAGCCGAGTGGATATGGCGAAAGGAAGATTGCCAATCAAGTGAACTCGTCCCAAATCGTCGGGCAGATGGCTGCCGATGGAGAACCGAAGTATGTCTGCTTGATGTATATCCACAGAAGTATAGCCCAAAGGTTCGACGCACTCCTTGAGTATCTCGAGACTAGGAAGAAACCGACGGTCCTTCTCGACGAGTATCAGTTTGCGAGGCTGCTGCCGGATAATTGATCGAGTTATGCCTCCGGGGCCAGGTCCGACTTCCAAGACAACATCTTGTCTATCAATGCTCCCTGCTGCCTTCACAATCTTGTCGGTCAGTCGTTCGTCCATGAGAAAGTTCTGGCTCAGCTGTTTGATGGCCTGCAGCTTGTACAGTTTGACGATGTCACGGATTGTCGGCAGCGGCGGCAAACGAACACCACTGCCTGCCACTACTCCATATGCCGACATCACGCTCAAAACAAATGTAACTAAACTATATTTTTGCAATCTAACTACTAACACACAAGATACTTTCAAAACGATACAAAAGCACCTCTAGTTCGAAACCTTCTTCGGCTCCTCGAAGTCGTCCAGGAACTTCTCCTGGGCCACACTGAACATGGAATACAAGTAGATTCCGAGAACACTCGCACCCAGTGAACAACCCAGAAGGATGTTATTCCGTCGGATTCGCTTCAATCGCTGCACTCGTTCGAGATTTTGCTGTTCGACAACTCGCATAAATTCCAGCTGCGTTTTGTCCAATTTACGGTCGAGAAATTTTACGTTCGGTTCATTTGTGCTGCCCGATGGTTGCGATGCTGACATATTTTGACGATGAAGTTTTTGAGATAAGTTACGGGTTGTAGCGAAATCTTGCAAGGAATTGATGAAATTTTTTGCGGATACTAAAGTAAAAATTGCAGTGGGGCCGCATGAAAGACAACTTGAGGTTATGATTGCTTGAAGTGACAGGCAGAGAAAAATATGATGTTACGGCTGTTTGTCCAGAGTACACTAGGTGGCGTTAAGGTCGTCGCAAAAATGCAAACCAACATGATGGTTCATGCCAACAATGCTGAATCGAATTGGAAAATATCATGAAATCTGAAATGTTCTGATCTTCTCATGGTATTGTGTTGGAAGATTCCTCAGAGCGATATGAAAGTTGATGTATATGTAACTATGAGCCAGGCTTCACAGATTTGTGCGTTTTATACAATTAGAAATTTCCTTAAAATTCACCGAAAAAACCAAAACTGCAATCTGTGCAAAACCAGCTGATTACTCGCTCTCTTCAATCAGCCAATCGTATCGTATACTGATTTCTCGCGAATTGCATTCCCATTTCATTCCTATTTACTTTGTTCCTGGTTCAAATATACGAGGCCAATTGCAAGTGAATCAGCTGAGTTTGTTTATATATGTTGGTCTCACTCTTGCAAACATTCCTTTTGCATTTTTGCGCCGTCGCACAAATTTCCCAATTGGATCCGAAACACCTGGAATCGAACGGAAAGTCGAACCAAAGGAGATAAGCGTTTCGTGTTCTCGTTTGCTTACTGCGTCCATTGATATAAAAGTATAGAGGATATGGGCATAGCGAAATTTTTGTTGCCATTTTTTGGATTGTTTGATAGTTGTAGTGAATACATGCATCTGGCATAAAAATACAAAGGTGTAGTGATTATACGATTTCGTATAATTAAAGGGGCCAATATATTTTAAATATATTAAAATGGTGTTTCGATTTAACTGCAAGAATTTAATAGTAAAATACATTCACAATATCTATGAACGGTTAATGATGAAATACGTGGATATTTTATTTATTAACATTTGTGATGAATTCAAATAAAAGAAATTGAATCAATGATTTGAATAAATTTCTGAATTTTATCCCGAGAAAATGCAACACAAATCAGTGCGCGTTATTAAATTTATAAACCAATGTTATTGATAATAATAACTTCTGTTCAAATCATTTATCAACCATAAACTCAGAATATTTAAAATGCATTTTAAAATACGAATCTTACCACAGAACCAAATCTTAAGTTACCAGCCCCCCTCCTCCTTTTGCAACCGGGCTTTGGACCGGCGTTGGCGGATTTACGGCTTCCCTTGGATAATTTAATTCATAATATAATCCGGGTTATTATTTAGAAGCATAGAGAATAGTTACATTCGAAAATATGTGAGAGATTAGATCTGTTCGCGTACTGCAGCAGCAACATATTTTTGCAGCTGGCTTCTTTCTGTGGCAGAATTTGGGTGGCAGCAAGAGTGCTAAAACGACTTGCTGTGAATCTATTTTAATATAAGGTGCGTTTTTTTGCACACCCGAGCAGATCCAAATTTGTTAAGTACATTGAATACAATAACAATTTTGTTGTTGTATTCAATACACTTAACAGATATTGATCTGGTCGGGTGTGCAAAAAAACGCACCTATATTATAATAGATTCAGGTACGTGAACAGACCTATTAGAATCTTCAATATGATTTTCCTTCAATATAATTTCGCGTAAGTTTTTGCTAGTTAATTTCAAATACAGCAGATTGTAAAATATTTTAAAAATTCAATCGTAGTTTCCATTATCTGGGAAAAAAACACAATATAACCTATTCCCCAGAACATTTATCACTTCCACTTACTAATGCAATTTGCACTTTTTATAATGATGCAATTGCGGTATCCAAGACAGTTAAGGCTACGATTTTGAATACATATTCTGCAAACAACAATTTCAAAACATTCATTTAAATATAGACCATTTATAAGAGTACTAAAGGACATTACAATACATTTACGTGTGCATGATCTTTGCATATCTATATATATATATATATATATATATATATATATATAATATACATATATATATATATATATATATATATATATATATATATATATACATATTTATATATATATATATATATATATATATATATATATATATATATATATATATATATATATATATATATATAAATATATATATATATATATAAATATATATATATATATATATATATATATATATATATATATATATATATATATATCTATATACATAAAAATGTATATGTATATGTATATGTATATATATATATATATATGTATATATATACATATATATGTATATATATATATATATATATATATTTATTTATGTATATATTTGCACATATTTGCGATAGAGGTGCAAAAACTCAGCTATTCTCACAGCTTCGCACCTCCCTCCTCTTTTCTCAACCGGGCTTGGGACCGGCTATGGCAGATTTACAATGCTCGTTACATAATTAACTGTTATTTATTGGCTTCAGAAACTACAATTTTACTATTTCATTTTCTATTTTCATGTACCTGAGCATATGCTGAAAATGCCCCCTTTCATTATTTAGTTTAGTACCCGCTTTGACCTACTTACAAAGTCAACATGTCACACTGCTTAAAATGTAAACAAACCGGGTGATGTTTTCGTTCTCGCGACAATTGCCAAGCTATCATTCACGCAAACGAAATAAACAGGCGTATTTGAAATTTAAACACTTCACGCATTCTCTAACAAAAGCTATATTTTAAAAATATTAAACCGTTCACTCATTAACTTTATTTTCTTTCACCACAACCAAACCGCACAACATAAAACCTGCTTTACCTAATTCTGTATACACATAAGCTTAATGAAATAATCACTCGACACTGCCACTCATATGCGCACGACACTAAATGCAATATTTTTTTGAATGCAGCTCCCGATCACGAATTATAAAGCGTTTTATAAATGCGCGGCTTGAAGACAATCGATTTTATGAAACGAAAATTGACAGTCCCAGTAACTGGAACGATGCTGGAACACCTGAGATTGTCAGAACACTGCATTCTCACCCATATTAATACAATTGTTTCTGGCAACAGTCACGGACAGTATACGTATATGCTATTCGCATATCCTCTATACTTTTATATCAATGACTGCGTCATTCATAGTAGCAACAGCACAGTCGTTCGCGTTTCTTCTAGCTGGCTGGTGGGTGTTCATGCGGGTCGTGGTGCGTGAGTTGAACAAAATCGGTTGTAATTATTAGTTGATTTATAAAATTTTCGCATCTGTTCACATTGGATTTCCAGAAAAGTAGCTCGTGATATTATTTTCAATACAATTTGTGCGTTTTCCCCCGAACTCCAATAGCCGTAAAGGAATATTCTGTTCGCGGTAACAACGTGCTTTGGTCCGTTATCCGTTTTAGGAGCTGTTGTGCGAATCAACTAGTACGAAGAAACCAGCTCGAAAGCGTGCATCAGCGTTTGAGTGTGCTTGTATTCGTCGGCAGAGCATTAAGTGCAGTGAATCGAAAGTGGACTTGCAAAAAGTAAGGTGACGTAAAAAGGTGAACGGACGAGTCGTGCAGTTTTCCTCCACGCGGTGTGAAAGTTTCAGGCATCGAAGCTAAATCGCTGGTCGGTTGCGTGGCGTGATAGATTTACCTCGAGCATATCGGCAGCTCGTCGGTGCATTGTACGTAGTCTTTCAGAACAAAGAAACTGCAAGCGAAGTCGTGTTCCCTGGATTCTAGTTCGTTCGCTTGCGTACCAGTGTCCTAATTTCGTGTATTGCGTGAGGTTACTTCGATTTTTGAGTAGATTCGCTATTTGTGGCTAGATTCTAATTTTGCTAATCGAGGTAGGACACCTCCAGTCCGTGCAGAAAACGGAATTCCGTGTCTCGTGGTTGTGAAACGTAATGCCTTTTATTTCGAAAGACTGGCGATCGCCTGGCGAAATATGGGTGAAGACAGACGAAGGCTGGGAGCAGCTCAAGGTACTCGAGTGCGGCAAACGGAAAAGGTAAGGCATTTTGTCCCTTTGGTGTCTATCACCACATTAAAATGAAAACCAGTGTTTGGCGACACGTTTCATCATGTCAAGGTCTTTGCGTAATTCTATTATCTCAACAACCGTTAGATACATTAGTAACTAGCTGCTTGACACGCGTCTTGAATTGTTTTAACGTGTGTCGAAAGTCATATTCATTTAGATACCATTTCTATGAAACAAAGCGTGGGCAATTGCAAACACAACTCAGCTGTTTCGGAGTATAAAGAATCGTACACGAAGAAAACGTAAATAAAGGCGGAACGATTGGAAAATGAGCCAGATCTCGTGAAATTGTGCATGACCGTACCTGATTGCGTGCTTGACAGGCTTCGTGTCGGAAAGTAATTGGGGAAGGGAGGTATGAAAATGCGATTGGGTCACAAGCCTCGTATACAATAGCCGCGTCTATAACGTGGTTTCAAAGTGGATTAAGCTAAGTCAAACCACGTTGTATACGCGCATCAGATTGATTTGGGATAAGTGAATCCGATCAGGAAATTTTACGGGATTCGATTAACTTTTACGTTAAAAGACCCGGATCGCGGGATTGAAAAATTCGAAGCGCAATTGAGTTCTATTAATATATGTGACGTTCAGATGCGATATACTTCACTTTATTAGAACTAGCTGAATTTTATTCTTTTAATCCAGTCGGACCAAAAACCTTTGAAGTTTCATTTCAATCCGTTTCAAGCCAAGATACGAGGCTACAGTCAGTAGCCCAGTATTTAACGTGACTTGAAAGTGGATTCAAATCGGCTTGAGATTGAAATGGTGGAATCGAAACCTTTGAATAACCCGTTTACTTTCCATTGTTTCAATCTCAATCCCGATATCAGTCCACGTTGTATACTGGGCTAATGTTGTGAGATCGTAGGAATTTTTTTCATTTTGTGGGCATTTTCGACTTCTAAACCTTGAAAAAGGGAAAACGTGCTGCTCGTTGAACAAAATCGTGGAAGAAATGGTTTAAATGAAATAAAACTGTTTCGTAAAATTTCCACCAAACATATTTGAGAAAGAATTTAAACAATGCAGGTAAAATTGATATTTCTTCGTTTATTCTTTTTTTTTCCTCCTTTCCACTCTCTCCATCACTCAATCTGTATGCACGGTCCGTGTGCATCAAAGTATTATCAAACATATCATCCTAGTACTTCCCAGACAATTAAAAATTGGTATAAGGGAAGATACAATTGTTATTAATATTAATCACATTTCATACCTTAAGCTATATGATTGTCCTCATTGACATGTGTCCAGAGAAACGTCTACAAAAAACTCTGGTATCTTCTTCATTAAGGATTTGTGTTTTTGATGTGAGATTTCAAGTGTACCTTGAACTCTATTATGTTTTTCGCTGATTTGACCCAGTTCCAATGAATTGTAATATGCGATAGCCTGCTGTATTGGATCCATTTTCAATCTATCTGTTCTTGGAGTTGTAAGAAATAAATTTCTAGCAGTTCTGGTTTCCCGGTTAGTTATCTCCAACACAGTGCGGGGGGTGTTAGGCCATTTAAAATTGTTGCTCAGGATGGTAAAAATCAGTTTTCCCCTTTCAAAATTAACTAGTTGTTGAATATTTAACAATCCTGTTCGAGTGTACACAGTAACTGTTGGTGTTAGAGTCGCCATTCTAAACATAATTTTAATTGCTTAAGTCTTCCAATTAACTCAATGTTTTGCTTTGATGTCTGACTCCATAAAATAGTTCCGTATGTGATAGTTGAAAGAATATAATCATTAAACATCATTAATTTAGTTCTGGTTTCCAAGAACTCAAATTTTCTTAAGGCTGCGATCATTGGTGCGACTTTATGTCTGATGTGGTTAATATGCTGTAACCATGACATTTTCTCATCCAGGATTAAACCAAGATATTTAATTGATTCAGCTTTTTCCAGACGAATTCCGTTTATCTGAATAAATGGGTTTATAGGACATTTGTTTTTCTGCTGGAAAATTATGTACTTGGTCTTGTTGATGTTTATAAGCAGTTTGTTATGCCTAAGCCACACTTGGTATGTTTCTAGATCTCTATTAATTTTATACTCCAGAGACGGCTCATCCTTTCCAGAATATAAAAGGAGTGTCATCAGCAAAAAGGACCAATTTGCCAGACAGCTGGAGATGTTGGAGGCAGTTCACATACAGGATGAATAGTACTGGTCCAAGAATTGATCCCTGCGGTATGCCTATATTGATGAAACGCTCCCAACTGATGCACTGTAATTGTTTTGTCACGATCCGCCTATCCAATAGATAATCTTTTATTATCGAGTAAAATTTCTTGCTAATGCCATATTTTTCGAGACGTTGAAGCAAAATTCCTTCTTGAGATCGACAAAAATAGCTGCTACATAGTTACCTCTATCCAATGAACTGTAAATGAATTGGACCGCGTCTAACGTGGCCGCTATTGTATTGCTGTGTTCTTGGAAACCGTACTGAATTGGAGCTGAAATTGCTGCCTCATTGATGTGTTGCACTATGCGGAAATTTAAGATTCTCTCAAATATCTTGCTCATTACACTGGTAACAGCTATTGGGCGATAATTAGAAGGATCCGAATGGTCGCCTCCCTTAAAGATTGGTGTTATTCGGGCCAATTTAAGGCAAGAAGGAAAAGAACCTGCTTTTAAGTGACTATTAATAATTTTCGTTAGAATCTCTGCTATTTCATTTTTAAGCATTTTGACGTCTCCGGAAGTTAAATTGTCGACACCTGGAGAAACTTTGGTTTTTAGTTTATCTATAATTTCCATTACTTCACTTGGCACTGTAGGTCTTAAATGAATACTGGCATAACTCTCAGGAATTGGACTTTCACTTTGCTCGAAAACATTGTGGAATTGTTGGGTGACATTAGTTCCAATCATTGCAAAATAATTATTCAATTCTTCTGTGATACCTTCAGGAGTTGAGATTAATAATCCATTTATTGATAATTCATTAATATATGTTGCCCGCTGGTTTACATTTTTTCCTGCTTGCATTAATTCATTAATAACTCTCCAGTATTTTGAACTACTTCCAGCCGATGCTTCAAACTTTTTCGAGTAAAATTCCCGTTTAGCTTCCTTTATCAGTCGACTCGACTCCCTTTTTAACACTGTGTAGTTCTGCTTCTTAACTGCGGAATTTTGATCTGACATGAATATTCTGTAAACTTTGCGCTTCTTTTTAGAGACATCTATAACTTTTTTGGTTATCGACGATTCTTGGCGAACTCTTATGTGGAAAATACATATTGGCCGAGCCCAGGCGAGCCGAGTGTGTGGGCGGTCCAGACGAGCGACTTTGACAGGTGTCACAGGCGCTCGTGCCACATCCGATCGGAACACGAGCCAACGTGATTCGTGACGAGCTGTCAAATGCCGTCCACATGTTGGCGGCCTCGTCTGACTTCGGCTCGCCTGGCCTCGGCCAATATCTATTTGCTACATGATATGCTTGGTAGTTGTTGCTTTGTTTTTGGCTTGAGTTAATATGCCAATGAGTTCTTCGAAATTTGTCACTATGTTGCTACGTAGATCATCGATCACATATTTTTTAAATTTGAACTTACAAGTAGTATTAATGGCTATTTTTTTTGGAGGCAGCTTTGCTTTAACATGACTCTTTATTGACAAATTTATTATTCTGTGATCCAAGTCTGGCCATTTATCATCTTCATATGTGGTTCGATCAGCTAAATATGCATTTGATACGACGACATGATCTATTAAGGTTTTCGATGTTTGTGTTATGCGTGTTGGTTTAGTCGAATTCAGCAAAATTACGTTATTGTAT
Source organism: Nemotelus pantherinus (assembly GCA_963978885.1). NCBI lineage: Eukaryota > Metazoa > Arthropoda > Insecta > Diptera > Stratiomyidae > Nemotelus > Nemotelus pantherinus. Next base: position 93,906,940 of record OZ022263.1, on the reverse strand, counting down.
GTCAAAATATCATAGTATGCTCTAGTGATATTGGATGCATTATCTTACATTTCAGTTCAAACGTGGAATGAAATGAACTAGAATCGCTTCTGAACAAAACTTTCGAAACAAAAAATTCAATTCAAAACGGCCAAAAGCAAAATATGGTTACTAAATCATGCAGAATAATATTTTTTTTTATAATAATATACGTTTGAAGGGATTTTTCAGCTTTGTAAAACATATTTTAAGCTATTTCAATACATTTAATGCACTGTTTCAGTGAAAGCAACTACTGATTCACAAAGTGTTTGCTGAGTGCATTAGTATTTTAAGAAGAATTTGCTTAAATTCTGTGAAACCTGGTTTCATTGCCTTACTGGAAAATATGGAATTGAATGAAGAGCATTTAATTCCAGATATGGATATTTATTTGGGACCAAAATGTCAAGAATAAATAGCGCCTTTTGAAGTAGCTGTAAAATTAGAGATAAAAAAAAACAGGAAAAGAGTTTTACGTTACGACATGTAAAGAGCTTAAAGAGAAACTACCATTTAATGATGTTATCTTTAAAGAAATTGAATTTTTAAGCCCCCAAATAGCTCTTGATAGTTCAAAACGAACGTATTCGCTGCAGTTCAAAAATTTGGCTGTAAAGAATCTATTTTAAATATCGAATGGAGAAATCTAGCAGTAACTTTTTCAAGTGATGAAAAGCAGACATTATTGAAGCTAACAGTAGAACAATTTTGGAAAGAAATAGACAAAGCAAAAAATTTTGAGGATGCATGCATGTTTCCTCATTCAATGCCTCCTAGAAGTACGGGCCGTAATGTAGAATGATGACGTCAGAGTTTGCGGGAACAATGTCGCGAAAAACACACGTAGTCTTATGGGACGTCCGCGGGAAAATGCTAATTGTACAGGTGTGTGTTAAACTGATTGAAGTGAAAACAAAGTGAGATCCGCGGAACAGTGCTAGTGAACAGCTAAAGCACAAATTAATGCGGTGCGTGCGGTATAATTGGGAAATTCGCTACGAAATGTTTATCGGTTGGTGTTAGGTTACGTGATGTTTCGTGTCGATTTACTGTCGATACAATTAATTGGTACAAAATGAAAGTTATGACTAAATATTATTATTACAACGCGTCCACGCACAAAAAACTAACGTTTTAATCATATTTTAGCTTAAAAACCGCAAGTGAAATCTCCGTGTGCATCGGCACTGCCTCGTGGAAATGTCAAAACTCCCCGAATAACTGACGTCATAGCTAAAACGATTACGTTGCATGACGGCTCGTACTTCTAGGAGACATTGCCTCATTTAACTAAGATTTCAAAGTATGCTCTAGTTTTCCCACATTCAAATGCTGAGTCGGAAACAATATTCTCCACTGTAACCGACGTCAAAACTTTAAAGCGAAACAGAATAATTGAAGATTCATTGAACGCAGTTTGTTGCATTCGCTCAAATTTTCAGTCTAGAACTATTAGCTGCATTGATTTCGAGCCTGCTGATAATTATTTCAATTTGCACAATGCACAAAATCTAATTATTAGCTTAAAAATGAACGCATTTTATATTTCGTTATAACGAAATTATTTTTTGTTCAAGGTCAAAGGTCACGAAAATCAGTTTTTCTTAAGTATCTTGTTAACGATTGATTTTACGTGAATAAAATCAAATTTACGGAATTTAAATATCAAATTTACATAAATCAAATTTACTCAGCATTGAAATCTGCACAAAAGCTTCATACATCAAATTCATGTACGATAAGTAGTTTTCGAAATATGAGGCTGAGAAATGTTTGAGTCGAGTGCATAACCCCTATAATTGCCATGCTCGTCCCCACAAAATTTTCCGTTTGAGAAAAAAAATACATTTTTCATCTAACTTGCAGGGAATACGGCAGCACTACAAGAAATAAATGTTGTCCTTTGATGTCCGAGGCTTTCCCATAGTCGAGCGGAAAGTCTCAGACACAAAAGGGTGTGACGTAATTTCGACATTGAGCTGCCGCTATGAACGCAATTTCATGAGACTTTTATGAGGGACCGAGAATAGTATTATAGCTAGGTATGGCTAGGAATGGAGCTTTATAGATGGAGCTTTATTGATTTTGACGGGATATGCAGCTTCATAAGCGGCAGCTCTGATTGATTTCAAAAGCGGCAGCTCTGATGCGCACACGACTTTGTAATGGACTTTCCACATTATGCTTGCTATCTCACCATAAACAAATTTCCGACGAAAAATTTCCACTTGAATTTATTTGGCAGAGAAAGTGTCATTTTCCTGGCATAATAATTTTATCTGCTTTATGCTATTAACTAGCAGAAAAAATAGAAAACATTCCAAAGGTTTATTTTTTATTTATTTGAAATCTCTTCTCATGTTAAAAGTAAGTTTTGAAACGTATTTTACTCGTTTCTTTCCATCCGGTGAAACATTGAATTTCAGATCCAAAAAATCTTGTGTTAATTTGGTTTTATCTTTTGTACTCATTCCTTCGCCCAATTCAAATATTTCGTCTGGAATGTTGAATTTTTCCTCCAATTGATGTGTTGTTGCCCTTTGATTTTTCAATTTTATTTGAAGAAAGCCATTTAAATAATAGTTTACCAATAGATCCTATAACAAGTTTTGACAATTTATTTTGCTTCTCTTAGTAATATATAATACTAAAACAATTTCGCTCTTGCTCTTCAAAGCTGAAGCAAAAGAAAACATATCGCTTTTTCAACAATTATTTGCCTCATAGGTGTATGCCGGTGCAATGCCTTAATAAATAACTGTTAAAACAACATTCACAGTTTGAAATAATTTTGGCGGAAACGCCATTCATGTCTTACATCTCTTATTATAACAAGTTTATTCCTATAGCAGCAATTTGTCTTAGTTTTCTCAAAGGTGTTTGAATTACATTTACCGTCTGAACAGTTTTTGTTTTTTTTCCTACTTATTTGCATGTGCTTGATTTCACTTGCATTTTCAAATAAAACTGCAAAGCAGGAACGAAATCTATAAAATTGTTTTCGATGATTAAGAACGAATCGAAAGTTAAAAACACGACAAATTCTGGACGGTTGATTTGAAATTCGTTACATGTAAAATCGAAAAAAAATTGCTAATTTGTTCAGAAAATTTTTATTATTAAGTCCTTAATGTACATGTCTCACAGTAAATGAAAATATTTTTTTTAATAATTTTTCAACACAAAATGGTGACGATGCGAGCGAATGAAAAAACCACACCAAAAACTGCCTCGTACAACTTAACGCCTTTTCCGGGGAACTTGCAACGTCCAGAGAGTCCAAACGTCCAAAAATATGCTAATGAGATGTATAATTCGTAGGTGAACTAATAAAATTTAGAAAAAAAAATTAAATTTTTACAATAATTTTAGATTAAACAAAAAAATCGATTATTTTTCAAAAAAATCACGTTTTAAACATTAATAAACAAATTAGTTTTCATGTAACAACATGTAAGTTCAACGAGAAGATAATACTCTTTTGTAGATGTGGTATAAATTTGAGCCAGATCAGTTCAATATTTTTTGAGATATTTTGTACGGAAGTTGAAAAAGTACTACTTTGAGAAAAACGCGTTTAAAGTTCTAAAGCTCGACCGACCTGGGGAACGCCGCGCTGCCTATAACTGACTATAACTCGAAAACTAATACGAATATCGTTTAAAAACTTTTTTTGGTATATTTTAAGAGCATTTCGAAGATTTTGATGTAATTAAAAAAAATCGATTTTTTTTTAGCAGTTACATGTATTTTCCCCCTTAAGCCTACCAAAGACATAGGTAGCGACTTGGTAGATACATTACGGGACTCTGCTCCTCCATATTCCACCGTTGGACGCTGGGCCGAGGAGTTTAAGCTGGGAAGAACATCCACTGAAGATGAACACCGCGAAGGACGTCCATCCACATCCCTAAAAAAAATCGACAATGTCGTGTTGGCAGATCGAAGAGTGACCCTCAGGCATGTAGCTGAGGTCACAGGATCTCATATGGTAGTGTTCGAAAAAATTTTGCCAACAAATTACATATGAAGAATATATCTGTGCGTTGGGTACCGAGAATGTTAACGGACGAGTGTTAAGAAACGAGTCGACATTTCAAGGATGAATCTCGAAAAGTTCTAGGCAGATCAGGAGAAATTTTTGCTACGCTTCGTGATCATGGATGAGACCTGGATCCACCATTTTGATCCAGAAACCAAAATGCAATCGATGACCTGGAAGCGACCTTCTTCACCGACGCCGAAGAAATACAAAGTATCAAGCTCGGCTGGAAAGGTTATGGCATCAGTTTTTTGGTACGCTGAAGGAATTATTATGGTGGAATATTTGGAAAAGGGAGCCACTATATCAGGCTCTTACTACGTAAACCAAATAACAAGATTGCGAGAGGCAATGAAGGAAAAAAGACGCGGCAAACTGTGAGCTGGAGCTCTGTTTCATCGAGATAACCCACCGGCTCTCAAGGCTGCAGTTGCCATGGATGCAAATAAAGAAACAGGATTCGAACTGCTTGAACACCCGTCCTATTCGCCAGATCTAGCTCCCAGTGACTTATACATCTTTCCTCGGCTCAAACAACACCTTCGGAGTAAGAAATTTGAAGATGATAGCGCAGTGATGGCCGCTGTTAAGGTATTTTAGGAGAGTCAGATAAATAATTTTTTTTTAAAGGCGGCTCTAGATATGCGGTGTTTGTCAAATACCGAGCACCTAGTTTGGCAAACTTCGCATGTGTGGTTGGGTTGATCGCCTAGTGCTTGCCTTAGGCCAAGCACAAACATTCGGGTGCTCGCTATTTCCGTAGTTTGTCGAACTTTCAACTCACATCAAAGTAGACGAGCACTGTGTCGGATCCCCGCAGCTCGTTCATCTTCCAGTTTTGGCGAACATTCGGCAATGCCCGAATGTCTAATTCACTGTGCTTGTTATTCCGCAAGCACCAAGCCAAATTACTTGACTAGGTGCTCGGTATTTGGCGAATAGGAGGTGTTTGACAAACACCGCATATCTAAAGCCGCCTTAAGGGTATCCTGGATTTGGAAAAAAGATGTACTAAATGTATTAACTTATTAGGAGACTATATTGAAAAATAAATATATCTTTTATGTTTAATCACCTTGGTTTATTTTCATTATCATTACTTATTGATCAACCCTCGTATTTCGTGCTCATTCGGACTTTAACAAATTTCAATAAATATTCTTCTGAAATTCCTTTACAGGAATAAGCTTGACCTTCCAATGCATTGTGATAAAAACAATAGTTAAGCAGCATATACTTACCAGCATTGAAAAAGTCATTATATACTTAGTCAGAACAGTTGACCTATACATTCTAATAACTTTTCTATTGCTTTAGTAGTCTCCACACATGGGGATAACCGACCGTTTGCCACGAACACCATAAAAGGTCGACAAATGACTGATTTGCTTAATAGTAGAACAAGTGTAAACAACCTAGGCGCGGGTGCTTTCTAAAGCCGCGTTCATATACACCCAACGAACGGCTAATGATAGTTTGTTAGTTTTTTACCGCCGGCAGACGAACAGCAGCCAAGGCCAACGGCATCGTTGGCTCTCCGCAGACACTCAGCCAATCCGAGTCAACGAATGCATTGGCCGTTGGCCTTAGCCCTATGTTTATGCAGCTTAACTACAGAGTAGCGCAAAAGTTTCTGCCCTTAGTTTTGAATAAAATTTCAATGAAAAGAGATTGGTTTAATATTATAATTTAATACATAATACGTAATTTGTGTGAAATATGTCTTCGTTCCAGGCAGGTCAATGAATCCACGCATTATGTAGGAAATACATATTGGCCGAAGCAAGACCATTAGAGGCTATGTCCAATATGTGTACACCTCGTTGGCGCGAGATGGCCATGATTGGTGGATGTTGGCCTTCCTTCTGATCTGAGTGGGTTTTTTGAGCACCAACCAAACGGATTTGACAGGCTGGCGAACGTTATGCACATGGTTGTTCACCAACTCCGGCCATGGTGTGGACAGCATCATTTCAACATTCTCGAAGTGGCCTCAGTTGGCCCGAGCTGGAGATGGTCTAGGATGGGCCAAAATGTATTTGAAGTATGAGAAAAGCGTTCGTAAATCGCTTCATTGCATCAAAATCAGTTACTTTCTGCCCATAAATTGATGGTGATTATTAAAACATGGTGCGAAAACAAGGACATAGTTGTGCCGTGGCCTAAAATCTGACAGGGGCCAGGTTCAAAACATGCGATGATGTTGTCTTCCGTAAGGTACACGTACTGTTCATACAACTTATGTAATTTACTAATACATTATATATTTGTTAATTTATTCTTTGTTATTTGCTAATGCATAATGCATTATCAAATAAACTTTGTGTCTGTGAATACGTATAAGCTACTACCACATGCATATAATGTGAATGGTAGGTATGAACTACACATGAATTATCTATGACCGCTAAGAAAGAAAGCTTGTATGAATTATTCGGAAATAGAATGGAAATAATTAGAAATGTACGACTATTTTTTCGTTTAGAAGTTAAATATATTTCAACTTATACTTAAAGGAGAGGATAGTTTAGTTTCAATATAACTTTAAAGAAATTGGAATAAAGTAAGCTTAAAAGGAAGACATTGATCTATTGCTTCAAACTTTTGTTACCTAGAAAACTTAGAAAAAGCAAAATAATTTGGCAAGATGAAGAGTACTGTAACTTACTCTTTTCGAGTAATTTGGTTTGCAGGGATATCTTTGTAGCCCTAACTGCGTGTCCGAGGCTAGATGAAACAGCAAAACCTTTGAAACTAGTCCTTTTTGCTGCTTTCCGTTTTCGCGATCCTCTGGAAAATGTAAGATCCAGACAGCTCCTCTGCGAATGATTTAATTTTTTCCCAAACTACATATAAGTCTTCTCGCTCACTTAGTAGTGTTTTAACTGTTCCATTCACAGGATCTATTCCATTCCTAAGAGTTGCATTTTTAGTTTGGAAATATGGGCTTATAAAAAGAACATAGTGAAAGATGAAAAGATTTGCTACAAACTTAGGATTACTGATTGAATGAAAGATCCCCAATTAATAAACTGAGTCGTTGTACTTTCCCTCATTCATTTCTTTTTCTAAAGCCTCTTTCATGGCCCGATAGCCATCGATCACTAATTTGCAATTGTGAAATCTCATTGACTAACGAGTCGAGTTTAATTTTCTCATTCCATGCCTTGTATTTAGACCAACTGCCTCTTCAAACTGCTTCAACAATTCGTGTTGTGATGGCTTCGAAAAGTGTAGGTAAAGGGATTCGATGGCATTGAAAAAGGATGTACACGTTTCCATTGTGAAAAATGTGTCCATCACAACAAGGATAATTTTATGAGCTAGACAGTGTACAAATGTGATCGCAGGGTGTTTCATGTTAATTTAGATTTGTACACCACTTTTTTGTCCTGACATCACACTAGCACCACCATAAGACTATCCAACAACAGGCAATTCGCTAAGTCCGTAGCTGTCTAACAGGCTCAAAATTGTATCTGCAAAATACGAGGCATTTCTAGCTCCTGAACAGTCTATAAAGCTTAAGAACCTTTCTTCGACAGCTAGCTCTTTAGTAAATCTGACAACCATAGAGAATTGTTCCTTTTTTTACCCTTGCTTCGTCTGGCATAATGGATATCACTCCGCACTTCTTTATTTTAGCTGTATTGTCCTCGTGAACGATTTCAGCAATCATTTTTATTACTTCATTTTATGTTTCGCCACTACAGTAGTTCGCAATCTTGTTTTTAAAATCATTTTCAAAAGTTGTCGCGACCGGATAAAATTCATAGGATATACTGGTCTTGAATAGATACAGGTCTGACAAAAGTTTAATTAATATGATAAGAACTATGTGGCGGTTGTGTCACTATGAAAAAACGCTTGGTAAAATTGAAATGCTATGCCTTTTAACTTCCGATGCAGTTATCAAATTATAATGAAATCCACATACATTTAACCTGAGTGTAAACCAAGTAGGTCATAGATAGTATAAAAGTGGCGGGATGCCATTTTTATTCTCAAAATGACTTCGAAAATTGTACTCTACGTTAATTACATTATTGCCTACCAGTTTAAAACTCCGACTTATCTAAATACCTGCATATTGCCTAGTAGGAATGAACATATAATCTTGATAAAAAAAAGCATAATTGGCGAGGTGCTTTTCGTCTTTTTCTTAACGTACCTATAACTTGTCGAAATTAGATATTGCCGTTCATTTCTCGAAATAAGTCCCATAACATCGTAATTAATACCGCAAATAACACAGTATCTATGTTATAAGGAGTGTGTATGCTATGGTATAGGCTAACACTACTGCACTACTCAACTCTTGCGGTAACCACAAAAACCTAAGAGGCGAAAACTTAAGTGTCTGCTGTTGGAAATATTTATTTTTCTGGGAGGGGCCAACCTAGGGTCTGGGGGGGTCCTGGTTTTTTGAAGGTTAAGTTGAATGTTTTGGTAGTTAGTAAATTAAAAAAAGTTCGCATAATGTGTAGAAAGCTATAAGAGATAATTTTCTGTTAGTCCCTTTGCTATTTTCTATCGATTGTGGTACTGTATATTCGTTATTTTCTCCCTTTATTTTGAGCTGTTGAGTGGTAGGTATTTTCGGGGAGTTATTAGGCTGTTTCGTCACTGATTGCATTCACTTCTTTTCATGTCAACCACGTTTCCTTCTTCGTCGTTGTACCATTTTTTCACAGTGTCTTTATGAGCCTTCAATGTTTTACTTTTGCCGCTGCAGCTGTAGCCCAATAGTGGCATGCTTTGAACTTCAATGCGCTTTTGAATTCGACTATTTACCATTATATTCGCAAAAAAATTCAGTCCGATCCGTAGAAGATTTCCAGTCTTTCAGGTTTTGACTAAAGTTAGTTAAAAACAAGGTCCTTGGGTAAAGCTGGTGCTTTCACTTCAACTAACAAAATATCATAACACAGATAACACCTGAAACTAATAAAGAAATACCCAATTAATAGTGGGTATGCATATTTGACTTGGGGTTAGAGATATGTACGTACTAAACCTCTTTGAATGTTGGTATCTGTCTTTGTCGACTATTAAACAAATGTCATTATTTTGATATCATAACTTAATTTTCTACTCTATCTCTATACAGGAGTGAATTAGAACTATGTAGATTTGAGAAAAATTAAAAGGAGTCTGAAAATTTTTCATGACAGACATAAATTAATTCTAGTTGATTTTCATGTGAAAGGGCAGACACTTTTGCGCCACCCTGTAGTTGCAGAACTGAGTTTGAATATAGATACTATGTCCACTGAACTCCACACCGCTTCTGGTCAAAAAGCGTGAGTACTCGGGCATTGGTGCAATTCAACGAGAAGACTTCGTAGTACACCCAATCTTAGCAACTCTTGTTTATTTGGGAATATATTTCTTGGGTACATTGGAAATTGCGCTGCACTGTCCTGCTATCGAGTTGGGACTTTGAGATTGTTGTTTTCACCAGCTATGTCTTGATAACAGGCAGCGGCTTGATTAAGTTTGTTGATCAGTTTCCATCATATAATAAAATGCGATTTAGCAGAATCGTTAAATCTTTAAACAACTGCTCGAATGCGAATCGTACACAATCTTTCGTTGTCAGTTATTTTCGGTTTAATTTTTTTGCCCTCGATGAAGGCCATCGCAAATTTGTTACTTCAGAATGGCTTCCCGCTTTGGAAGATTGCATACAATCTCAGTGCCAAACAGTTTCGTTTCGTGGTTTTTTGCATATTTTTGCGTTTTTTTTTTGCATTTTGTCACTTGCTACACAAGGGCTTTAATGGTGGCCCCTGGGTTCCACAGGCTTCACATATGTTTGGTTTGCATGATCGCTTCCGTTGATCCAATTAAAGTAAAAGAAGCGAAGTATCAAGTTCCTGAATAACTTTTGTTAACCCATAGCCCAATCCCCAATCTGGAAATGGTTAACGTCTCCGGTTTAAGGGGCAGTAAACTAGCCCTCACTCTCCTTCGTTACATTCATAATATGAAATATCATGGAAATTTCCAGTAGCCACCCGATGACAAATCACATCATAAAAGAAATCAAAACTATTAACTTTTAGTCACTTTAGTTCTGTGGGAAAAAATTGCACAGTACAATGATTTTAATGGTAATTGCATGCTTGTTCATTTATTATTCATATTTGAAGTAAGCGGCATCACAAAAACTGCTGTAATTCCGTCCTCCGTAAATTCCCAGTCAAGAAACAACACAACTCTTACCACCTTTAATCCATAGTCATCTTTCATTTTTGAATTCAGTTTATTCACGAATACATCTTAAATCGATGGCATCATTTAGAAAGTATCAAAAAACTCTTTGCCTACATCTATATTCACATAGATATTTTAAACACGTCTCACTCAACGCCGGCTGACAAAACTAAAACGAACCTTTTATGGTCAAAGCCTGGTGCAGGCTCGCAAAGTTGAATCAAACAGCACTTGAAAATATCACGAAAATCTACCATGATGTCTGTGACCTGTTTACCCCACCGTTGGCTTGTAGTGTAGAAAACGATATATTAAATTGGATAATCTTTACAATTGAGTAACATCGTAATTAGTATCTTTGTAAATAGTACGAAATTAAATTTGCGCACCAATGTCGTGCGTTCTGCTCAAAATATCTATGCATGAAAACTCACAAAAAAGATAATTTCCAGCTAACCAGCTGCTCGATAGTCGTGAAATTTTTGTTATTGCAATTTACAATAAACTAGAAGTATTTATTGTAAATACATTTTCAACGATAATCACGTTGTGTGATATGAGTCACAATTGCTAGTAGGCCTAGACCGGTACACATAACGTAGAAGAAAGACTAAAAAGTTGCTACCTGGTAGAAGTAGAGAACGAAGATATTGTACATGTATCTGTAGAATCTGTAGTATCTAGCTTTCAGTATCTACGCACTTTGCACGATTTAAGAAAGAACGTCGTCGAGCCGAAAACGACTGGCAATAAATTGACAAATCAGACGCAATGTTGTCGACATTTAATCGATTAACACGGAAATGCACTGGTAAATTTGTCAACATTTTTGAGTGAATGGTGACCAGCCTATCTTTGTCATTAGTTTTAAAATCAATTAAGAGAGGCAATTAATTGAATATTGTTGTCATTAGTCTTTAAATCACCCAGATGATTAGTGTTTTCAATTGCAAAGATAGTGATATATGAGGTATTTGTATATGGGTTCTAAAATTTCGAGCTTTGCTTTAAAATAACGCCACTATCGGCAGTAGCTCCCTGTTTCTTCCAGTCTTTTGTTGTTGGTATTTTGACCTCGAAGTTCCTGCCAAGATGCATTATTTTGCTCATGTGGTCCGTGTCTTTCGCAACGAGCCCGGATCTTCTGTGGCATTCTGTAAGAACACCGCGGTGACCTCACTGATTTGAATCGTTCCACATGCTAGAACTTCTAGCGCGTATTTCCGTTAAGCTTGCGCTTCTAACGGTAAATTGATTCAGGGCCATCAGTCCTAGAACTATTTCCATCTTAAAGCGCCCGTAATACATATGCAAACTAATCTTTTCAACTTGTTAGCTTCTTGATGTTGGTTTGACTCTTCGCTGCCTTCCAACACACGATCGGTCCATACAACACAATCGGCCTCGCTACACATGTGAACCATTCATTTATGTAACCAATTAGATGTAAATGACGAACTCATCCTCATGGGTGACTTCAACCTACCCCGGATTACTTGGAACTTATCTGACGATGGTATCACCTTAGCCCCAATTTTTTTCTCGTGGTAATCGCCCATATGCGGAAGAGTTTATAAACGCAATGCCTGCGTGCGACCTAAACCGAGTAACCAGCATTTTGAACAGTCAGGGAAGGTTATTGGATTTAGTTTTTACTTCAAACGCCTACTCATCTGAAGTCAAGCACTGTCCATCATCTCTTGCTGATTCAACACATTATGAACTAATTCTTATCAACTACGAAATCAATACATTTCTAAGTACTCCTTTACACAGCTGACCGTGTCAATTTAATTTTAAGAATGTCGACTTAGGTGTACTAAATGGTCTCATTGCGTGATTGGTCCCCTGTGATCAGAAAAACGAAAGGTCACCGAATTCATGCTAGATAAAAAAAAAATTTTTTGGAAAAAATTGACGTTTTGCCCAATTTCTCCTATCAAAAATTTTTTGCCCTTAAAATATCACTAATATACTCCCCGACCACTTCCAATCATCGAAAGCGCGGTAAAGGCAGTTTTTGCCAAAATATGGCCAAAAACCCCCTTACTCCCCTACAAAACCGAAATTTTTATATCACAGTAACCCAAAATTGGCCGATTTTGTCCGATTTCAGCTCCTTTTGCCCTAAAAACTTTTTGAATATTTGAATAAAATACTTGCAAGTACGAAAATACTCGCAAGTACGAAAATATTGTTTCCCGCAGCTAAACAGTTTTAACAAACGAAAACGGTTCGTTTAAAAAAACGAAAAACGATGAAATACGATTCGTTTAAAAAAAAAAACAGTTCGTTTTTAAAAAACGAAAAACGATTCGTTTTAAAAAAAACAGTTCGTTTTAAAAAACGATTCGTTTGAGAAAAACGAAAAACGATTCGTTTTAAAAAAACGATTCGTTTGAGAAAAAAGAAAAACGATTGGTTTTATAAAAAATATTCTGAAAACTGTTCGTTTGAGAAGAATGGTCCGTTTTAGAAAAACGATTGGCTTTAGAAAAACTATTCGTTGTAGAAATACGGTTCGTTTTAGAAATGCTGTTCGATCTAAAAAAAAAAATTTCGTTTTAGAAAAACTGTTTGTCGCTATTTGGAAAAACTTTTCGTTCGTTTTTTGCAGCCAAACGTTTTTTCAAACTGTTTGGCGTTTTTGAGCTTATCACTAGTTTTTGGAGAGTTGAGAAATATTTATCAGTCCGAGGTCGAAAATTCTTACCAAATTCACCTTAGAAATCTTAATTCTACCTTTCAATAGCAGCCAAGAAGGTTTTGGAATTTTATGAATTCCAAGCCATACCACGATGGGTATCCCACCACGTTTAACTCAGACGACATGGCCACTTCCGATCCATTAACTATTAGCAATATTTTCGCTAATAATTTCCGTACTGCATACAATACGGAACCTTCTACTAACACTAATAACTATAATGACAACAATAATCCCAACATCTTCTTTGGGAATGAAAGATTTGTATATTAACGAAGATACCATTTGAGCGTTTTCTATGAAGCTGCACAATAATTTGACACCAGGCCCTGACGGCATTCCTAATGATATCTTAAAGTATTGTATTTCCTGGCTCTCTCCTGTTCTTGTCTACCTATTTAATCTTTTTCTGTCGCTCGGTATTTTTCCTAGTGGTTGGCAATATGCAATCCTTAAACATATTCATAAAAAAGGCGATAGAAATGTTGTAGGCAACTATCGTCCCATCGCAAAACTTCCATGTGTTGCTAAACTATTCGAGGCGATAATCAGTAATGTTGTGGTATTTCCTTTCCAACATGGTTTCATGAAAGGCAAATCCAAAACTACCAACCTGCTTGAGTTTTCCAATACTGCTATTCCATCAATCGAGGCAGGACTTCAGGTAGACTTCACGAAGGCACTGACTTCACGAATGATTTTGATTAGCTAGATCATTCCATATTATTGTGTAAATTGTCCTCTTTTAACTTTCCTTAGCTATTTATTTCCTGGATAGCATCTTATTTAGAAAGCCGGACCTAATGCGTATCGTTCCGAGGCGCCTTGTCATCAGAAATTGATATCATATCTGATGTTCCTCAAGGAAGTCACTTAGGACCTCTACTTTTTCTTTTATATATAAATTGCCTCCCATCTGTCCTGAAACATTCGTCAATTTTACTATATGCAGATGATGCCAACATTTTTTAAAAGGTATCTAATACTCATAACTGCTTGGGACTTCAAGCTGACCTAAATAACCTCACTGGTGTGACCATAACAAATTAGTCATTAATATTGACAAGTGTACCGTTGTTTCCTACACGAGTAAAATTATTCCGTTGAGCCTTGAATACTCTTTGAATATTATTCCCTTAAGGTATTCTGACAAAGTACTCGATTCAAGAATACTTTTAAAGAATGCTTTTACTTTTGACGATCATGTTAACGCCATTTTATTAAAAGCTTCATCTGCTTTGGGATTTGTGAGGAAGCGATCTAGAGAGTTTCATGACATACATCTTGCTAAGATTATTTTTTGTGCTTTAGTAAGACCGATACTTGAATATGCGTGCATAGTTTGGGCGTCTTATCAGCAGGTGTATGTGGACCGCGTCGAGTCCATTCCGAAAAAATTGCTACGGTTTTGTTTGTGTGAATTTGCTTGGTTAGATCCTCTTCGCTTGCATCGTTACATTGATCGGCTTAGGTTACTGGCCATGGATACACTTAATAACAGACGTGAAAATTTCAAAACGTTCTTTGCTGCTAAGCTCCTCACAGGAAATATTTCGTCTGAACATATTTTAGGTTTATTTGGCCTCAATACCAAGGGTCACAGAGTGAGACATGTCAAACTTTTATCTGTCTCTTCCTATCGGACCAACTACGCCTTCAATGCGCCCTTTTCGTCCATAAAAAGAAATTTTAATAATACTTACAATAAATTAGACTTTAACATATGTCTACCATCTTTAAAAAAGTAAATAGAAGCTGAAATAGTATAATAGGAATCGTTTGTCTGTTTTAAATAAAATAAAATAAATATGTAGTACGCTGCCCTATATTTAAGACCCTAGGTACTGAAGTAGGCAGATCAGCACGCGAAAAGGGTTGCGCGAGCTGGTTCAAGCGTGTATTCTGAATAATGGTCTCGTTTATGGTTTCATTATCTCAGCTTAGCAATCGGACGTCACAAACACAACAAGCAACCGAACTGAATTTTAAGCCTCACAGCAAAGTGATCAGACATACCGGCTTGAGTTCAGCAGTGTGGGGGATCAAAACTGTTAAGCAGATCATCTGACAGAAGGAAAAAAACCTATTATTGAGCTACTACTTGGTCTGGTCGGCGAGTTTGGAGCAACCACTGGCAATGATCTATGATCTTCAAACCGGGCACTACTAAGGGCTCCATGTCTTAATTACTCCTATCTAATAAAGCGTACCATCGTTTTGGCTGTCTAGTACGGCTTTGAAACCTTGAAAGCTAATACCATGCTGATTTGACAGTTTTGTCTCTGTTATAAGTACCAAATCTGTACCCAACACATCAATCATATGTTGAGCAAACGCTCTTTGAGTCATCGAGATGAGCGAAGCGCTGTTGAATGTGGCCACCTCAACCATCTTGCTTGGAAAAGTTCGCCAGCAGCTTGAATGCAACTAATAGCCTCTCTGGAACAGTTCCAGCCTCCAATACTTGGCTGATCGTTTCAAATTATTTATCAAACCCTGATTAAGATTGGTCAGAAGAAGTAGAATCGCTCGGATCTGCGTGGCTACGAGAAGGATTACCTCCTACTGTCTATGCGTAGGAAACACCGCTTCCTTTGTAGTTCGCAACGTTTTGCGTTACAAACTGCTAACGATCCTTTCTGGCCTAATTTCGATGAATATTTTTCGCCTCGCTCTTGTTCACAATACCTTTATAGGCTGGGCAGCCACTATAGCTGGCTGGATGATATTCCTCGCGACAGTTGCACTCAGGCTGCACGTCGGCTACTTTTGAACATTTACCGCGTGTGTTACTTTCCAGTGTCTTGTCTTGCGTGTAGTCTGATTATGTCTTTCATGTGGGTGGCATATTCGAAAGAGCTACCTGTTTCTTGGTTTCTTCTTCAAGGTTATTACCAGATTAATTCACGTCATGGTCCTCATCTTCAGCTTATTATGACAGATTTTGACGTCTGTAGAGTAGCTGAGCTATTCTAACAGTTTGAAGCAGACCAAGACAAGGTGTCTGAAATCGTTGGCTTTGCTTCGTAATATTCCCTCAAAACACCATCAAGTCAACGAAAAGTCAAATCAAAACGTGACTTCGTCTCATTCTGTTATAACAAGCTGAAGACGCAGACGTCAATTTGGAAAGGCCCCGGGTTAAATTTCTGGTCATCGTGTTTGACTTGCGATTGGTCCGGGTCCATATTGCCCACTACAGAATACAGCGACGGCTCACGGACGCCTGCCATCATGATGGTTGTCCTCATCTTCGTTTGGTTGTTATCCGGTTGCTGGGTAGAACCGCTCACAGGTGGTAGGAAGGGCTGCTTGGCTACTTCTTTCAGAACAGTCTTGGTATTGGAGTTAAGGCCGGTTGTCCTGCCTTACACCCCATCGGTTGTGCCTCCATAAGTTATGCCCTCTGCGGTTTCAAATCCAATAGTTCTTTTGGAAGCGTTGGTTCTCCTTCTCGACAGCGATAATTTTGCCCGAACTTTGACCGGACGGAAGATTAATTGATTCGTCGATATCTGCGACTCGTACAGAGACTTGGTCATCATTCGTCTTTTTCTTATTAGAGCTTTTCTTTGCAAAACGTTCCGTTTTTGCTATGAACCCGGTTGGTACTGTTCGCAATTCAGTAGCGATACTTTCATATCATTAACGATACTTTTAACGATCTTTTCACTTCACTAACGATATTTTCACTTTATCACTGACTATACTTTCCACCAATAAAAGTCGCAGTCACACTGCGTTTGTGCTTCTATATAACTAGGACTTCGTTACACTTAAGGCGAGAACTGAATTTCTTCGCTCTGACATTCAGAGCTATGGTCACAAACTATACCAGATCAGCCCCCATAAAGGGACATCACTACGCTTTCTTTTAATTAGGCAGTCGAATTGTTATTAGTTTTTAATTAATAGTCGTTATAAATATATTAGATAGAACGGAATTCCAATACAGGGGCTCCCCGATTTACGTCGACATACATTCCATTAAAATGCGACGTAAATCGGAAGAAGTTTATTCACATTTGTACGAATCCAAAAAAAAGTTATTTTCCTAGACACTTTTTGACTTAAATATTGCATTAATGTAAATTCACTAAGAATATTGTTATGCATGTTAAAATGTTTTCAGAGTTTTCTTCATCTGACGAAATGATGGCACTTTTTGCTGTTGAACACCATGGCCCAGGTGATTCTTTAGGAGAAGAAATTACTTTGTAAAAGACGCCCTTGGGGTAAATTCCGTTATTTTCGTTACATAGTTCCCTATAAAGTGTTATGCTATTGGAAACTGAGAGCCTAATTGATTTAGATTTTTCGCTGCCATCATGTTTTTAAAATAATTCAGTAAAAAGCTAGAATCGCCGTCTTCATCCCTGCTCTCTGCAATGTCAACTTCCTGTTCTGGGTTTTGCGTAGAACGATCTTCCGCTAATGCAATCAGTTCTTCATTAGACAATCCTTTCTCATTTATGCAAATCCCATACAAAAGAGCTTTACTGACGAATTGAAAAGCTCTTTTTGTATGGGATTTGACCGTTGAATTCGTTTCGCGAAGAGTATAGTACTAGGCATTACTTGCAAAAGTTCTGTTACATCGTTTTCGTCGACAGTTGTAAAAATAATCTGGCGGGCTGATTCCACAATTTGCTGATGTATTTGATCGGACTCTTCTGTAACGCAATCTTCGAAAACGCATTCAACTTGTTAGAACTTGTAACCTCTTCCATGAACTTCTTTATATTTACCAAATCTTGTAAGATATTATACTTGCGCCAGAAATTTCAAATTAAATCAGATTCATTTTTGGGATAAGTGTCGACAACTTCAATTAACTGGTTAAATGTTCGACGAAGATAATACATTGTAAATATAGTGATGACGCTTTGATCCATTGGTTGGATAAGACTGGTGGTGTTAGCTGGTAGGAAAATGTTTCATCTAAATTAACAGGATTTCGCAAATCCTGTTAATTTAACAAGCAATGGGTTATGTGCTAAGCTCATTTTTTCGCAATATTGCTTAAGGGAACATAGCACCTTCAAATTTTAAAAAAATCGATTTTGTTGTTTTGATAGAATATGTTAGAATGAAGCTTTAAAAACATGATTTTAATAATATAAAACTGAAATTCTAAAAAAAAAATTGAGAGCATATATGGCGAAGCGCGTCAATGTATTTTTTCCTATGATTTTCATTCACCTCGCTATGCCGCTACATCGATTTTCTCTTAGTAATATCTGCTTAATATATACATATATACACGAGTACATAGTACAATACGGTATTCTCTCACATGGAAGCTGTAAAGATAGAGGGGGACATTTTACGATACTAGTATTACCTATATACAGGGTGCGTCAGGTGTTTGAGAACATACACATATGTGGTTGCCAGTACTAAACGGCAGCTTTTTTTCATCTTTTTCTTTTTAGGTTAAAAATGGAGGAAAATAAGCTTACTCAAGAAATGAAAAGATCTGACGTTATCTTTGCCATACATGCAGACCATAGCGATCTTGAAATTGTCACATTTTTGAAAGTCGCCCGATTGTTTGTTTACAAAGTTCATCAAGGGTTAGGAGCATCTGATGGTGATTTAGGAAATGTTTCAAAGCGTTAAAAGCATGAGACACATTCTGACACTGTAAAGACACAGGAATTTGTCAAACAGGTTCAAGTAATTATAGATGAAGATGCTTCAAAGTCGATGAGAGCCAAACCGAGAGACGTGCATGTTTCTGAGTGCACAATACGTCGGATTATTCACAAAGATATTCGTTATAATCTTACGTGATGCGCAGAGGCCAGTTTATATCAGCTCAAACTAAAACAAATCGATAAATGCACTCAAAAAGACTTTTGAATAAGTTAAAACATCCAGAAGTTCCAGACAAGCTATGGTTTTTTACTGATGAAAAAAATTTTGATCAAGATCAAAAAAATGAACCGACATAATGGCAGATGGTTGTGCTCAGAACCCTCAGATGTATCTCATTTATGCATACAAAATTTCCAGCAAATGTCATGGTTTTGGGAGTGGTTAGTAATGAAAGACACGTCATGCCACCCCATTTCTTTCCTGAAGGACTTCGAGTGAATGCTGCCGCCTATATTGAGGTTTTAGAAACAGTTGTGAAGCCTTGGATTGATAGTGTACGCGGTGGTAGACCATATGTTTTTCAACAGGACCCTGCTCCATGATCACGCAAAATCGAATGTCTGAGAATTAGCATGATCACATAACCCAAAATTTCGAAAAAAACGCCGCCATTTTGTTATTTTTCGACCAAATTTTTTTCTCTTAGTTCATTTCAAGGCCGCTTTGATGCTGATTAAAACCCCTTTGATTTTTTGTGTTTTCCTGACATTTCTGAGGGCAGTTATCGTGAACGCCGTGATTTTTTGGTGTTTTTTTTTTCAAAAAAAGTATAGCAGATGACAGTTGGGCACAAAAATTTTTAAAAAAATTATTTTGTATAGTATGAAGCAAATAGAGTATATGCACAGTTTCATTAAGATAGTTTATTAAAAAAAAGTTTAATTAAGATAAGTTTCATTATTCAATTAAAAATTAACCTTTGAAAAAAAATTGTTTTTTTCAATTTGAAGGTGCTATGTTCCCTTAATGGCCGGGCAAAAATATTGCTTAAGGCAGTATTCTGGTCTAGAGGCACGATTTTGAGGTGATTTTACGGACGCAATAAAAAAAAAAACCATAAACATTTTTGGTGTATATTTTTTACCAGTCTTTTATTAACATTTTAAAAGTACAAAAATGTATTCAAAAAATAAAAAAAAAAAAAAATTGATGTAGATACAGGCCGGCGAAGTGAAGGCTCAAAAAAAAACTTGTCTCATGGTTGACATGATTCCAACCTTCCTGGTGGTCTGAAACATACATTTTTGGTGAAGTCTGTATTAAAAAGAATGTGAAATTCGTCCGACGTAGGCGATTGGAAAAAACTTTTTTTTCTAGACCAGAATACCCCCTTAATAAACCAAGCAGAGAAAATGATTATCATCCAAGCCTTTTTGTTGTGTTTCCAGATGACAGGTAGCATTTGGCTTCAGTTTGAAATCCCCAGGAGCGCTCCTTCCAATAAGAAGCGTTAATCTACATTTTACCACTTTTAATTCGGATGCTGATAGTTGTCCTATTGCTAGATAACTTTTGCAAGGCATATGTTTCCAGTAAAGCCCGGTTTCGTTGACATTAAACACCTGCTGCAATGTATACCCGCCTTCCGAGATTCTTCAACTTTGTAGGAAATTTTTCCACTGCTACTGAATCTACACTAGCAGCTTATACAGCTAACGTTTGCTTATAAAATCAGACCACTTTTTAAATATCTCAAACAAGCCGTGATTTGTGTTGAAATTTTGCTTTTTTGACATCATCAAATAAAGTCTTTGCTTTTTCTTGAACAATGCATATACTGCCCTGATTCGCAGGACCAAAACTAATGAGTTCAGGCTCTCTGTAAATTTAACTTCGGACGACATAATATGTCTTACAGAAACCTGGCTTACTGATGATATCTTCGATTCGGAAATCTTACCTGACCACACGGTTTTCCGTAAAGACAGAGATCGTTTGAATAGCGGTAAATCCGATGGGGGAGGTGTTTTCATCGGTATTAATAAGGCACTTAACGGAACACTCTGTCGTGATGCTCCTTTCTGTCCTCCTGTCGAGTGTATTTTTGTGCGTATTTCCGTGCCTTCTGCCAAAACCTTAGTCGTTGCTTCAATATATGTCCCCTGCAACCTTCCCCTGTCGATTTATGAACAATTCCTGGGGGAATTGTCTTCTTACCTCAACAGTCATTTTCCCACCGCTTACGCTCTGCTATGTGGTGATTTTAATCTTCCTACTCTAGATTGGGATGTTGACTATTCGGTTATCATCTCGACTAGTAGTGTTTCTTTAATAACGTCTTCGTTTCTCTCACTTTGTTCCCTCTCTCAGCTCAACAATATACCAAATGCCAGCAATAGAATTCTGGATCTCGCTTTGTCCAATATCCCAAAATCATCACTTTCTTTAAGCGCTGCTCTCTTTCCTTATGTTCCTCCTGATTCTCATCACCCCCCTATTATTCTGGAAATTTCTAATATTCGTTCTATGAGGAATAAAATCCCATCCCTAAAACGTTTCAACTTTCACAGGGCTGATTTCACCGGCATGGCGATTGAAATAAATAGAATTAACTGGTTTTCTTTTTTTCGAGGCCTTGACGTTGATGATGCTTTGTGCAAGTTGTATAATTTCCTATCTAACCTTATTCCACTATTCACACCAACTAATCGTCCTAATAAACCGAACGATGCTCCATGGCTCAGCAGCGAAGTTTCAGTCGCACTTGAGGCCAGAAATGCAGCTCGTTACTTACATAAAAGATCAGGTTCACCTGTTGACCTTCTTTTGTATAAGGATCTTCGCTCTAAAGCGAAAGAAGTTGCCAGGCAGGCGATGCGCGCCTACATTGCTGGCGTTGAAGCATCAATTAGAACCAATCATCCGAAATCCTTTTGGTCATTCATCCGTTCCTTGAAAAATAGTCCTAGTATCCCCAATGGTATGTACTTGGGTGATACAGCTGCCTTCAATCCACAAAAAGTATGTGAGCTTTTTGCTTCTTACTTTTCCTGTTTTTTCTCACAACCATCCTCTTCTAATTCCTTAAATCACATGCCCTGAATTGCACTCATTTCGAACGAACCCTCTTGAAAACTGAACTTCTGTTGAACGATATCGATGCCAATACCGCTAGTGGTTCCGACGGTATTCCAAATATCCTGGCTAAATCTCTTTCATCATCTCTGTGCGTCCCTCTTTCTATCTTGTTCAACTTAAGTATATCTTCTCGCTCTTTTCCTTCTCGCTAGAAAATTGCCAACATCTTTCCTATACATAAAGCCGGTGATCGTACATGCGTCTCAAACTATCGTCCCATTTCCCTTCTTCCTTGCTTTAGCAAGATCCTTGAAAAAGTGGTTTACAAGCGGGTCTACTCCTTTATCCAGCCTACTCTCGCTCATGAGCAGCATGGTTTTGCCAAAGGTAAATCCACTTTAACCAACCTTCTTTCCTTCACACACACGGTCGCATCCGCTCTTGACCATCAAAAGCAAGTTGATGTACTTTATACCGACTTTTCCAAAGCCTTTGACTCCGTCAACCATAGCCTCCTTCTTCAAAAGCTAAGGTACGATGGCATTGCTGGTTCTCTTCTTTTCTGGTTCAACTCTTACATCCTCGACCGTACCTGTATTGTAACTGTTAATTCCTCCTCTTCAATTCCTTTGTATCCTGCATCAGGTGTTCCGCAAGGATCTATCCTTTCTTTTGTTCATAAACGATTAAATCCATTCTTCTTGTCTTTTGTATGCCGACGATTTCAAGATGTTTCGAGTGATTGAGTCACAGGATGACTGTATGGTTTTACAAAATGATCTCAACAGCCTACAGACTTGGTGCGCTTCCAATGCTCTCACTTTGAACATCATAAAATGTCAGAAAATGTCTTTCTCTTTGAAAATTTCACCTTTCATGTTCTCCTACTCTGTTTGTGGCTATCCTCTTAATGTCGTTGATAATTTTAGAGATCTTGGCGTACTGTTTGATCCTAAGCTCAAATTTGATAAGCATATTTCTTATATTACTGCCAGGGCCTCTAAACTATCCGGTTTTATTATTAGATCCTCTAAAGCTTTCGTTAATATTTCAACCTGTGTACACCTTTTCCTCTTCTTTGTACGTAGTATCGTTGAATATTGCTATCAAGTTTGGTGTCCTCGTTTTATCTACTTAAATACTGCGTTGGAGTCGGTTCAACTCAGATTCACTCGCACCCTGTTTTATAAATTTCAGCTTCCTTACTGTCCTTATAGTGATCGTCTGTCGTTCCTTCATCTCCCTTCTCTCGAATCAGGGAGACTTTTCCTGGATGACTGCCTACTCTTCAAATTATTTCGTAGGTTGGTAGATTCATACATCAGCAGCCACGTTTCTGTCCGTGTTGCAGTGCATGGCACCCGCTCTTCTTTTGAGTTTAGAGTGCCATTTGCGCGCACTGATATCTTTTTTTATTCTCCGCTGTTGCGATTACTGAGGCAACATAATGATCTACAAGTTTGGTCCTCTACCGCCGACATTATATGCATTTAAAACTTTTCTTAAACATAATGTTTTGCTTACTACTAATTCAATATAGTCTTTTTTCCTTTTCTTTTTCTTTTTTTTCTCTATTTTTCTTATTTTGAATTTGTATTTTTTCACTTTGATTTTGTTTATTATTATTCTTTATTTTGTATCATTATCATCTCATTATTATTTTGCTCATTTTTTCATTCTTTCGTTAGTGAATTATTTGTATTTTATATTTTCTGTATTCAGTAATTGGATTTGATCTGTTGAATAATAGTAATAGTAAATAAATAAATAAATAAATAAACGTTCTATCTAAATTTTTGTCGTTTTTGAGTTAACAGCGGATTCAAAAACTGCATACTCTATTACATAATTCTGCAAAATTTGAAAAATTTATCTTTTGTGGAAATAGGTTAAAATCAATATTGAAAAACGCACTCCATATATTTATTTATTTATTTACATATTCAACAGATAAAAATCCAATAACTGAATATAGAAACATATAATATGTACAAAGAATCTACTAGTGAATGAATGTAAAGTAGAGAGCACAAAAAAATAATAACAAAAAGAACAAATATCATAAACAAAGTCAAGGTGAATAAATGAACATTTTTTATTCAAAAATTTTCAAACATGATTTGGCTCCATATACGTTTCTTTTTAATTCAATGATGAAAAATTTTGATTTGAAAATAAAATTTTTATAATCAAGTGGAATTCAAATAAGATTCGCTTTTTATTTCAAAGTGATTTCAACTTTTGATTTAAATTTGATTCTATTAAATTACATTTTTCTGAGTGAGTACAAATCAAAACACAAATCATTAAATATCTCGAAAGTACTAAAATGCAGATACATAATCGTTCTATTTCCTATTCAACGCGCTCTCTCATTTCAAAAAATAATGTGTACGGCTTTCAAAAAATTGGTGATGCGATGTCATGTCGATGTCTCATATTTATATGAAATTCGAAACGGTGTACTGGTTCTGAAAGATCACTCGAAAACACTTTTCGAATTTCGTTTCGAACTTTTTAACTAATATTTCCTTATTTTCAATCGTAATGCTTACGTCATTCAGATAAGTTTGATTATGCGTCGCCCATTTATTATACATAGTCGTGCCATAAGTTCTATCACACGTATATGGGTAATTTTTGTATAAATGAAAAAGAGTTTTTGACAAAGGAAAATATATTTTATTTTGGCATACTAATGGAAGTAAAATAAGCAACAAATTATTCAAAGTGGCCGCCTTTAGCCTTTACACAGCTCTTTAATCTGTTGGGCCAGTCATCGATAGCAGTACGCACTGTTTCTAGCGGAAAATTAGCTACTGCTTCTGTCAAAGACCGCTTAAGGCTCTCGATATTTGGGTGTCGTCTCCTGCACACCATGGACTCTAACTCCGCCCACAGTTTGTAGTCCAGGGGATTCAAATCTGGGCTCCCAGAAGGCCATTCCGTCGCCCTTATAAACTCTGGAATATTGGTTTCCAACCACGCTTGTGTGGTTCGAGCTTTGTGGGCTGGCGCAGAATCTTGCTGGAAAACCCAATGTCGGTTGTTGAATAGCGTAGAGTTCAGCGGTTTCACACATCCCTCCAGGATGTCCGTTTGATAATTTTTCGCTGCAGTTTTTACGCCTTTTTCGCAAAAATGAAGCTCGGTGACCCCTTCGTAGCTGACACTTCACCATACCATGACTGATGCTGGATGATGTCCTCGCTGTACCCTAGTGGCAACTTCTCGGGCTTCTCTGGAGCTGTGGGCATACACCTTATCATTTTGGCGGTTGAAATGTTCCTCCACCGTAAAATTTTTTTCATCGGTAAATAAAATTTCTCGATGTTTGTTATTGCCGTATCGCCGAAGGAGCTCTTTCGATCTGGTGCTCCTAATTTGCTTCAACTGCTCAGTCAGCAAATGTCCCGTTGATCGTCGAAAGGCACTCATCCCGAGGTCCGATTTCATGATGCGAGACATACTTCTGGTGGAGATGTTCATCTCTCGAGCAATTATTCGTTGTTTACGAAGCGGATTTTGACGAATTCGACTCTCGACCGCTTTGATGGCAGCAGAAGAACGTACATCAGGCGGACGTCCAGAACGAGGTCGATCTTCAATAGTCTGGATCTCGTTATATCTCTGGATCACACGATACACAAATCTTTGCGTTATTTTTAACGGGCACAACAACTTGAAAATTTCACTCGCGGATTTTCCACACTTATGTTGTGCAATCACTGCAATTCGGTTTTCTATTACACCCCATTCCATCTTCACACGTTAACGAACAAACTTTAAATGACCATCAACTGTCAACAACTAATGACGTTTATAAAACTGGCCGATATTGAAATGTCACTCATAAAATAAAGTTGTTGCCAATGTGAGAAATTATGTGACAGAACTTATGGCAGGACTAAGTAATTACAGTGAAACCTTTCAGTTGTAGAAGTCCGCGGGACAATTTTTTTTCTATTACTCAAAGAATTCTAATGTTGAAGAATATACATACTTATGAATTGGGGAGACCAATCTTCCCACTGACTACCCTCTCATTTTTCCCCATGCTTATTATTGTCGCTGTCTGCTACAGGTTCATAAATTGTTCGGTATGGATTTCGTCAGTGTAGTTGTACTCGCTATTGCTAATTTTACCATTGTCTCCACGTGGACCATCTATCCATCTGGACCATCATTTTTCCCGTTTGAAAGGTAATGATTTTAAGGGTTGTGATCAAATAAACAACGCAGATTCATCGCGATGTGCAATGTTTTTTAATTGATATCTTTCAATTGATTCCGGCATTATTTTTTTTTCAAATTTTTCATTTTCCGCCAACTATGCATTTAAATACAAATACACTATCCACAAACGCAGATTTTCTGTATGGAGTCAACAAACGAGTACATTAATTAATAATGAAAAGCACTCTTTCGCAGTCATAATCCAATCCGAAAATCTTACAAAACGCATAGAAGCGAAGCCATCAACGAAATGAGCATTAATCTCATAGCACAACTATCCACCTAGCTATCTTCTTCAATCCATCGCTTTATTACGAAAATTAAAATTACGTAAATTGCATTTCACCAACTATTGAAATGTTTTGTTGGTTAATTTGAAACAACCAACTAGACATGCAGGTTTTGTTTTCGTGATCATTGACGAAGCTCGGGAAAGTTCAATTGAAACGAAATGTTGGTTTTTTTATGTCCTCAGCATAGCTGACCTGCATTTGAAAAATACTCGTATTCAGTATCGAACAGATTGAATTCTTACATTATTTCCACATCGAGAAGATGCATATTGCTCTCTGCCGTTTTTAATAAAAAAAGGAGCGTCGATTGGAGGGAAAAGTTCCACAGAATTTTCGTCTGAAATATACAGAAATGCAAAGTGAACCGGCATTGATGATTGATTTTTCCCGAACACAAAATATATTATTTATAGCAATTTGTATCTGCTTTCAACTCGATTATGTATCCAGGCATGCACAAGATAGTTTGTCGTATCTGAAATTGTCATTTCCGTTTTCTGTTTCTTTCCAAACATTTGAGCTTCAAAAAACTAAGTGAATCTAATAATATCACAGCTGTTTATGCAACTTATCGAACGAAATAACTTCAGCTTGGATCTTCCTCGCGCAGCTAGATGCAACTCTTGTTTGGAAGAATCTTAAAATAGTTTTAATGCGATAGACGAATTTGAATTTCTATAAATAGACTTGATGTTTTCACAACTTCCTTTTTTATGTCTAAAAAATCTCAAAGCGAAGACACGGCATGTCGGTTTTGTCTGAATTTTCAATAGTATATATTTTTAATGGAAGACATGTGGCTAGTTGATGATTCGATTAGTTTAAGGCTCGAATATTTTAGTTTGTGTTCCAGAAACGTATCAAGGGCTAGATTTTTTTTTAATGTGATAAATTATTTGCTTGCTAGTGATGTTTTACGTATTTATACCAAATGAATAGCTTACCAGCCCAACCTTCCACCTTCGAACTCTGTTTTGAAGGCGTTGTATTAGGGTTTTTTTTATATTTTGGATACAAAGCTTAAGTAGAATTAGTTGTGAGATAACTAAAGTTGGGAAATTGTGACTAAACTCATCGCATGACAAAATCGTCTCAAAAAGCACTTGATTCTCTATATAGCGTTCTGCACTTCAGCAATTTACCTGCGCAGCAAGTTTGTGGAATGTATACAGAGCACCGCGCTCTATACGGTGCAACTAAGGTTACGAAAGCAAAACTAATCAAAATCAATAACAGAGAATGTTGAGAATGATTATTTTTTACTAACAGGATGCCCTAGATCGCGTTAGCGGTAGTGATGGGCTCAAAAACTCCAAACAGTTTGAAAAAAACGTTTGGCTGCAAAAAACGAAAGAACAGTTTTTCCAAATAGCGACAAACAGTTTTTCTTAAACGAAATTTTTTTTCAAAACGAAGAGCATTTCTAAAACGAACCGTTTTTCTACAACGAATAGTATTTCTAAAACCAATTATTCCAACTATTCTACAGCGAATAGTTTTTCTAAAGCCAATCGTTTTCCTAAAACGAATCGTTTTTCTTATTCTAATTTCTAAAACGAAAAATTCCAAGTGCTTATCTCTAAAAAAAATCATGTAAATTCCGGTGTACCTTAAGGTAGCCATCTTGGCCCTTTGCTTTTTAGCATTTTTATATATAAGATTTGTCAGAGGTTTTATCTGATATACCTCATCTACTCTATGCGGACGACCTGAATATTTATTGCACTATAAAGTCGCCATCAGATGTTAACTTTTTTCAGTTAAAACGAGCGAATCCCCTGGAGCATTGCTGCAGCGTGAACAACCTACTTCTCAATATCGTAAAATGTTATGTGATAAGCTTTTCTCGAAAAAGTACGCTCAATATTATACGTACCTTTTAAGTAATACGGCACTTAGTAGGGTCGACAATATATTAGACTTCGGTGTGGTGCTGGATGAAAAGCTCCGCTTTAATTTTCATTATGACGAAATGGTTTCTCAAGCAAGTAAACGACTTGGCTTCATTAAGCGACGCGCCAGAGAGGTTCAGGACCTTTGGGTTACAAAATCACTTTACATCGCGCTTGAATTATCTGGAACCCGGTTTTCGAAATACACAGCCACAGATTTGAATCTATTCAAAAGCAATTCTTGCTATTCGCTCTTAGAGGTATTTATCATCCTTGAGATTTCAACAATTTACCGTCATATGAATCTCGTCTTAGACTTCTAAACTTGCCTCTTGCATCCAGAAGATTAATGTTATCTACCCGCTTCAGTTTCGATGTCATTAGAGACACTGTTAATGTCGACTACATACAGGAAAGATTTGTGCTTAATCAGCCCGTAAGAGTCACTAGATCCCGACGAATGCTAAGCATAGCACCGCATTTGCTGATAATGACTGAATAAATAGATGCTGCAAAATATTCAACAGCATGAGCCAACACTTTTCTCCCACGATATCCAAAGCGTCTTTTAAAAACAGAGTTGCCAAGGTTCTCTTATCCTACCCTTATGACCTACCTCTTATAGTCTACCGCCCTAGTATCCCCTTATGACTTAAGCTTGTCGCACACTATTCCGACATGCTCTCAGTTTTAAATGGACATCGCGCCTCCGAATGGCTTTATGCTCTCTATTTTGTACGCAGAAAATGAGCGTTCGACGTCAACTGATGTCAAAGGACAAAATTAAAAATTTGGTGCCATGTTCTCCGAAATGTCTTCAGGCAAGGTTTTACCTGTGCTATTGATAAAAGAATTTATTTCCTTGAATGCTTCAAGCCCCGAATTTTTCGAAAAAATAATTCCAAGTTTATTTCGAAGGTCTGTAGACAATGATTCTGGAAACACATTTGACAAAGCTCTTGCTTCTTCTAATAAATGACCCGATTTGCATAAAAGAAGATTTTTGTTCTCTGGCTTTTCGATAATAAACGGTAATTGGCTGAAGTGTGTTTTAATTATAGCTATATTCTTTTTGATCATGGGGTCTGCAAATGCTTCTTGGCTGAGTTTAATCGCCAGTGCGTCGGACGTATTGAACTGGCTGACCACGTCCTTCACAGCTTCGAAATGCTCCGTATAGAATAAAGCTATCTTCAACCAGGTACCCCACCTGGTTACAATTGGATCTGGAGGTAACGGTACATTCACGAGCATTTGTTTGTAAATTAGCACTGGAGAACCAGCCTTTAAAAATTCTTTTTTGGTCACTGAAATTAGTTCGTTTTCATTTCCAAATTATATCCTGATTATACATGCGACATGTATCAAATTTAGATAAAATATTTGAAGCGCTTTGCCGGCTTTTATCATATAAGGTGCAGCATCCGATACGAATAGTTTTCATCGAAGGAAGAATCAGGAAACAATGCGTTTATCGAGTCATTGACGAATCAAACAATTGTGGAATGATTTGTTTTTTCAAGGACCTTACATGCAACTAAGTGTGGAATAGATGGTTCTATCGTCAATTTACAAATAATCAAATTTGCTGTATAACGTCCACAAGAATCAGTTGTTTCATCAGCTGATATCCATAATAAATTATTCGAAATGTTTTTTTGAATTTCGTTTAAAACATCCTCAGACAACGTGCTCAAGTATTTTTTGCGGATCGTATATTCCTCAGGAATGATTTGGTTTGTGCAGTACTTTTTCAGGAATTTCTTAAATATGTCCTATCAATAACTCACATAAATCTTTGAAAATTCTGCTTTTTGTGGAGAAGAAGTAGAAATGGAAGGTGTCATTTGAGTCAATAGTTGCTGACGGCTATTGGCGCACTTATTATTTTCAGCTAAATGCGATACGGTTTTTACATGCTGATTAATTTGAAATTTTTCGACGAGGGGATATGTTTTTCACAAACTTTGCAAAACACTACACTGCCATCAGTCGTAAAATCACCAAGATAACTTTCAGTCCAATTTTCCATTAAAATTCGCGTTGTATCAGGTCAGTCCATAAGTCCCCGCGTTTTTTTAAGGTACTTTTAATTACATAAAAAAACACAATTAATTTTAATGTCAATCGATTATATATTTTCCTCCATTATCTACAATCTCTTCCCACCTTTGTGGTAATTGTTGAATTCCATCGGAATAAAATTTCTTATCTTTTGAATTAAAAAATGTAGTTAGGCTGATTTGGACATCATCTTTGTTTTGAAATACTTTTCCACCTAAAAATGACTGCAGGCTTCTAAACAAATGAAAATCGCTTGGAGCAATGTCTGGAGAATATGCTGGATGAGGCATAATTTCCCAGTCAAATTCCTTCAATTTTTCCAGGGTGACTTTTGCAGTATGCGGTCGGGCATTATCGTGATGAAAAAGAACCTTCCTCCTGTTCACTAAAGAAGGGCGTTTTTTAATCAATTCTGCATTCAAACTACTGAGTTGACGACAATACACATCCGCTGTGATAGTTTCATTAGGATGCAGCAATTCAAAATAGACAACTCCTGACATATCCCACCAAACAGATAGAAGAATCTTTTGTGGGTGCAGTCCTGTTTTGGCAGTTGGTTCTGGTGTCTGATTTGCATCCACCCATTGTCTTTTCCGCACGACGTTGTTATAGACTATCCACTTTTCGTCCCCTGTTACAATACGATTGAGAAAAGGTTCCGTTTCATTGTGACGTAACAGATGGGAACAAATGTTCACTCTTTGCTGGAGATTTGATGTTGATAACTGATGTGGGACCCATTTTCCAAGCTTAGATACTTTTTGTATCTGCACCAAATGCCGATGAATGGTTCCATGCGAAGACTTTAACCTATCTGCAATCATATCCACGGTTAAAGTTGGTTCTGCCTCCACCAGGCTTTTTAACACCGTGTCGTCAAATTCAGTGGGACGTCCTGAGCGAGGTGCATCTTCTGCTGTAGTGCATCCATCCCGAAATTTTCGAAACCACTCCTGTGCAGTTCTTACACTAATAGTGTTTTCACCATGAACCGTATTTATCTCTGCTGCAGCTACTGTAGCATTTTTACCACTTTTAAAAAAAAGTATAAAATGTGCCTTTTGTACTCGTTAGTATTTTCCATTTTTTTCACTATCACTTAACATCCGATCTTCTCAAAAACTGATTATAAAATGACTAACTCTACCTGTATATAGTTTCAGGGAAAAAAAAGGTAGTTTACCTACCTCTTTTCGAACAAATATGACTCATACAAATGACTAAGGGAAAATACGCGGGGACTTATGGACTGACCTGATATATTTAACGGGTGGCATTTTCGCGGAAAAATTAATAAAATAAGTTGCACAATGTCAATATTTCTAAGTGCGTATTTATCAACGGAAGAGCAAACTATCCAATGAAACAAAACGCTCGAATTGTCGTGATAATGCCATCTAGAACACTGTTGCCAGATTGGGCGATTTCTCGCCAATTGGGCTATCTTTCCGTTGCATTTGGCGACGGAATTTAATTTTGGGCTACTGGCGACTTTTTGGGCTCCGCTGACCAGCCCAGGTTTCAACCGCTAAAAATATATAACGTTGAATTTGCAACTGATTTCCTCAATCTTCAACGAAAATCTCTTGTCTTCATGTTTTAAATTTTGGTTGAACCTACGCTTTATTTCTAGTCCATTATTTGACCGTCTGCCTAACGTAGTCAGCAAGAAGATTGGAATTTAAAAATGTGCTTGTTAAACTCATAAGTATGAGCAAATTATCAAAAAAAAAAACACACTTAGCACGGAAATAAATTCGGCAAAAGCCAATGAAGTAAAATCTACTGCTGGATAACAAAATTTCAAAGAAATATGTGAGCTCGATTTTTTATTACTATATCTTCCTGCATCTAATAAAATAGTCGATGTATGTTTTACTATGATAAATAACATAAGGACTAAAATTTGAAATAACGTGCAAATAAATTTTTTGGCATCTTTGATGCAAATTCTAGTTCTCTTGAATTCCAACAAAATATGTTGCAACGACTATAAAATACCACCAGATATGATACAAATACTGGATTCTTCAATTTACACGTTTTCTATATCAGAAAATGAAATTGTTAATATAGTTTTCGAGTATATAAGAGTAGATAGATAAACAAAACATAATAGCCCATGTGAAGTGGATAAAATAAAATTTTTCGCATCTAATAAGAAAAACTTTTGGCATAATTTTGGCCTCGGCCTATTGTGTGGCAAGTGTTGGGCTCTTTTGGGCTATTTTAAAAGCCAAATTGGGCTCCATGAACGAAAATTTTCTGGCAACACTGATCTAGAACACCAGGCCGGTATACTACACAGTTCCTTGACTGTGATGTGATTGTAGGCAGTATTATATTATATTGTTTGCAATATATGTTACATACCTACCTATAGTAATGTTGAATTTTTTGTTTTTTGGTTTTTGTATGCCTACCTACCGATTCGTCAATACTTAAGTACTATCATGGCCTTCATATAAAAGGCCTATCGCGACTTGCAATCTGACAGGTATTAAGCTACTTTTTAAAATTGTGTAGTCTTCTCGTTATTAAGATTTATTGGGAATTGCACAATGACAATTGTTTGACATTTCTCTGACAATTAACAATGTGAATGGTGCTGCTCGGTTGAATCAGGGAATAGAGTCTATTATCCGGAGACTGCTTTCGAAGTTTTTGTCGCGTAAAATATATTTCGGATAAGTGTCGTGAAAGTGATGTGTTTATTTTTTTGTATACGCGAGAACTTTGCAATTTGGAATACCTGCCACCTACTGTCGGCAATGTGAATTGTAAACAATTGCCGTTTGTGGTTGATAGGATTTATTCCACTTTAAAAAATCTTCAAATTTTGATAATCTGCAAATTCTGACATACAAACGATATTTCGGATAAGTGTCCCTATGAATTGAGGTCTGATGTTAAAGACTTTTTAAATCCAAATTGCTTGTGAAAGATCCCATAAAAACATTGATTAGCATGACATATGAGTTTCCTCATATCTCCTGTAGGTGGATCTGGTGAATTTCTTTATAACCATAAAAAAACATCACTGTGTGGACTGGTTGGGAAAAGTAGCTTAGGTCCGCCATCTTGTACGTTAATTGCTTTTGCGATAGGCCTTTTATATGAAGGCCATGGTACTATGGCCCAGTGTTCTAGTTGGCGCTGGTCATGTTCAACTGAAATAATCTGTTACACGTATTCCATCGTAGTGAAGAAAGCCAAAGCGTACATATTACCATTTAAAAGTTAGAGTAGGTTTGCAACAGAAAGCTTACAGTTAAGTTTACAGAAAATAAGATTTGTTTGACTTAAAGTTTTACTTTTGATTAAAAGTTTCCTTGTCGAAACACTTTTACATTGCCTCATGAAAATGAAAAAATCATCGCCACTTGACGGAATTGGATGTTGCTATCGATTTCTCACGATCAGTGTTACAAAATCATACTTTAGATTATATTTTAGACCGTGTATGCCGTAGTTTTTGTGCTATATGTAGTATGCAAGATTTGTAATAGCTTAGACTTTAAAAAATCAAAAAGCGTAGTTTCAGTTGTATGGTGCTTAGCTGAAGAACTAAATTAAAATTTGCATATTTTACTCAGTTTAATGGAAAATATGCACTGCATAAGAAAAAACTATATTGATGCAAAATATTGCAAAATGTTCATTCTGCATATGCAAATTTGCAATTGCCTAAAATCCGATGTCTAGTAATTGCATATTTGACTAGTTTTTTAATATTCGAACGCTCTTGTCCGAATACTGAAGAAATGTTCGAAAACGGTTCTAGTATTCGGACATTGAATATTTCCAATAATTTTTCCATAAAATATGCTTTCGAAAGCAGAAAACTTTGTTAACCCTAGAATGGTACGGTCTATTTTTGGATGCTTAGAGGTACATTTTTTATACTAGAAAGAAGGGAACAATAGTATTATGTACATTTTTTATTTTATCATTAAACAGAAAAAAATATATAGCTTCTAGCCTCATGGCCAACTGGGTGATGCGCTACGAAATATATCCCGCATGTGAGTAAAAATCACTCACGGTACCATTCTAGGGTTAACAATGGTCTTTATGCATGCAAACAAAGAATTACAGAAATTCAGCTACATAAAGAGAATAACACGTTTAGAAATTTCGTCTACTACTCGGAAAAAATTACGTGATACGTGTCTTTGACAATAAACATACAGACCTCAATTGCAAGTCTGTTGTAGGCTGGCTGCTGATTGTTTATTTGATTAACCTTATGGTTCTTTCGAATCGAAAGGCACATCAAAATGAGTCTCAAAAAAAAAGAAAAAAATGTCAGAATGTGACCTGTATGTATTCGCTATAAAATGAATATTAGTTGCCGAACCATTTACTGCAAACTCTCCTTTGCCTCCATCTATGCAATGTCCACCTTCGATTCCTAAGTGCAATTCAAATCAATGGCTTTTACATTTTCGCACTAGGCAAATTTCCAAAGTGTTCGCAAAGCTTGACGCATCCAAATCTACTGGACCTGATGGTATCCCACCTCTGGCTCTGAAGCCCTGCGCCTCTTCAAATTATTTCACTTATCCTATTCAAAAGGAATTTATCTATCAAAATGCAAACTTGCTCGTATTCGGCCCATCCCCCATAAAAGGAGAAGATTGTGATCCCTCTAACTATCGACTAATTGCTCTTACTTTTGAAACACATTAATTCTCAATCAATAAGCTATCTAGATTTCCACAGGCTAATCAATGACAAAGAGTACGGCTTTCGTTCTGGTCGCTCCATTTGGGACTTATATTTCGCACTGCGAAGTGGAATCGATATATCCATAATTTTGGTGAAGTCAAAGCAATGATCTATATATTTGAAAAACTTTTGATAGAATCTGGCATGCCGCCCTTTCAGCATGCACTCGGTCTTGACTCTAATCTGTTAAAATGGATCGAAAGTTTTCTCAACAACCGCTCACTTCAAGTCGTCCTTGATAGCACTGTATCAAATATCCATACCATTAATGCCGGGGATTCTCAAGGCACTGTTCTTTCTCCAACTCTGTTTCTTTTATTTATTAAAGATCTGCTGTCTAAAACCTTCAATCCAATCCATAGTTTTGCTGATGACAGTACCCTTGATTTTACGTACTCCTTAAGTTCTTTGGCTGACTCTCGCGGAAACGCTACCGCCATCAATGGAGATTGTTTGTTTGAATCATTAAACAGTGACATTTCCACATTAGTCGCTTGGGGTGAAGCGAACCGTGTTACATTTAATGCTGCCAAAACTCAATGCTGTCTTATATTCAATAAACTTTGTGCTCCTTCCACTTTCCAAACCACTTTGGTCGATGAAGTAAGTATTCCTGATTCTCCCACGCTAAATATCCTGGATATCAACATATCCAGTAAACTTAACCGGGCCAACAATATTTTCGCTGCTGAGAAAAATGCAACGAAACGCTTGGGCTACCTGAAAAGATGTATGAAATAATTTACTCCACCTGATCTTACGTGTATCTACAATATTAGACTGAGACTCAAGTATAATTCTTATATTTGAGCAGGAGCTCGCACTGCACTGTTGGCGTTAAAACAAAGTGCAAAGGAAAGCTTTCAAGCTTATTGGCGATATATTCATCACTTCCCGCATAGAATCCCTTGCCCATATACGTAATGCTGGCTGTCTTTTACTTATATATCGATCCTTCAGTGGCCGTTCTAATGAATTACTCTATCTAATCCCTGAAGCTGATATCTCCTTGCGCAACACGCGTTTCGCTAGTCACGCTCATCCTCATACCCTTCATGCACTGTCAAATTCCATGAGTCGTTATCCAGATCAATACGAATGTGGAATAGTCTTTCATCTACTACCTTTCCCGACATCTACAGCCCTCAAGTGTTCAAGCAGAGCGTACACAGATACCTCCTTCACTCTCAACCCTACCCACTTCTCTTACCCTAGCTTCCTTCCTGCCAAGGCTATGCATTAGCATTATAGAGTTACTCCCTGAGCTCTAGCATCATCATAAAAAAATTTAGAGTCAAAGTGTCCGGAGACTAGTGCAGTTACCCTACATTCAGTTACGACTTTATTCATTTCAATACACTGCAATTTTCAACATGTCCAATATTTCAAATAGCCTTTTTACAACAAATCCTTACCAAACAATAGAAGTGCCAGCAAATACAAGCACTTCTGTCAATCAATTCCAATTTTCAATTCAAAACAAGAGCATCCCAAGAACTTTGAAAACTTATGAACCTGTCCCACATTCCTTCATCAATCTACTAACATTCTGAACTTCTAATATGTTCAGACAAGCAAGCAATTCAACTTCATTTCATTGCTTTTGTCGGAGAATATAATTCATTTCAATTCTTAATTTCTAGCAATTATTCCTATTTGAATTGACTGACAACAGTCCTCATGAATTGCATTCACTGTACTACCCATAAATTAACTGCAAGACATTATTGAATGTAACAAAAAGCCTCAAACAACGTCTGTACATGTATTCCATCCGAAGGATGCACACAAGTCAGCTCCGTTCAGGTATCTCGTGAACTTTTCAAATACACAATCCAAAGAATGAGGTCATCTGGCATGCACGTATTCACCGAAACGGCACAGCGCAACGTGGGAGTATTCTAGGAAATTCGGTCAAGTTTAGGTCATGCCCTTTGCCCTACTTATTCCATGCAGGATTTTCACTACAACAAGATATGCAAGATGTAAAATCGATTAGAATGTCAGCCGGGGAATATGATGGTAACGAAGTTCGCAAAGTTTGTGTTCGAAATCGATTCTTAGGATTTGCTCCTGTAGATTTAGTACTCTGGTAAATATTTTCTGAACGTGACTAACGTAAAATTCGATTTGTGAGCTAAGCTTAATTTGATTAGCGTCTTAAGGACGAGTATCTGAAATTATTTTTTTATTTGGCGAATCATAGTGTACGATTTCAGTCACAGACTACCGAATCGATTGCATCCTGGAATGCTGCTCCCGTTGAATACGTTGAAATTCGATTTCTTTCCCTCTGCCAATCTACGTCATGACATGCTCTATTTATTCGACGTGGAAGAAATTCGCATTATTTTAAGTGGTTACTGTTAGTATAGTTTTTGTATGTAACTAATGGAATTAATTATTAGGTTTTGATTTTGATTTCTTGCTTTTAAATCTCAAATCGATGGTAAAACACCATCGTTTTTTATGTAATCCTGACTCGTACATACTATCGATGTTCTCATATCCTGTTATTCTCTTTGTTTCAGACTGCCATCGACTTCGGAAGACGAAGATAACGATGATATTATACAACCACACTGCCACATAACAATACGATGTACACGTGAAATAGCTGGTTTTAATGGACTCGGCGATGCTGTGCGACGATTAGATTTTCGTCGATCCGTCCGTGATCGTAGACGTTTTCATTATATTTGTGCATTTCTGAGATTACTAGTTACGGCCAAAGGAATTGCAAGCTTGCCAGGCAGTGTTCAACGATTATTACTGCAAATGATTGAAGAAGTAGCAGCTCATGGTAATTTGTTATAGATGATTTAATGTTTTTACAGATGTAGATGTAGTATGAACCCATCTAGCTCCTTGATCTATATTCAAAATCTTAGAAATCAGACTTGTTAACACCCTTAAAAGTTGTCGATTCCTTTCTTCCTTTGATGTCTGCAGTATGCCAACACTCTTCAAGTCCAAATTAATAACTTTTTTAAAATTAGAAACCAATCTTAAGAAAATAGCAGATAACCCTGGAAATATCGATATCTGCCAAGAAATTCAAATGTGTTGGAAGAATGTTGGCACTGTCCAGACTCCGAGTCAAATTCTTGTTAGGACTTAATCCCGCCTTAAGTTTACGGGTCACTTTCGTCTGGTCTCACAAGGACAACAAATTGAAATTTGATTGAAACATAATTTTATTTGGCACCAAGCTCCGGATTAAAATGGTTGCTAATTTCCTGGTGGGCAAAGCTTTCTGGACTGTTCCGGGCCCATCAAAAGGATCTTTTGTTTTGGGTGTGGCACGGAAGGAAGTTCCGAATGCTGATCCTACGATATTGGGACGGATACGCCGATGGTCAGGAATCGGCCTGTCCTTCCTCGAATTGGTACTCGTCATGAGAAGGTGGACGTAGCAACAAATGTTAACCCGGAGTTACGACGTCTATCTTGACCGGATCCCATGCGACACAGACCCTCTTCTCTTCAAATGGCCTATACATGATCACACACTCTGACATCCAACACCCGTGCTAACTCATCTATTCCGCGCGGCTTTTCATTCTCCGACTCGTAGGATGAGTCCACATGCTCCAATCCAATTCGACCTGCCTTGATTAGGGTTTCCCTCCTCCAGGCGCTTCCATCAGTCATGGAGATACTTGACCGCAAGAAAATTCTTGAAACGTGCCAGCATTGAGTTGATTATCACGACTATTGAGGACAATCGGCTTTGTGCTGAGAATGTCATCAGGGGGCGAAAATTAACGGGGTTCCTCGACAGTGACGCTAATGTTGGTATACTCGGCGGTGGTTTTTTTGGACCGGCTCTCGGACTTGGACGTGGATCTTCATACTACGCATATCCACGTTCAGACAGCCTCAGGTCAAAAAGTCTGGTAGTTGGATATATTGGCACTCTGGTGCTATTTAACGAGCAAAGTAAATGGATGAGGTTTTTGGTCGTTCCATCTCTGATTTTCCCTGTCTGTCTGGGTACAGATTTTTGGGACCTCTTCAAAATTGCACCAATGCAGGCTCGAAGTGTCGAGGACCCTACAGAGCTCTGGTTATCTCTAGTGGAAGGACGCTTTCTGGCAGATTCCCTTACTTAAATTTACTGTCTCCGGCAGATCTTTTTGTATCATTTGGCGGTAATGCCGTTCGGGTCGTGCTACGGTCCACCAACTATGTGCCCGTTAATGCACAAAGCCATACCACACGAGCTGCAGGACAATGTGTTTGTTTATCTTGCTCGACTTGCTCGTTACAAGTTCAACATTTGATGAACTCTTGAGCATTGTTGCGAAACGGCTCATAGACTCCAACTTGTCTATCAATGTTGAAAAAAGCAAGTTTGTTCAGAGCGAGATCAGGTACCTTGGCTTCATGGTTAGTGGTGGAGTCTTGGAAACCGACTCAGAGAAGGTATTAGATATCCTGGCATATCTAGAGCTCCGAACGGAAAAGAACGTGAGTCGGTTCATGGAAATGGCGGGAGGATACAGACGTTTTATTTCAATCTCTACTTCCGTCGCCGCACCTCTCATGGATCTGTTAAAAAGCAAGCGTTCCTTTAATTGGTCTTTGGCTGCCAAGTATGCTTTCAATGAAGTGAAGAAACTGTTAGTTCTGTTCCAGTGTTGACCGATCCAGGTTTTTCAAGGCACTTTGTATTCAGTGTGACGCTAGTGCACTGGTTGTTGGCAGTGTCTTGTTCCAGAAAGTTGATGATGGTGGGGAACATCCCATCGCGTATATATCACTGAAACTTAACGCGACGCAAAGCAACTACAGCGTTACTAAGTTGGAATGGTTGGCTACGGTGCAAAATGTTAAGAGGTTCAGAGCGTCTGTTTGGTTCAGTTGTCCTTTACCATCATCACAGATTACGCTAGCCTGGAATGCCTCATGCAACAACTTGATATGTCTGGACGATTGGCTCGCTGGAGGTTTGATCTGCAGGTTATGATTTTAAGATTGAGCATCGGAAGTGTAAACACCCTGTCAAGGGCCTGCTCTTCTGATGCGCAAGTTGCGGCGACTAGAGGATCTCTTCCGGAGCAAAAGCATTTAGATGCGGTTATTCCGGAATCGGCGTTTCGAGAGCCCTCTTACGAACATTTGAACGAACAGATTTTGATGCAACCCAAAATGTTTCGGAACCTGCATCTGTCAAAGGATCGTATTTTTGGCTCCTTTGTATTCGGATCCCTAACAGTCTCTTATAATCAGCAAGGGGTGCTCATAGAGAGAGAGAGAGAGCTCATGATGATCCTCGTAGACCCCACTGTGGAATTCGCAAAAATATATTGAACTGCTTCAAACATATTATTATTGGCCTCGCATGAGTCAAGATGTCACGGTCGGCTTTTCGCCTGACATCCTCATGTTCGGACACCATCGTATCCAGCACGCCTCAGCGTACGTTTTGATCAGAAGCCTCCAGGTTTTTGAGCACGAAAAAGTTCAATCGCTTTCACACAAGAACATGTAACGCTAGGCATAGGATCTTGTTAAAGTTAAGTTGAGTGAAGCCTATAAAAAGAGCGCTCATCACCACAATTTACTCCTCGGATCAGAGAGTTTTCGTTCGGAATTTAGTGGTAAGCAAAGCGGCATAACGCTTCGCAGAGAAGTTTGTCTGGCAATATATTTTCGCAACCATGAAACGAAGAATCGGTCAAGAGACCTACGAGTTGCACGATGCGAGTGGGACACTGTTGGGAGTTTTCCATTCTAAAGATATTCGAGTCGGGGTGAAAGGCGCGTCAAACTGATTGTTAGTTGCCCGGCGGTATGATACCTTAGGTTCTGGATCGTCCCCACGAATATTGTGAATCCCTGGTATCCGCATATATATTTCTTGGTGGTGAGCGAATATCAAACAAGAAAATAATAATAAAAACACATATTTAATATTTTTATAATTCAAATCATTCAACAAAAAAAAACGACAATTTAACTTTTTACATGGGGGATTTCACGTGAAGCGCACAACGAAAAAAAGTCGAGGTTCTGGATTTCGTTCATACTGTGCATAATACTACTTCTAGAGGATATGGACGCGGATACACATTTTTTTTTCTATGAGGTTTAGCTGCCGTGTTATGGGCTTCTGAATAATTGAAAAAAAATCTTACAAATATGAAATATACTGATTGGTAGCCTAGTCGGTAGAGCACTGGCTTCTTGCGTGTGGGGTCCCTGGCTCGAATCCAGGTTCGATCGAGGGTCCGCGCACCAAGCTCTGAGTTCAGCTAGCTCTGATTAGGTAGCTGATTGAAATCAGGGGTAAAGTGAGTCGTGGAACTAATCACTCCACACTCGTATCCACAATGATTAAAAAAATTGTAGGGTTGTCGTGGGATTGCTTTACTTTTTTTTATAACAAATTAACTGTTCTTATCAATTTTAAAATTAGATTAGATTTAGAATTTTTTTTCCTGTGTGAAACCGGAAGTAGGCACTTTGATTCGTAATTTGAATAATTTGGACCAGGTTAATTTTGTTTATTTTTATAACAAAACAAAGCTTGAAGTATACCTATTTTATGGTAAAAGTTTTAGAGTGGGATGGCCAGTAGTTTAAGAGGTAGGTGAATTTCAATACATAAAAGTCGTATGAAGCGTAGTACCGGGAGCTTGATAAGGACAGCTAGTTGGCTCAAAAACATAAACTGATATCGAAAATTGATTAGTAGCGCCATCTCTTATTTGAAAAAGGTTTTTTTTTCTCATCAAAACTTATTACGAAGCCTATATAATCATTGGTCAAAATCAGACGCCAAGCCATTTCGAATTTCCCGTTATTTTTTGAGTTATAGCTCAGCACTTGCAGTGACTATTACTTTCATTGATACGCTAAATACTCTTAATTGTGTGTATTCTCCGTGCAGCTATCGATGTTTCAATCCAGTTGATTTGAAATTTCATCGGATGGTTAAGGATCTACGAAAAATTCCAAGAATATTAGCAGAAAAGTGGAGATATTCATCTGATGTGTACGTATGTGGAAGCTGCAGAAAAATCTGATCGTATAAATACCTCCAATAATTAAAAAAAGATCTAGTTTAAAAAATGAGAGTAAAATTGTAAATTTTGTGAAATAAATTCATTTTTCATAAACAGTATTTTTGTGTTCATTAATTAAATTAGCATTAGCAATTTTTAATATTTTATCTTCTATACGTAAGTGATATAAGTGCTATCTAATAGTTTTATTACAAATGTTTTGTTTTCACACTCACTAGCTATCCGAAACCCGCTCCCGGTACCACGCCCCATGAGACTTATGTATTGAAATTCACCTACCTCGTAAACTACTGGCCATCCCATTCTAAAACTTTTACCATAAAATAAGTATACTTTAAGCTTTGTTTTGTTATAAAAATAAACAAAATTAACCTGGTCCAAATTATTCAAATTACGAGTCGAAGTGTCTACTTCCGGTTTCACACAGGGAAAAAATTTATTTTTCAAATCTAATTTTAAAATTGATAAGATCAGCTAATTTTCTATGCCAATCAGTATATTTCATGTTAGTAAGGGCCCTATTCTGAGAGTCACCTCACATGACGAATGAGGTGACGCTCATGATTTCGTATTCTGAGAGTCACGTGAGGTGTTGTTATTTCACCTCAAGTGACGTTTTCGATCTGTTGGCTATTCTGAGAGTCACGTGAAGTGACGAGCGTCACGTAAATTAAGATTTTCAGTCACTTGATAATATCAAGTGACTGTGGTCAGAAATGATATAAATTGATATTTTGAATAAAAAGAAGAAGGATTTTCACGAAGTTTGCATCGTGAACCATAAAAAAAAGTAAACAAATCTTATTTTGAAGATAATGCGGTTAAACTCAACTACGTGTTCGCCATAGCCGTTAGCCGTTTTCTAATAAATTTTTGGCTCGTATGTTTGTTATTTTGTAGCTTTGAGTCAAATTTTGGAGAGTTTTATGTTTGATTGGTTGTTTTTGTTTCTGTGGCTTTGAAAATGCAGATGGCATTGATACATGTCTACAATCATTTCACGCCAATTTAGTATGTGCAGCTCATTTTTTCGAGCTAAAATGAGACATTTGGTGTTTGAATTTGAAAATTGAATTGTGCAAATGTGTTTACCAGTTTTAAAAAATAAAGGGTTGCACTGAAATGCTCGTGAAGTTAAATTTTTACAAGTCTCCATTATCTCGTCATTCTTTCGAGCGAAAATTTTAACAATGGAGAAAAACAGATGCACAGTTTATTCCTGACGGATAAAATGTGAAGGATATCAATTTTTGGTCTATTTTCTAATTGGAAAGACAAGCGACAATTCGAATGCCTTATTGGACTGATGAAAAGTCATCCACAAAGCCTGAAACAGCACAGCGAACACATAAAAACCACTTCTAATATTCACCAATACTTCTTACTAATCACTATATTTATAATCTTGTATAGCAAGTTTAAGTATACCTGGTACACTTGTAAACACCGTCCTCTTTTTTATTTCACAAATCATTTGCTTATCCCTTACTTTCTATTTGACTTTTATTTTTTTAATAAATCCACTCCCTCCAAAGTAAGCCGAACTTGTGATATAAAGGTATGAAAAGTTTGTGCGCGCCAACGATGTGCAAGCCGTCCCCCATCTAAGTACTGACCAAGCCCTACACAGCTTAACTTCAGTGATCGGACAAGAAACGGTCGATGCCAGTGTGCTATGGACGTGGTGAATTTCGAGCGATGATAAATTTCAATGACATGATAAATTTCAAACGCTCAAGCGTTGCCATTCAAACACAAATTCATAGTCACCTCACCTAGAGTCATGTCACGGGACTCTCAGAATACCGATTCGTAAATGACGTGACTTTCCAAGTGACGTGAGATCTCACGTGAGATGACTCTCAGAATAGGGCCCTAAGATTTTTTTTCGAATCTCAA
This sequence comes from Nemotelus pantherinus, assembly GCA_963978885.1. Lineage (NCBI taxonomy): Eukaryota > Metazoa > Arthropoda > Insecta > Diptera > Stratiomyidae > Nemotelus > Nemotelus pantherinus. The sequence continues at coordinate 93,863,120 of OZ022263.1, read as the reverse complement.
AATCGGCTTCCAAAAAACCCTTTCATCAATTTCGTCAATTATTCAGAAGCCCATAACTCGGCAACTAAACCTAATAGAAAAAAAAAATTGTATCGACGTTCATATCCTCTAGAAGTAGCATTATGCATCATGTGAAATGCCCCATGATAAACCCCCGCATTAAATTAGTGTTCGTGCCCAGACTTCGTCAACAAGGACTTACCATTAACGTCAGCAAATGCCAAATCGCTCAAACTGAAGTCAAGTTTCTGGGCTAAACAATCAACAGCAATGTGTGTCAACCACCGAGTGATCGAGTGGCAGCAATCAAAAACTTGAAAAAGCCGGAAACTATCTGCGAGCATCGAAGGTTCCTGGAAGTTAGCAATAATTAACGACGATCCATTCCACATGCTGCTCAACTTCAGGCATCGCTCAACGAGTTTTTATGCGATTCGGAAAAAATGACAACCGAAAATTTCCATGATTCCAGAATCGGATGCAGCTTTCGAGGACTGCAAAAGTAGCCTAATCGAAGCAGCACTTCTCGCTCATCCTTCACCGGACGCAAATTTGACCCTTGTCACCGATACATCAAACAAAGCAATTGCAGCGGTTTTGGAGCAAGAAAATAACAGCGATTGATAGCCTCTGGCTTTCTTTTCTTGCAAATCATCTTCTGCGGAAGTGAAGTACAGTACACATTACCGAGAACTCCTGGTTATATATGAAGCAACGAAGTATTTTCGACATATGCTGGAAGTGTGAAACTTCATTATAAAAACGGATCATAAGCCGCTCAAAAACTAGAAAAAGCTTCATTTGGACTTCATTACTCAATTTACAACTGAAATTTTATATGTGTCTGGTCAGGCAAATACTGTTGCAGATGCTCCCTCAAGGCATCTTCAAGCAGCACAACAGGAAGATAATGAATTGAAAACCATTCTGAATGGTAACATATCACTTAAGCTGCACATTATCAAATTCGAACCTGATGTTTCAATCTTCTGTGCTATTTACAGTGTATATTCAATCTTACGTTCCCAAAACGCTTCGAAAAAATGCACAACCTCTCGGGCCTCAGCGGACGCGCAACTCTTCAGCAAATGCGACAGAAATACGTCTGACCTGGTATTAAAAAAGAGTAACCAATTGGGCATGAACTTGTTTGCGTTGCCAAAGATCAAACGTTCACAGACACAACAGATTCATGCCCAACAAAATAGACATGCCGAACAATCGTTTCGATCATGTGCACTTGGATCTTGTCATTAAGCCCGGTTATCGTTATTGCCTTACCATGATAGATCGGTTCACTCGCTGGCCTGAAGCAATTTCACTTAAGGACGACTGCATACCATCCACAGGCTAATGGTGCGCTTGAACGATGGCATAGGTCATTCAAAACGGCACTAATGTCCCATCCGAATGAACTTTGGCCAGACTTATTGCCAACAGTCTTTATGGGACTTAGAGCGTGTTTCAAGGAGGAGTTCAAAGTATCTGCGGCAGATATGTTATATGCCCGAACAATTTGATGCCAAATAAATTCTTCTGTAACATAGACATGCCGGCAGATCCACAGATATTCGAGAAAACATTTCGCAAACACATGCGGCTTATCCGACCAACTCCTGCAGCTCATTACATCAAGAAAAGTATGTTCATCATTAAGGATCTCCACTAGTTGTAGCGATTTGAATATTAAGCGCGAGTGCCGGCACTTAACCAGACCGAAGTCCGGTCAAGGCTGAAACGCAGGGGTGTTGTGATAGTGAACTATCAAGAGGCAAATAAAAAAAAGTGCCGCGAGAGCAGGATACCCTAGAAATGACAGTGAAGGCACCTCGTCCGCATTAGCGAAGCACCCGTTAAGAGGCTGATTGACCGCTTTGTTAGCTGTACGTCGCTGGAGTGGGTTTTTAAGCATGGAGCGTATTGGCTCCCCGAAAAAGGAAGCCGCTACGTATATTTATCTATCATGAAAATATACTAGCCGAAATATAACAAGGGAAAGGGTAGTGGCTTTTGTCCTTAAAAGACCAGAAGTAGCTTTTAGTCATGGACTAGCAAGCCAAGCCCAGCCGAGACGTGTCAAAGCACGTATGCTAGCTTGTGAAAAGGGACTGAAAAATAACAAGAAAACCTAAACGGGGAACTATGTCTTGCTTTAACAGGCCTGAGGAGAGTCAGACAGCCTCGGGCCGCTGCTGTTATTGGGATGTTGCGTGGTCACTTCACCCACTGATTTCAGCGCAAACAAAACAAAAGAAGAAGAAAAGTGGCCAGCAAAGCATCAACATTTAATCAATTAGATGCCAGCCAGGCCATCGCGGAACCCAATAAGGAGGCTCAAAAGGTTCCAGTTTAACAATTCATTATTAATTTTTCTAATTAATGTAATTTTTACACATAAATGTAAGAAATATATAATCCTGTCCACATAAAATATTTATAGATAATAACAAAAAATATAAATTATGCTACATGCAATAATTACAGTCGAGATGAAAATAAGTTATAATTATCATAATTATTATCTTGTGATGTGAAATAGAAATATTTCGTGGTTATAATAAATTCCACCTCGTTATAAACTTATTGAAAGAGATTACATTTTTTCAGACATTTAGAACTAGTTCTAATGTACGGGTTACAGAGTGCTCTCATGTCCTTCGAACGGATGCAGTGAGACAGCAACTCGAACCTCTGTTCAAATTCATTCAAAAGCTGTCTGATCGTGTTTTCACTTTGCGGATAAATTGCAAAGACGTAAACATTTCAACTGATCGACTGAAACCGACATTCATTTCCAAAGACGGCCATCCAGCTCCAGTAACGCAGGAACAACAAATGATTCCACTTGACCAACAGGGGGCAATACATGTACCTCTACGTACTTACGGTAGGAAGCCGAGAGTTACTTTCACTCAAGTTGGTCACTGGGTGAACTGGATGTGGTGGTACCACAGCTGAAAATACCGCACTCGGCAACACAGCAACCAACAATATCGCATCTGGTTTTTGCGGCCACAATACCCATTAACCAGCCATTAGTGCGAAGGGATGGGCACGAAACGCCTTTATTATCATCTGATTTCGAGCGACGACGAGGTCGAAAGTAGAGTCTAGTCTGCCGCGAGCTATATCCTTTATCTAATTATTTTTGTCCTCTTCAAGTTGAAAGGAACTCCGAATTATATTAACACTATTTATATCACTCATAATTTTTTTAATAAAATTTACAGTTTCTTATTAATTTTCATATTATTCTTAATTATCTCGTTTCAGTGAGTGATAGTCAACAAAATATTAATGTATTACGCGGACTAGCTGTACAATTGCAAGATATTGTTAAGAAAGAGAATGAAAAATGCTGGGGTAAACCATTAGGAAGTCAAGATTTGTGGAGAAATAATGTCAAAACAATACAAAGAATACAATATATAACTAATCAAATTCAAATTACTGAGGTAAATTATAATACATTTTGCTAATGAACAATTTTACATTATTTTCTAGCTAATTATTTTATGATTGATTATTGGTTTTCAGCCCGGGCCAGAAATTCGTCCAAAATTACACGATTTACCTGAAGACTGTATTAGAGAAATAATATTACGAATTGCAGATCATAAAGATTTAGAAGTAAGTATCAGAATATTGATATGGCTTCGTTATTGGAACTAATTGCACTAGAGAGAAATGTAATGCTCAGGAAATAGAATGATGTGTTTGGAAATATGATTTGTTTTGTATATAGAGAGTGGAATCAAACCTCACGTTTCGGAATAATATGTGGTTTTCGCTGCATCAATAAGCGAGCAAATTGAGTACCTGTCCTAATGAGCTCACGTTCAGAAGAGAAATTGTAACATGAAGTCTTTATGAGCAGCAAAAGTTCTGCTCCGATGGGGAATCGTGTGCAACTGGTCCAATTCCTTAAAATTTTTTTAAAAAACAGCAGTCAATACATTTATTCTATTTCAGTCATCTTCAAATGCCTGGAATCTAATGGCAGCTATAGTATCCGAGCAGCGTATCTGGCGGGAATTATGTCGTTTTCATTTCAACGAAAGTCAAATCAAATTCGTACTCGACAAGAGCAACTACAAACGGTTGCGTGATATTAAGGATTGGAAACCCATCTATCATGAGCTTCGTAAATTATACGGCGTCCGCGAGGATCATCAATTCGGGGAAATCTTGTCGCTATGTCGTTATTGTCGTTGCCTGTTTTGGCCCTCGGCTGGCCATCCTTGTATAATTGATGAATCACCCGATTTTAAAGCTCGTCTTGAAGAAGCTGGTGGACAATTAGAATTATCACAACCGATAACACCAGCGGACTTTTTAAAATATTTTTCATTGTGAACGGCGTCGAGTGATCGATGTAGTGCAATAATGAAGGGAGAGATTTTATGGGAAAACTTCAAAAACATCCCGGCATGATGACATCTACAAACGATTTTTTGGATAACCGATTAGTTTATTAGTTTTCATCTATTTTAAGATTGATATATTTTACAAATGATAAATTAGGTATAACTATGTCTTCAATTTTCGATAAGATTTGTTCTTGATTTATTGTCAATATTTTGATAATACTTGGCAACGTGATAAAAGCAAATTTTAAATGAGAATCTCTACCATTAGATAAGAGAATTAATAGTATTTTATAAATTTTATGACATTTCTTTTTCTATAGAGGGAAAGTGTTGGATGTTCCTACGATTATAACCAGTACTAATCACATAAAATAAGTCAAGATTGAATCATCACACATAGTTGAGGTACTCCAATTTCGCACACTTATGCTTTCTTATTGGCTATAATTACTTGATTTTCCGGGGTAAGCTTAGCTATTTTTATTTATTCATATACGTTTTATTCATATTCACATATCATTTATTCATATTTATGTATCTCACATACTGCAATAATCATTTTTTATACAAATTTCTAATTTTCCATAGCTTTAACAATTATAATTTTTAATTTCAAGGCAAATTGTCACATTTAGACGATACATGTATGGATCGATTTCTTAACAGATCAATGTTTTGAAGATCGAAATATGTAGATAGACATTTTATTCTCGTCTGTAAACAATTCGCTATAAACAAATAACGTTCAAGGATAAAACTTAGATTTAACTATCATCCTACCAAACAATTTCCTACCATCAAAATCAGATCTTATCTATTCAAATAGCCACTAAATGCGTCTGTTTATACATTACTATATTAAACCATCGCTTTGATGATCATCACAAGCGTTCTAGCAATGCGTAATCACAATGTTGATGTGCACAATCTACCGAACTCATCATTGCAAGATTAATTCATCATTGAAATGCCCACAACACAGTGCATTGATAATGCGCTTCAATTTCGCATGCTTATACTTTCTCTTCTGCAGAAAATCTAATAATTCTGAGGAAAGTTAAGCAGTTTTTTTATTTATTTATTTTTAACACATTACCCATTTACTGAAGCTTTTTGCTTCAAGATTTCAAACATAAGCTTTCTCAATTTTCGCTAGCTTTCAAAAATATAATATTATATTCAAACTAATTTATATCTTGCGAAGATATTCATATATATGTGACTTTTTCACAGATTATTATTTTTTCGAGATCGTTATGGATCGATAGACATTTTTCTTCCAACATTTCGATATCTGTTCGACATGGAACTTCAAAGAGCTGCCAGAATTGATTTTAAATTATAATTACAAAAGCACTTTCATGCGACCCAAATCAGTACTAAACAATTGAAATAATAGCAATAACAATTTCGTTCGGCACAATTCATCCGACACATTGCAAAATTAAAACATCGCTTGAATAACCATCACATCACAAGCGTTACATTTTTCAGGTGCTTGAATATCGCTAAATTGCACATACTTTTGCGAATATTTTCTTTGTTAATTATAAGCACATGCATTACTTGAAAATTCAGTAAAATAATACAATTTGTATTTGAAACCACGAAAAGCAGATCTTGAAAACGTTTGTTCTGATTGGTGCACCATATCTTGCCCAGCGGGTATATTTTGTTTATATTTTAATATACGTTATAATCTTATACATCGAACCTGGCGTATACATCGAACCTAATTTTTCGCTGAATTTTCAATTATGTTAGCCCAATGAACAATTCAAGGGTTTGACTTCAGTAGCGGACCTCAAACTAAAACTAGATTGTCTAAATTGAGCTCACGTTCCCTTGCATGGGTGACCAAATCATCGACTGGTGAACTTTGCACCACGATGATAAAAAAGCCAATAGCGAAGGATCAAAAAGTGACGTCGCTATGAACACTTAGCCGCTATAAGCTAGTTAGCGCTGTGAAACTTTTGTGATATCTCTTGTTAAAACTTTTCAACCAAAATGAGCTTGGCCTATTAGTTTCTGCTGCCCCTGTATGTTTTGAATAGCGGGATCAAGTGAACTTTAGCTCTTTTGCTTTATGTACATGAGATCTACGTGTTTATTTATTTCTCCAAGAAGAGTAGTAAGAATAATCTCTCTTATGCTAGAGTCTGATATGTTGTTGCGGTCACAAAGGAGATGGTTGAAGTAGCGCCAGGTACCTATAGGAACCAGGACGAATGTAAGGACTTAAGTTTTCATTCCCGGGTGGAGCTTTTCCACCGCACTGACGAACTCAGGTGCTGAGTACTTAGCCTGTTTCCCGTGCTAACGGACCGCTAGAATTGTGGGGCGCTGCCACTTAACGGCAACATCGCTGACAGTGCATCTACTTTTGTTAGTCTAAGGCCCGCTTTGCGCAATGCGGCGGAAATATATGCGACTTCTTAGCAGCATCCCACCTGTCCATTCAATCTTGACCGTTAATCCGTCACCAGTGGATCACCGGGCAATTCTGAAAAATTTGTCTGGTCGATTCGTACTTTTTACAACCAGCCCTGCAGAGTCGTCTATTCCTGGGTGTAGTTAGGATATTTCTGCAAGCAAAAGATTAATGCTTAGATGCACAGCCTTAATATACCTCATCAGTTATCGGACTATATAACCATCAGCTGCAGTGTGCATGATTTATTCTCGTTCTGTGAAAGTGGACTATCCACAGAAGGATGTCTATAATTCAGTGCCAATGGAATTTCACATCTGATTCCCACTAAATGCTGAAGATGGAAATTTAGACAGCAAGCCCAGAACTTCCATTACGATATTTCTTAATACGTGGCTGCCGCCCAAGGTTTAAGCTACCTTCCTGTGAAGTATAATGGAGACTGAGGCATAATATGACATTATGCTCAGACCCCTATTTTAATCGGCGCCTGGATGACAGCGCTAGTACAGGCAGGTGTAATGTTTTGCCAGCCTCTTTAAGAAATTTTCCAGTAATATTGGAAAACTGTGGACATTTGCCTCAGTAGTTTTTCATCTGGCTCTCCCTATGGCATAACCTGTCGGCTCCGCTTGCCCGAATCGGTTCACATTGGGAATACCATTTCTCTACGTTCCCACTCTGGCGTTCCACTCGATCTTGCGTTCGCCCGCATCGGACAGCTGCCGCTTGTCCTTTTAAACACGACAGCGGGTCATGGATTGATCCAGTTTCGATGTTGTATGTAATCGCAGTGTTAAAGTGTTTTGTGATTTGGTTTTGTGCCGGTTTATCGTAGCACGTTTTGTCAAGTATTGCCGTGCGAATATATTGACTGATTGTTTATTGGTCCGTGGTGGTTTGCTGTACATCTTCGAATAATGTATTGCTGTGATATGTTGTGGTTTGTCTTGATGTTTCGTGGCGATTTGCCGTATATCGTTGCTTCATGTATTATTGTACGATATGTGATTGTTTTGTTTTTCTGTAGCATCTTATATTTATATGCCGCGCGAAACTAATCCTAGTTTAAACTTATTTAATTTAAGCCTAAAGAAGAGCATAGAGCTTGTTTTGTATTTTTTACTAACTAAAAGAAGCAATTGTAATCATGTCTCTGTGGGCTGCTGCAAATTTAAAGAAAATAGTTTATTAAACAACTAGAAAAAAACTCCTTATAAATTTTATTGAATTTATCTTGCTTAAATTCAACAGCTCTTTGTTTGTGTTTTTGTATTCAACAATTGATTATTATTAAAATTAATTAAATTAATTTGTTTGCCTAGTCGTCTCTCGAACGACAAAATTGAAACTGAACATTTTTACACTGACTTAAAAATTACAAATTTACTTAGTTGCAAAACCAAAAGTAAGATGTGTAAAGTGTACAGTGTGTGGATTGTATATTGTGATGTTGTATCAGTCTGTAAATGTAATAGGATAAAATGAAAACAATGTCGCCACACCTCCCTTCAGGAGAAGAATGAATGAATAAATCGTTCACCGTGACTGACTGATTTCGGCCCTTTGGCTGATTTCATCCGGTTCACCAGCAAGCAATTAGTCTAGACCAGGGGTCAGCAACCTTTCTGGAGCTAAGAACCATTTTTTCTCTAGATGTGATAAATTATTTTTTGTAATGAGCCAAATATAAGTACATACATCTGTAATATGTATTAGAAAAAAAATATAACTGTTATCTGCTTTGAAAAATGTATTTATTGTGAAATGAAAATATTCTATTTTGCGTAATAACAGATCATAAAAGTCAACGTATTAAATAAAACGGACACTTTTTTTATAACTTTAAAAAAAAAACTAATAGGAAACCTAATTTCAGTAGGTTATATAGCTTTGCTTAAATTACAAATGGAATGTAAAAAATAATATAAACCCAAATATGTAATATTAGTGAGATTTTTGGAATTGAGTACAGGCGCAAAGTTGTTCCAAAGGTGAATATTCAGATGTTTTTAATTTAATGGAATTTTCGAGGCTTTCGTCATTAGGCAAACTTCTTAATTTGTTTTTAATAATCGTCATATCTGAATATGTTTGTTCAGAATAGTAAGTATATCCGAAAATTATCAAAATGCCAAATGCATATGCTTTCACTTTATTATAAAAATTTATTATAAAAATCACGTTTCAAATATAATTTTTCTCCCTTCCTATATTTTGAAAGATCCGTCCACCTGTGTCTGACAGCCAAAGTTCTTTTATGTCTAGCTAAATTTCATAGCTCTCACTGCAAAACTATGAACTGTTCTGTTCATAGATCTTTGTTTAACAAATCTAACAACTGTAACTCAAATTGAATTCTATCAATAGTTGAGAACAGTGTAAAATTCAACTCGCACATCGCTGCCACTAGTAACTTTGTTAAAATTCATAGAGTACGTTTTTACAATGGTTGTCACAAAAAATGCACTGTGAATACAATCTGAATTGTTTCTGTAATTTCTTAAAGTTTCAAAATGTAGTAACTGTACATTCTTCATGTCTTGAAGAAGTAATGTTAGTTGTTGTTCAAACGAATGCATCGCTGCTAAAAGAGAGTGTGTAATATTACCTCTCCATTATAGATTTTTATTCAAGTTATTTGAATGAAATCTCTATCAATTACTTAACTCAGGATATTCAATTCCTTTTTGAAGTAAGAATATTTTGTTATGTTCAAGTCACGAAGCGAAACGTTTCGGGACTGAATCTCTGGACAGCCAAGGCACTTTGTTATGCAAAATAATATCAGAATATTGGCTATTTATCTAAATCTTTATCTATCTGGTTAGTTATAATATGGGAGCTCTTTCTTTCTTTGTTATTCAAGTTTAGGTGTTAATACTGTTATAATTGCAGGTTGAACCTTTAATTCAAATTATGCGTTGTTAAGGGGCTTCGTCCAGTGGCAGGAATAATTTCCTATGAAGTTAGATTAATTGTAATTTTACTTTCTATTATTTTAATATTTGGGAGTCTAATTTTTGATTTATATTAAAAATTTGGTTGATTTATTTTGTTGTCTTTGCCATTAGCTTCAGTATGATTTGTTTCTAGTTCAGCGGAAACAAATTGTACTCCTTTTGACTTTGTCGAGGGAGAATCCGAGTTAGTTTCTGGGATTAATGTAGAATATAGAAGAATGACGAAAACGCATTATTAGTCATTCGTGTAACAGTACTATATACAGGGATTATTGTATTTATTTTAAATTATCTAACTTTGTTTTATTACCTACCAAAATGTATTACTTGCCAATCATGTTATGTTTCATTGATATTAAACTTAAGATTAAAAAAATGCCTTCTTAAAACAGTGACTAACACACCACCAAGTTTGTCAATTTCGTTTTTGTTATTATAGCCGTCGTCGCATGCAAAATGTTAACTCATGATTACAACAGTAATGAATGGTAGAATCTAGCGATCAATCGCGAATACGTGAATTGTTAGGGAGAGAAGTCATCAGTTCTGAGCAGTGCTGCCAGAAATTCGGCTGCAAAATTCCCTACACCAGATGCAATTTTTCCCTACATTTAGAATGATTTTTCCCTACGAATTTCCCTTCGTTCAAAATCAAAATGATTTATTGTTTCCATCCTTTTTTCATTTGCATAGCTAACCGAAACTTTTTTGTATTATTTTCGCACATATAAAACATTAGACGACAGAAAAAAATATATGAATATGCTCGTATATATTTATGTATGGTCAAATAAACAACATTCAATAAATATAATGTATAACAATAACAGGAAATAAAAAGAACGTATTTTTTTCAAAAATTAACGAAATATCATTCGTCTCTCAAGTGTATTAGCTAACATATTAATATTTGAATAAGAAGATATCTTTTTATAGTTTTGTGTAACATTTTTAGACCAGAACATGCTGGAAATTAGAATATTGTGTTGGGAAAAACCGATCCCTTATAGTATACAGAATTTTAATCCTCATCACTTAGATCTTCGTCAACAGACGATGGTTTTTTTATTAATTTGATAAATATTTTTTTATAGAAATTTTTCATTTTCTCAGTGTTTTGTCAGTCAGTCAGTCAAAACTATGAGCAGTTTAGTTATCTAGGTTTATTTTTATTTTTACTCTTAATAATGACGATAAAGTTTTGATACTTAATTTATTTCGTTTTGATGTCTGCGCACATGGAGAACACGCGCTCTACAACAGCATTTGAATGCAGGAGGACCAGAATGATATTTGAAAAATTAGTTACGTTTTGAAACACAGTAATATTCGAAAAACTTTTTATATCTGCTAGCTTATTCACAAACTCATCAACTTGAAGTTCTTGTAAATTCTGCATTTATTCTCCTAAAAAATAGACAGGCAGTGTTTGATACTCTGAAATTACTTCTTCTGCATTTATAAGGTGATTAAATTCAGATATTAAAGAATCAATAGAAATTTGGTTGGTTTCTTTTAAAGCTATTTTAGGGCTTAGAAACTGACAATCAAATATAACTTTATTAGAGAGTGGCAACCGTTGTAAACAATGTTCCATGGCAACCAGATAAAATTTCAAGCATCTATTTTTGAAATTTATTTACTCGGAAAAAAATTTAAATAACAATACTACCCCAACAATACTACAGCTATGAGTAATTAAAGGGGGAAGTTTCCGGTGGCCGTGCTCACAGTGAGGCCGGTTTTAGGCGCCACTCGCTTCATGAGATACTCCAAAACTGCCCTACGATCGCCGGTTCAAGCATCCGATTAGTTCACGAAAGGAAAAACAAGGAGGTTCTAATTCTCCGCCCGAAAAAAGAGAAAAAGAACTAGCGTAATCTATTTTATACGTTATTCACTACACAAAAAAAAACTCCCTTGTTATTACGACAAAAACACTAATTATAAAACTATACGCTACAATCCATCGCTAACTTCAATTTACTACACGCACAAAGAAAAACTTATTTCTAATTTCTAGTTTTAAAATTAAATATAGCAAACTTAAACTTACAGTTCGCACATTGGTTGGATCCTTTCCCTCGATGATTCATCGCTGGGGCCCTATTCGTTTTATTTCCGCCACGAATCCGAAACTTTTGACTCAGCAAATTTCTATTTCCTCGTTGTTCGTTTTCGCTCTGCCTTCAAATCGAAAATCCTAAATCAAATCAGGTCGTTTGCTTCGTTAATGCACCAGCAGAAATCTTTGGCGACTTACCTACTCGGTGACATAGACTTGAAAAAGGAAGAAATTTATTTTGGTATATGTTCCCGCGATGTTACTGGACGTCCGTCCACGCACCCCAGCAAATTCCAAGACAACGATTCTTCGCTTTGTTCGTCCGTTTGAATATTTGCACTCTATCAGGGCTTTCCCTGATCCGTTGGATCCACTCGACCTGGTTCGATTCCACTTGAAACCCTTTCCATTCAAATCGTCCATTGTGGGACAGATAAATTTTTCATTCATTTTTTCCCTCCGGTTTTTCCTGCTTCTCGCAGAAAAAATCGTGGGTTCCTGACGAGCAGGCATCAGACAACGTTTACTCGATTAATTGTTTTTCAAAAACATTTTTTGATATTACTAGTTAGACTTCAAACTTCTAGACATATCGAAAACAAAGTAGATTATAAATGGAAAGGATTACAAGAAATCTGGTTACATAAATTCTAACCTTATAAAATTCCAATTACAAGTCACACAAAAAATAAAGTTTAATTTCATAACTTTATCAAATATTAATTTCACATTTTAGAAGGAATTCACTTAGTTGTTTCAGATGGTTTCCGTTGTGTTTTATCATGAATTCATTTATCGATTTAGCTCTAAAAAATCAAAACTTAATCTATCCCTTGCATATTCGATGCACTTAAATATTTTATGGTCAATATCATTTATTTCCCCACACAATTCACAGTTTATATCTTCATAAATTTTCATTCTAACTTTATTTTTATTGTTTTGGGCATTGTTCACCATCAATCTGTTCATTATTTTAACTGCCTTATTACCTAAATCTAGCTCCTTAAACCAAAGTTTATTTATAAAAATTAAGTCTATATTAACCCATTCACAAGGTTTGTTAAGTTCCTAATCCTACTTAAAAATTCATTTTTCCATTCGTTTTTAATTCTCCTCAATATACTTTGAAAAATTTCATCTGTTTCATACTCATAAATTAATTCATTTTCACATAAAAAGGCACTTTTTGCTAATTCATTAGTTTTTTTTACTGTGTGCTGAATGCCGAATTCAAACAACTTTAACTGTTACATTCTGTGTTGTCTTAATATATTCATAAATTTTATTTGTAATATTCTTACTACTTGTATTACTATATAGCTCCATACATGCTAAGTTTGAATCCGTTAAAACTACTAAGTTTTTGTATCCTAAACTTACACCTATCTTAATTGCTTCCAGTATACTTATTAATTTATAATTAACTATCGATGTTGACTCTCTAAGTTTAAATTGGACTGTTGATTATAGATTCCAAGTGCTTGTACCTCCTCCCACACCCAAAATATTTTTAGCGCCATCACAGAACAGTACTGTGCTATTTTCGAGCATTCTCTCATTAATTATCTTGTCGATTTCTATGTTAATGACATTGAAGTTGTTTTTGTCTATGTTACTAAAAACACCATCCCGTTTACACACAATTTTTATATTATCTGGTTTAGATTCCGATGTATTTATCCAATAAGTCACTATTCCAAATTAATTACACTATAATTTGACTTTGATTTACTGTTCCTTATATCTATATATTTAACCAGATTCGTTGTTCTGCCAACTAGCACTTTTGGTCTCAAATAGTAGATAATAGTGAACTGCCACCAGATCGCAGTTATCGATACGCTATTTCCACTTATTGTGCCACTACAATGTGAAAAGCCACTCAATGCACCCATTCGCAACGTGGTGGCAACGTTCACATCGGAACCATAAGCATCCGAAATTTCAAACTCCAGTTATAGTATAGAGATAGCAACGAAAACGTTTTAAAAACTTATGAAGATTCCGTTCACTTTACAGGAGTTTTATTTATTTATTTGCTTGGATTTTGCTACTACATTTGGCCACCATAAAGTGATCAAATTTATGGTTTTCGTTTTGGTGGCAAAAACGTTCCCAATATCGTTTATTAAGCACAATTAAGTATGCTGATTTAATATTGGGTTTAGCCTAAAAGTGCTAGACCAAAGTTATTTAAGCATTCTACGACCTTCTACAGAAAAACGAAAAAAGCGCTCGAGGCAAGCAATTCGAACCTTTTACCAGCAGCAAGCTTCACAAATCAAGTAATTGAGAGAAACACAAACGAAGAATTACATACTTTTGGCGATGAGTTGGCTGACTGCGAAGTTGGATCAGAGGAAGAAAATGCTTGTGTTTGCGTTGAAAGGATTTCTCAGGAGGAAGAAGCAATATCTGAGAGTGAAAACTCTATTGAAAAAATTCTATCCTTGACAGAAAATTTAAAGAAATGGGCAATGGAATATCGAATACCGCATTCATCACTGAGCAGCCTATTGCACATTTTAGGAGCAACTGGTATTACTGTGCCTCTGGACAGTAGAACTTTGCTAAGGACTCCAAAAAGTATAAATGTTATACCAATGGGGTCTGGATTTGACTGGTATTACGGAATTGAAGTCAATTTAAAGTTATTGTTCGGTGATAAATTGCCTGTACGTCCATTAGGACTTGTTTTCAACGTCGATGGACTGCCTCCGTTCAGGAGTTCGAAAATTGAATTCTGGCCAATTTTATTCAACATCTTTGAAATGAAAAACATTAAACCTATGGTTGTTGCTTTGTACTGTGGATTGGGAAAGCCACCTTTAAACGATTATCTATCACGCTTTGTTGATGAGCTCGCTCGAATCTTGGACGATGGAATTTTAATAAACAATAGGCGCGTTGATGTAAAAATTAAATTTTTTGTTTGCGATACCTCTGCCTGAATTTACATAAAAGGTGAGCTATATAGTTTACTATAACAAATAATACCGGCAATTTTCTTAAGGGACTATGGGGTTTAACTCAGCCCATGGGTGCCTTAAATGTGTAGTTGAAGGAGAATATGATAAAAATGGAAGACATATGAGTTTTCCAGACATTTATAGCCCAAAACGAACTGATGCTTCATTCCGATAGTGAACATCGCAAAGAAATTACACCATTAACAAAACTGCCAATGAACATGATAGAAGACTGTTGTGGTTTAAGGTTGCACAATATCCAAATGAACCACACAATGTAGTTAAATTAAATACAACACGAATGATTGTCTTATATTGCAAAGATTTATTTCCAACCAAAGACTAATACTAGGGAACGTGTTCACACGTAGTGTCATGACCTTTTTCACTTTTTCATGATAACCAAAATGGCTGCTCGTCAATTTAGTGTTACCAAGTTGTCCGAGTTGCAGTTACCTCAACATCTCCTCCCTCTAAGGAAAACTGTAGTATTTAAACCAGCTAGGAGGCTTAACATGTCTTCCGGATGCTGTCACCTGCGCAATCGGCCCAGAAGTTCTGTTTTCAGATGACTCGACGTCACTTGCATCTGGTGTTGAGAAGGTTTCATCTGTTGATGGTTCCACTATTTGCTCTGGTTGCTGACGATATGATGGATGCTGAATTCTTGCTTCGGCTGTTTGAGATGTATCAGTCATTTGTGGTGCTGTTGACCTGGTTGCTCTTGCAGTTACTGCTGTAGTTGCTGATGTTTGGTGATTGACTCCTGATGACTGTTGTGACAAATCGAATGCTTCCAGCAGCACATTTGTTGGATTTCTCTGCTGACTTGCCTTTGAGTACCTAGTCTTCACCTGATTAGCATGCGCTCGAATCAGAGTGTATCTTGCAGTATTGGTCAGCTTGATGTTGTAGTTAACCTGCCCAATACGTTCAACAATGATACCAGGTTCCCCGTATGTTTCATTCGTGCGATGCATCTGTACATATTCGTCATCACCTGTTTTGAACCATCTTTGCCGAGCTCCATGTTTTTTGTTAAATTGTGAATTCATTTTGTAGTCTGTTGTGTCGCCATTCGTTATCGGCATAGGTTTTAATAGATCCAACGTTGTTTTCAGCTTTCTGTTTATGAAATTCTCCGCTGGAGTCCTTTCTCCCTGTGAGTTTGCATTTGGAGTCGAACGATATGTTTGCAACAATGTTTGCAAATTTTCTGAAGTTGTTCCTTCACTCTGCAGCTTTTTTAGTGCCCGCTTTAGGGTATCTACGAACCGCTCCGCCTAGCCGTTTGATTGTGGGTGATATGGCGGTGATCGTAGATGATTAATCCCACGTGATTTGAGAAAATCTTCGAACGCTGAGCTCGTGAATTGCGTACCATTATCGGATACGAGCGTCTCGCAGTCCCCATATTGCGAAAACATTTCGTTCAGCTTCCCTATTATGGTAGACGTAGTGATATTTCTTATCTGGAATATTTCTGGCCACTTGCTGTAGGCGTCTACTACTACTAGATAGTAATCCTCATTGCATGGACCTGCTATGTCGATGTGTATACGCTGCATTGGTCGAGCTGTAATTGGCCATGATTGAAGGGTATGCTTTACCGGAGATCGTCCCACTGCTGCACATTTCTGACAGTTTCGTACGAATTTTTCTATGTCATCTTCAATATTTGGCCAGTAGACATAGCTTCTTGCTAGCGATCTCATGCGCTCTTTCCCAGGATGTCCCCGATGAAGTTGGTAGAGGATTATTGTGTGCAGACATGAAGGTATAACGATTCTTTCATTATAGAGGAGACAGTTCTGTACCACGCATAAACCATCCCGTCGAGCATAAAACTGAGCCAATTCCTTTTTCAGTCTTGGCTGCCATCCTGTGTTTATGGCTTCTATAACCGATTGCAGAGTTATACACTTCTTTGCAGCTTGCTGTATCATATTGAAATTTATTGGAAGATGTTTAATTTGTTCATATAATAATGATGTTACTTCTTCTTCCAAGTTTGTACAAGCAATGACAATGTCTTCATTTTCTTTGTTAGCTGCGTGTGCCGCTATTAGTCTAGATAATGCATCTACACATCCAAACTCATTTGTTTTTGTATATCTGATATCAAAATCGTACATCATCAATGTGAGGGCCCATCTTTGTAATCTGTTTGTTGTTTATGTTGGTATGCCCTTTTTGCTCCCGAAAATTGATACCAATGGTTTATGATCGGTATACAGTGTGAATTTCCTACCGAAAATATATTTGTGAAACTTTTTTCACTGCGAAAATTAATCCCAAAGCCTCTTTCTCTATTTGAGAATATTTTTGTTCAGTGGGCGTAAATGTATATGCTGCGTCCGGCGTGTGGCCAACTGCTTGTGGCTGTGTGCCATTAGTTAGCGCAGCGAAAAGCTTGCTTTGCACATCAAGCAATTCAAGAATTTTTGTATTTTCCATTTTCACTTATCCCATCCTCGTCGCCAATAATTGTTGTGGTTTAAGGTTGCACAATGTCTAAATGAATCACACAATGTAGTTAAATTAAATACAGCACGAATGGTTGTCTTATATTACAAAGATTTATTTTCAACCAAAGACTAATAGTGGGGAACGTGTTCACACGTAGTGTCATGACCTTTTTCACTTTTTCATGATAACCAAAATGGCTGCTCGTCAATTTAGTGTTACCAAGTTGTCCGAGTTGCAGTTACTTCAACAAAGACATAATCGTAGCAGACTCCCTTCATTTAATTGACCTTGGTAGTTTTTGTGACAAATTACCGTCTTTTTCGCTAACCATAGCTCTCTCCTAGGTATAACGAGGATGTGTCTTTACGGCTGGGTAAATATTTCTTTTAACTTTCGTACAAAATTATCGGGAAAGCAAATCGATTTTATTTCCCAAAGACTTCATGAGTGCAATATAAATCGACCAAAAGATTTTCATCGAGCCATAAGGAAGTTTAATTTTTTAAAATTATGGAAAAGAACGGAGTTTCGAACCTTCATTTTGTATTTAGGGCCAGTCGTAATGAAAGATTTTCTTGCCTTGGACGTCTACAACCACTTTCTAACTCGTTTCTGCGCTATAAGAATTTTATCTTCTACAGCATACTTACAGTATATTAATTTGGCGGATATTCTGATCCAGGATTACATAAAAGGATTTATTAAGCTTTATGAAAGAGATTCGATTTCCAGCAATGTTCACAATTTATGTCATAAAACAGACGATGTAAGGAAATTTGGCCCATTACCGGATATCAGCGCATATCCTTTCGAAAATATGCTCCAATATTTGAAATCGCTGCTTCGATCAGGAAATAATCCATTGCAGCAAATGGCGAAAAGGATAATTGAATTATCGAAATTGAAACCAACATCAACATCTGTTCAAATTACAACAGCCTTTGAAGTTAACAGTTCCACTCATGGTAAAATTTTCAAAAAAGTAACTTTCGGCAGTAAATTCATTCTGTCAAATAGTGAAAGAGACAAGTGGTTTATCACGTCAGCAAACGAAATTATTGAAATGATACATTTTTCGTATGTTAATGGAGCTTTACACATTTTAGGCTTAAAAAATGATTTCTTTGTCTTACCAATTAAATCATCTTATCTAGACATATACTAGTCCAACGGAAAGCAAAAAGCACCAGAATTTTTTCGCGTTTGTGACGTTAAGTTCAAACTATTTTCCATGAAATATCATAATGATTTTGTTATTATTCCAATTTTGCACACTGGTGTTTAGAAAAATAATAATCGATGTTTTGCATAAAAAGAATTTATTTCGCAATAGCGGGTGGAATCACCCAATTAAAAAAATTAAAAATCCCACTTTGGAGCGATAATATTCAGATCCATCTTTTGTAAAACAAGAAGTTGAAGCAAAGCATTCGCAAAACAAGTGAAAATAGAAATAAGTTCCCAACCTGCCTGTTGGTCTACTAAATATATATTATATTCAATAAAAAAAATATGTTTGCTTGAAGAATATACTCGTATTTACATTGTGTAACATGCATTAATTTTTTATACATTCATTGGTTAGTTTTCCTTAATATTTGTATGGATATTCTCTCGTTCGGTGCAAGCCATCTTAATATTTTTCGAAATTTTTTCTCTGAAAGTAATATAGATGCATTAGTCTGTTTTCCACTTGTGATAGCAAGGGCAACACGCACTGATATCGTTGATGCCTTTTTTTTGGCCTGCTTTAAAACATTCTCTCTCAATATTTTCTCCATTTTGCTGACAGTCCAATGATTGTTTGCCAAAACAATAACGTTAAATAATGCATCAATTATTCCAAGAAAGCAGTTGAATGGCTTCTTTTGAAATTTTCGGTCCTTATAGATTCCTGTCCAGGAATAATTCGTAAGGACTTCTTTTGTAAACATATAATCAATGACGTTATAGGAAATGTGAATTCCCACATCGTCCCCAGAAGTGCCACCGATTCTCGACACCTGTTTAACCTGGCAATTTTGAAAAATGAATCATCACGTTCTGTTATGTTTAAATGGATTTTTAGCTTATCATTACCCCTTTAAAGTCGGGATTGCACTTGATTTTCTCGTCAAACGATTTGATGTCTTCACAACTGGAAAGTGGAAATTCCTTACCAAACGTCTCTGCTTCATCGTTTGCCTTAGGTATATGTGTTGAAACCATACCGTTTAAATGCAAAATATCATACATTTTCTCTAAATGTACGTTGATTTTTACTAGCTCTTCCTTTATAAACTCAACGTCTTTTTGTACGGCTTTCCTTGAGTCCACTAAACTTTGTAATTGGCTTTGAGTAATCATGTGTACAGGCTCTGTTTCTTTAACAATATTTCCATTATCTTCGATAAAATAGTTTACCATAGTATCCTCAAAAGTTTCGCTTACATTATGAGGACCATCTAAGCAGACTTCCTCTTGCAAATAGTTCCCAATTTTGTTTTGCGCTATTGAAGTTTTTTCTAAAACCAAATTTCTATCGGGAACTAAAGCACTGGTAGCATTCATTTTCTCATTAGTTTGTTTTTTTGCCAAATAATTAGAAAATAGCCTAAAATATAATTTTGTGTCAAGAGGAAAAATCTAGGTAGTGGTGTATCAATAAAAGTCTGGTATTTAACTCACGTTTCTTCCGCATCGCTGTCGGCACATTTTGTGAGCATTTTTTCTAATTTAATTGCCTCTTCAAACGTTGCTATGTTGGCAAATTTCACAACACAATCATAAGATGACCATGTATCATCTGCACAACTAGTTGAATTTTCGCGGATTGCTTCACGTGCGAAGTTAATTAGCTGTTCCGGCCATTTTAACATGTTATTAGATTCCCACGCACAAGGAATGGTGGTAAAAAAAAATTTCCCACGCTCCCGAGTGGTAACAACTTTAAATGACATTAATCGCACTTTTTCTTTAATTTTTACAATAAATTTGCACGTCGCCACCACTTCGTTCGACAACGAAAGGAAAACTGGGCAGAAAGTTCCAATTGCCACTTTACAGTTGCAGTTGGGTCAATTAAGAGTCAAAGTAGACATCATAGTGGATTTTCGGAATTATAAAGTTATGTTTGGTACCATAGAGTGGCATTTTTTCACATGTGTGGTTATAGATACCATATAGTTGCAATTGTTACGTGATTGGAAAACTCGTGCAGGTTATGGGAACTATGAAGTAAAATTATTAAGTAACAATGAGTTTGTAGTGGCAGATAAGTACTCGGCCATCTTTATATGGCTGAAATATGAAGGTCAGAGGAAAATTTATTTTATTGAGAGACATAAAATGTGCTCTTATGGAAAAATAACCTAAATTTTGTGCAGGGACGTACAGACGGTATTGATACGAACAAAAAAAAAAACTGAAAAACACAAAAAAAAATTTACATGAAATCTAAGTTTGTTATATTTTCGCCAAAATCCTTTTTTAATTTTAACACGTTGCTCAGGCGCATTGCAATTTCCGGTCCTATAATGTGAATATTTACGATGAATTTCAGTTTGTAGGTCATTTTGGCTATGAAATTTGGAATATCATCCTCATTATATTATCTTCAGAATTCAACTTAAAATTTCACAATGAAACTTTGACCTTGTGTTAATTTTTCGTCATAGCCACACAAATACATTGTGTTGGTATAATACATATTGAAACACATGAAATGTTACAATCAATCAATCTTTTATTGTGTTAGTGTAGTATTGGCTAATGAGTATCAATTTTGTTTTTGAATCGTTTTCGGCACCATCCTGAAACTGTCACCGTACGTAACAAAATATAGTTCCTGCCACCAAATGACAACGTACCTTTTCATTCCCCATTTGGGTAACATAAACGATTTTCGTACGTGGCAAAAACGTATCTTTGGCAGGTTGTTGCCACTATAAAAGCATCTTTTTGGTGGCAGCACACCAGTAGTCTTAAAATTTATTTAGCTGAGAATTGTAGAACCCTATGATAGCTAGGCAATTCATTTGCTATTGATAATGGGATTTTATTTGCAGTATTCTGTGGTATTCCTAGACACCTTTTTAATATCTTTCATTTCATCGAGGCCATTATTTTGATGGCGCTCCACAATAGCTCGTTAGTTGCGATTTTAGTTTTGATCTGTAGAATATCTTATAGGCAAGTAAACTCTTCGCTACATCCAACCTTCTGTTAAACCCCTGTTAAAATTTTAAAAGGTTTTGCAAAATTTTCATTTCTTTCCACTATTAATTAGACCATCCATTACTGTAAGCATATTATTTCTTTCTTGCCCATTGAACCGGGTTATTGTTTATTATTACATTTTATTCTATGTTCCTGTTCTTTTCAAAGAAGATAGCATTATATTTACTGTCGTTGATAATAAGGTTCCGATTATTAAATTTGTTAATAAAGTTATCCATGGCACATTGTAGTTTTTCAAATTTTTATTATGTGAAATTATGAAGAAGTCATCTGCCTACTGCAAAATTTTTTATGTGGAGTCTATTTATTCTATGTAAATCTGCCGTGTAGATGTTAAATAAAAGCGGACTGAAAACGTCTCCTTGTAGTAAATAAATAAATTTTTCTAATCTGATAATTACTCTCACCTAAAACTAGCATTCTGTTATTTAAAATGAAAATAATCCAATTAATGAATTCAAACGATACCTCCAATTCAACGAGGATTTCATTTAGTTTATTAACATCCACTCTTTCATAAGCATTGGAAATATCTACACTAACAATCCTTTTTCTTGTTTAACTAATTATTTCCCTTATGAAGTGTTCAATTTGATTATTACAAGTTGGAGTTGATCTTCTTGCTAAATAAGCATGGCTATCACTAGGAATATAACTAATCAATAACTTATTATTAAGCAGCTTATCTTTTATTAAATTATTAAGAATTTTAATGAAGATATTTATAAGAGATATAGGTCTATAACTATCTAAACTGTTTGGGTCTTTCCCTGGTTTTAATATTGGTGACATTCTGATTTTAAGTAACTTTTGATCAGGATAGTTTCCTTTAATAACCTTATTTAGTGCAGCCGTAAAATTATCCAACCTTTCATCATAAAGTGACTTCGTACTTGTTGTGTTATACTTCGTTATACTTCGTATAACATCATAAAGTGATTTCGTACATTTCGTATGTTATTTTATCCATTCCCGGAGCCGATTTCTTCTTATGTCTTATTAATTCATCCTTCAATTGAATTGTGCTAAACAGTCGTATTTCTACATTATTATTTAAATCTAACATCGTTATTTCACTATTATTATTTGTTTATTTTTTCCTCAGTTTTTCAAGATAACTTTTACTATTTACTTCATCCCAACTTGAAAGATCGGTAGTCGGATAGTTTTATTTAAATCTCTTATTGAAATCCCAGAATTCCCTAATATTTCCTTTTCTTGTTATCTCCATCGTTTTATTTTACCAAGCTGCATATTTCGCATTTCTCAATTCAATCTTCCACCTCTCACATGCTTCCACAACCTGTAGTTTTTTGAAGTTTTCTTTTTAATAAACAGTTTTTTTTTCTATTAACCCTTTCGTTCACCATTTATTTCTAGCCGTCAAAGTTTTTATTTTTAGATATGTGTCTAGACTAATATGAACCAGCTGAGCTCAAAAATGCACTCACATCTGAGGTAGCTAGTCACACCTGGCAGGTGCGAGATGGTCAAAGTTTCTGTGTGTATGTGGGTTGGGGGAGAGGTGCATTGGCACCTCTAAGCACCCAGGCCAAAGGACCCATTGTACTCATTTCTCCCTGCCTACCATAGTTTTCCAGACTTCTTGATAAAGTCTAGGATCACTAAAAGCGGAAAAGAGGCTATCCTCTGCATGCGTGTAACTTCCCAGCCAAATCATTGATATCTGAGACGCGCAACCAGCATATGCTCCGCAGAGTCAGCCTCTTCTAGGCAGGATGAACAGAGGTCATCCTGTACAACACCTATTCGGTACATATGTCCTCCTAGGCAGTTGTGTCCAGTCAGAATGCGTATCATGGCTCTGCAAACTTTCCTGCTCTTATTGATCTACCATCTGTCCTCGAGCCCTCCGTAAAGAAGATCTCGGAATATCTCCTCGTACAGAGATCTGGATCGTCCCAGTCACTTCTGCTCAAGAGGATTACTTCGGACCTTCTCCCGACGTCGAGGAAGAGCACTCGACCTTCCGAAGGCATAGTGAGAATCGGGGGGATCCCACATCCGCTTCACCTACCTATAAGCCAAGCTGAGCTAGCCTATGAGCAGAGCTCATCGCCACACTCTGAATTTGAATGTCGAGAGGAGGCAGATTGAGAAGCGCATCAAGTGCCGCACCCGGAGTAGTACTCATGGCACCACAGATACCCAGGCACACCGTCCTTTGCAGCGTGGCTAACTTTTTTCGAGCATACAATAGCATCACGATAGTCCACCACACCACGGATGCGTACGTGAACATCGGCCTAATTATTGCTGTGTAGATCTACATCACTACACGAGGCTTTAGACCCCATGTGGTAGCAAAAGCTCTCTTGCACTACTCGAAAGCGTTTAAAGCCCGAGTAAGCTTCACTTCCACGTGATCCTTCCAGATAAGTTTTTTGTGCAAGATAACTCCAAGATATTTGACTTCATTTGAAAGTTGAAGTGCTACACCCTTCATGTTTGGTAGCACTATTCCTTCTAGTTCTCTTTTCCTGGTAAAACAAAACAAGTGTCGTCTTACCAGGATTCACTGTTAGGCCGTACCTCGAACACTATCTTTACCGACAGCCAGTGCGGACACGTCATCAGCATAAGCCTGCGCGTGCAGCCGTTCTTGTTGCAGTTCCTCTAACAGGGAGTCGACTAGCATACTCCACAGGAGCGGTGATAAGACTCCCCCTTGAGGGTATCCATTTGTCGCCTCCATTCTTAAGTAGCAATCGGATCCAGCTTCAGCCAGCAACCATCTCTGCGTCAGCATGGCATGTATCCACTTAACTAAGACATCATCCACGCCATGACCTTTCGCAGCATCACATGGTTCCACAAAGGGCCCGCAATCAAAGGCCCCTTCAATGTCCACAAATACCCCCAACGCATACTCACCATTTAAAATCACTCCCTCAACTTTGGCAACCAGAGAATGAAGGGCCGACTCGCATGATTTTCCTCGATGGTACGCATGTTACTCATCATTCAAAGGGTTAAACTTAAGCGCCGTAGTGCGTATGTGCCGTTCGACAAGTCGCTCTAGTCATTTCAACCTAAACGAAGTTAAGCTGATCGGTCTAAAGTTCCTTGGATCCAAATAGTCATCTCTCCTCGGTTTAGGTATAAAAACTACCTTAACCTCTCGCCAAGGTGACGGAACATACCCCAAGGCTAGGCATGCCCAGAAGATTTCTCTCAAGTCTGCCCCCAAGTGGTCAATTCCCTCCCTAAGCATAACCGGATAGATACCATCCAGGCCCGCCGATTTGAAATTTTCAAAAGACATGATTGCATCTCTGACCTTTTCACTAGTGATCACAGATCTTGTTGTGTACCAGCACTTCCTACTGCTGCGAAGAGCAGGGATTTTGGTCACAGGCGCAGATACCTTCTGCGACTCAATTACCTTAGCTCCCGGAAAGTAAGTCCGAAGTAAAGTCTGCAAAAACGGGATAGTTTGAAATTCCACGAACACATCATTTGCCTTTTAGTTATTAGGTTCTTAAAAGGGAGAACCCGTTGAATAATGTCTGAATTGTGATCGTAATAGCAATTGTACTGAGTTTTTATTATATATAATTATTTTTTAATGTTTAACGTTTTCTTGTAAAAATGCGAGAGAGTTAATTGCTACAATACTTTCTATTACGCAACCTACATTACCATTATGTGGAATTTCAGGATTTTGAATGGATTTTGAATCATTAAAACACCGTTTTTGGAATGAAATAACCATTTGTATTTATGTGTATTTTTATGTAAAAAAAAAAGGTATAACTACTAATTAGTAAACACTATATAAAAATATATAAATGTGTCTTTATTAATAATTATCTGACAAATGAATTTGATAGTTGACCACTGAACAGAAATTGACTGCTTGTGGCTCTGTTGGTTTATTGCATTTCGTGCACTGGCTCCTAGTGACACCAGGTTTACCACATCCATAGCATGATATGTTCTGCTGTCGTCGTATGGTGGATCATGACAGCTGTTGCTGTTGCTTTTGCTGCTCTCGCTTTCGACATGCGTCCATTGTGTGTCCGAAATTGCTGCAAAAGTCACATTTGAGTCGATGTTTTTGAGTTTTTCGCTCTGGATCCCTCGCTGCTTTTCTCTCTGCGTTGTTTTCTTCTACGATTCGAGCGCTGCGTAGAAGACCTTCAAAAGTCTTCACTTCGTCTCTGGGGATGTGTTGTCGGATCTTTAAGCTGAGTAGACCAAAAACAAGGTCCAATTGCTGTTTTTCGGAGTGTGCTTCCTTGGGAAGTTCCGAAAGTAAAGCACGTTTTTCGCAGATAAAAAGATCTGTTGGAGTGTCCTCGCTCTGCTTCTTCTCGAAGAGTTCCATGTAGACCTGGTATGCTGGCCTCAAAGGTGCAAAGGTTGTTCGGAGAAGCGTAACAACCTGTTCCCTGCTTCTCCCTTGACACCTTGCCACCATGTAGCTGCAACTCCTTGGAGAAGTAGAGGCATCCCCAGGATTGCCTGTTGGTCACTGATTCCTTCTACTTGCTTGTAGATTGTTGTTGCGTTGACGAACTCTTCCAGTTTTGCTCTGCTCCTTTCCCCGTCAAAACGTGCTGAACAACGGGCAAAGTTACCATTGGCAGGTAGTGTGCTGGTGGTGCGAAGAGCGTTAATGAGCTCTTGCAGCTGGTCTCCTGACATCTGTATGGCTGCCATCTCTGGTGCCAATCGCGGACTCCTTCGTAAGGCTATGTTCGTGCCTCGAGTTGGGCGTCAGTTATAACTACTAATTAGTAAACACTATATAAAAATATATAAATGTGTCTTTATTAATAATTATCTGACAAATGAATTTGATAGTTGGGGGTCAGACCCTAGGGTGCACGACCGAATGTTCAAGCTATCTGCCTTCATCCTGCGTGAGTTGGCTCTTATATGTGAAATCCAAGATGAGCTTTCGTCGAGATGAGAAGCTGATCGATGAAAGCTTGTGGGGTGAGGTGAAAGCTTGTGGGGTGAGGTGAAAGCTCGTTGTGGTGAAAGCTTGCAAGATAAAAGCTTTTTTTGGTAAAAACATCTGCTAGGGGCTCTGCTATGCTATAAAAGGTAATTAATTGCATGTGAATAATTCAATTAATAATGAATATTTATGTGTGGCGTAAGAAATCGCATAAAGTGTCCCTGATTCCCGTGGCATTTAGTCCGCCATAGCGATGAGCTGATGTAGTAGGGGTGACAGATGATAAATCGCTGGAAATGTCATTGCGCCACATTCCACCGTGCACCACTCCATTGGAATCCTCCCAATCCGTATAGTTTTGTGAACAATACGTGGGAACTTCTCGTTTGTTCTTCATTACGAAATTGTGGAGAGCAACTCAAGCTAACACCACTTTTTCCACATTCTTTGGTAGCATGTGTATTGTGGCCAGCAAAATACGCTAGCGTGCAACCAGAATTTTCTATTGTTCGTCTGGCTCGAGATAGCCTTTTATTAAAATTTTTTTTTTGCTGGCAGCAGAATGAAAGCATCAGCTACGAAAAAATGAGGAATCACCTCTTCAGTGCCTGGCAGTTCTTTAGGCAGAGGAATGGGAAGATTACTAGACAGCAGTCTCTTTCCGAACCGGCTCACGTGAAAAATTCCTGTAAATGAAGAAACATTTTGTAAATTTGAAAAAATTAATACACTATCAAATTTTTTCTCACCGCCATCACTCTGGCTACCATAGGCGCCGAAATCAATAAATGTGAAACGATATTCGGCATCACATGCTGCAAGCAGAACTATACTAAAATAGTTTTTGTAGAAGTAAAACTGACTGCCGGAATTTGGTGGACACCTTATGGCAATATGCTTGCCATCAATAGCTCCAACACAATTTGGCATATTCCACAATCTCCAGAATTGTTTTTCTAAGTCTTCAAAGTCTTTAAGCTGTGGTTCTGCCACATATAGTGGGGACAACGTATTCCATAATACATCACATGTTTCCAGGATGATCTGACGGACGGTCTCCTTACCAAGCTTAAATGACCATGCCAAGGATTGAAATACCTATAATTGTGCTTTGGGGTAAATATCTATTTAAATGAAACTTAATTGCACAGTACTTACTGTAACACAATAGCCATGCGACATTCAGCGGTAATCGGCTTCCTAATAGACTGCTTCTTTAGGTGAGGAGTAATTAAATTGAGCAAGTGGTCATAAATGGCGGGTGTCATTCGCGTATTGATGAAAAATTGTTCTTCGTCAACCATCTTAATTTGTTTAAATCATCAACGTGGCACAACAGCCCGACGTCGGGCCTTGGCCGCCTGGATCGATTTCCTCCAATTGTCTCGGTCACGTGACCGCGTCCTGCAGTCTTGGAACCCCAATAGTTGCTCGGCGTCTGCATACACTGAGCTCTCCCAACGAGCTCTTGGTCTTCCTCTTGGCCTCGCTCCGTCGACTCGTCTTGCGTTCAGGACACGTTTTGATATGCGATCGTCATTAATGCGTTGTGCGTGCCCAGCCCACTGTAATCGTTGTAATTTGACGATCTTGGAGACTTTCAGCTCATCGTAAAGTTCGTACAACTCATTGTTGTACCGGATGCGTCATCCATCTCGGTCGCGAACAGCCCTGAAAATCCGCCGTAGAAATTTCCGTTCGAAGGTGTCGATCCTATTTTCGGAGGCTTGGGTCAAGGTCCATGTTTCGCAACCATAGCACAGCACAGGTCGTACGATAGTCTTATAAACGCGGAGCTTAGTTTTTCTGTGCACATATTTCGATTTCATAATGGGGAGGACCGAGAAGAATGTCTTATTTGCTAGTTGTATCCGTCGCTTGATTTCGTCAGTTTCGTTGGCGTCATTCGATAGATTGCTACTCAGGTAAACGAACTTGTCCACGAATTTGATGCAAAGGTCCCCTACGTTGATGGTCGTGTGCGCTGGCGTCCTTGTCCTAGATTGCATCATAACTTTCGTTTTGTCCTCGTTGATTCGTAGTCCAACTTCCTTTGCTGCGGTGTCAAGTCTAAGCTGAAGTTCTTCTGCATCGGTCAGTTTTCGAGCCATGATGTTAATGTCATCCGCGTACACTGCCAATTGTGTCGACTTAAAAAGTAGCGTGCCGCTGGTGTTCAGGTTCATTGCCCGAATAGCGAACTCAAGTGCTAGGTTGAAGAGCGTGGGCGCTATTCCATCGCCCTGCTTCAGGCCACCCGGAGTTTCAAAAGGATCCGTCAATCTGTTCTGGATCCGGACTTGCGAGACGGAGTTGGTCATCGTCATCTTTACAAGTCTCACTAATTTGGCCGGTATACCAAATTGCAGCATGATGCTATATAGAACGCCTCGATTGATGCTGTCATATGCTTGTTTAAAGTCGACAAAGATTTGGTATACGCCGACGTCGTATTCCCAGCACTTTTGCAAAATTAGCTTGACCGTGAAGAGCTGGTCGATTGTGGAGCGACCAGATCTGAAACCGCCTTGATACTCGCCAATGATTTCTTCCGCGAACGGTGTAATCCTATACTCCAGGATTTTTGACAGGATTTTGTAGGCCGTATAGACTAAGGATATGCCTCTGTAATTCTCACTCCGCAGTTTATCTCCCTTTTTATGTATGAGACAGATGATGCTTCTGCGCCAATCGTCTGGGATCACCTCAGTCTCCCATATTCGCAGCAGCAGTTGATGTAGCGCACTTAATAAACCCGCCCCACCAGACTTGAGTAGCTCAGCTGGTATCTCGTCAGCGCCCGGCGCTTTGTTCCTTTTCAGTGAACGCAACGCGAGATCAACTTCTTCTACTGTAGGGGATTGTGTGGATGGGGGTTGACCAACGGTATCATCATGGAGCTCAGCTTCTGCTGCCAGGATGTTTGATGGCGGATTCAGAAGCTCTTCAAAGTAGGACGCCCATCGTATGCTAATACTTTCGGTGTCGCTGATAATATTTCCATCTTTGTCCTTACAGAGGCTAGTCCTGGGTTGGTAGCCATTTTTGATAGTGTTTACTAATCTGTACGCTTGTCTGGTGTTCTTACTAACTAGGTTTACATTAATGTTCAGCAACTGCTCGTCAAAGTATTTCCGTTTCTTACGCCTAAGTATTCTATTGGATATTCGCCGTAGCTCGTCATATTTTTCCTTTTTGGCTCTGGTTGCACGTTGGACCCATTGTCTGTAGGCCTCGTTCTTTGCGTCAAGTGAGTTTCTTCTTCGGCAAACCATTCATTTCGCACTCGTCGGGCTTTGTATCCCACAACGTTTTCTGCCACATTCTTGATTGTATTTTTGAGCGCTTCCCCGAACTCGTGGACACCTACGTTGCTGGAGTCGCGCAGCATTGGTGAAATTCTTTCCTCAAGCGCGGTCGTATACGCCTGAGCCGTATAGTCGTTCAGCAAATTTTCAACCGTGAAGATTTTGGGAGGGCTGAATCTCGATTGGTGCACTGAGGAAATTCTGCACCGGTATGTTGTTTTCACCAGGAAATGATCGGAGTCACAGTTAGCGCCGCGGTACGACCGAACATCCATAACACTTGATGCCCATCTCTTGCTAATAAGGACGTGGTCGATTTGGTTGACGGTTTGTGCGTCTGGAGAATTCCAGGTATGCTTGTGAATACGACGATGTGGAAAGCAAGTTGAGCTTACAACAAGGTTCCTGCTGCAAGCGAAGTCAATTAGATGATGGCCGTTATCATTGCATTCTTCGTGGAGGCTGTGTCTTCCAGTGGTCCCCCTATGCCAACTTTCATTTCCGACTTCTGCATTGAAATCTCCCAGTAGCATTTTTACATCATTTGAAGGAAGTGAGCCGAAGAGAGTTTCAAGGCAGGCATAGAACTCGTCTTTTACAGAGTCCTCTTGTACTTCGGTGGGAGGGTGCACGTTGATGAGCCAGAGGTTGAAAAATCGCGCCTTGATGCGAATCGCACACAGCTTTTCGTTTACGGGTTTGAAGTCGGTAACGCGCGACTTAAGCTGCTTATTCACTATGAATGCTACTCCAAAATCCTTGCGGCCCGATGGTTTGCCGCTTGTAAAAATGGTGTGCGATTTCTTGTCGTTGATCTCGCAGCCTAACCAATTTGTTTCCGGGACTGCAGTAATGCTCAGTTTGTACTGTTCGACCTGATGAAGGAGGGCCTTTTCGGCTCCCGGTTTGTTCAGGGAGCGTACATTCCAGGTTCCGAGAGAATAATCCGTTGTGCGTTTGCGTGGTCGTCGTTGTTGATCCATCCAATCCGAGGCTTTTGTTCCAGGTTTCTTGACAGAGGAAGTTTGTACAAGGATGAGTTGTCGGCACATCGCTCAACCATTTCCATGGGGGGCCTCGGCGAAAGTTGCTTTAGGAGACTTGCCTCGTGCCAAAGTTCACCCAACTATGTTGCAGGTCTGACAACGTGGCTAATCCTCCCTAATGACCTGAGACGCTTAGGTGTAATTCAGCCATCAGGCTGCAACTATGCAAGTTTTACTGAGGATAGAGTTACCTCGTTGCCTCAAACCTTTCTCCGGGCTTGGGACCGGCATATCACAAGTTAGACTTGCGATCGGCGGAGTTGTTTAAATGTTACGGCAAAAAAACCCGTGCTGATCTCTATCACGATTTATAGCTCGTACACTACAGGATCGTTTCTTCCTCACAATATCTTTTGCTTCTACTTAAACGCACAACGTTTGCAATGCTATGTGCAATAACTTTAGTTGTTTAAGTTTCAGTAATTTTTTCTCCATATTAAAACTAACTATTTACTAGAGTCCGACCGAAACTGGTTTTCCGGCCGAAACCGAAACCGAAACCGAATATTCGGCCGTGGCTTTAGTTTCGGCCGAAACCGAAACCGAAACTCACGTGGTCAAGTATAAAATTCCTTAAAACTTAAAATACTGAAATTTGGTGCATTTTACTCATTATTCTGCATTAATTAGGACATGAAATGGAAACACAGTATATTTATTTTGTTGTAATCATTTATTTATTATAATATAAAAAAATATTAATAATATTTTTATTATTTTTTCAAATTAAGTTCTCATAGCAAAATGTTTATCAGTTATCAATAATCAAATCACTAATTGTTACTGTTTCATTACATACTAAGTATTGGTATTTTGAAATCTTATTAATTAATACTTTGGTTTGTATTTCTACTTAGAAGAATCATCAATCTCTTTTAGGTACCTCTTATATAAAAATAATAATTACTAAATAATATTACTATTAGACTCTTAGTTCCAGTCTCAACAAAGATAATCAAATCACATATTTAGAATTAACAAAGATACCTAGATCACAATTAGTAGGACAGTCATACTTACATTTTGAATTAAGTAACGCACTACTAAACTACAGTAAACATTTAAGTTGAAAACAGTTATAAAATCAAAAAAAAAAAAACTTCTAAATATCTTATATTTAGGGTTACTTTTTTGGTTTTTCGTATTATTAATATTCATAATTAAAAAGTCTTATATTGTACGCCAAGAAAAGCAGTTTGTCTACGTTTTCGCCACGTAAATTATTGCGACGATCCGAGTATATTTGGCCAGCAGCACTGAACAGTTGCTCACTCGGGACACTGGTAGGTGGAACTGAAAGGTATTTTAAAACTGCACTTCTTAAAATAGGATATGGACTGCTGTTCCAATAACTGTATATGTCAGCATTGCGTTTTAATAATGGCTCCGACAGGTAAGACTGAATCTTTTCTTTCAAAAAGTGTTTTATGTCTTCAGATTCTGTGGTCTCTGTTTGACTAGACGTTATATCGTGCACATCCCAAAGACTCTCTTTTTCTTGCTGTATGTGGTGAGCTTGCGAGACGCATATAGTGGAAGCCGAAGAAACATTGGCGTTATCAGTGCTGCGGGATGATTGTATGCTGACTTCAGACTCAGTCAAGAAAGATATTAGCTCTGTAACAGCAATGTCCACTTCATTGGAATTAAGGTATTTAGACTTGAACCTTGGGTCCAATATTGTAGCTACCATCAACGAAGGGAGTTTTTTCAATGACGAAAATCTGATGTTCATGGACTCGTATAGTGAATTTTTCATGTTGATCATCATATCGTTGTCTCTTTCACAGCGAACTTGCAATTCCCGGTTTAATAACGATATCAAAGGTATGACAATCGAAATGCATGCATTATCAAATGATAACTCAAGAGTGGCTTCATAAAAAAATGTCAACACGGATGTGAGGTTCTTTACAATGACCCATTCATTAGATTGAAGAGAATCAACCTTACCATGTTCAACACAGTATAAGTTAACTGCATTTTTTTGTTCCAAAAGTCTTTGCAGCATCAAATACGTGCTGTTCCATCTCACATCAATGTCTTGCACCAAGGCATGTTCTGGCAATCCGCATTGTTTTTGACATTCCGTCAATTTCCTGGTTGCTGGCTCACTGTGATGGAAATGGCCGACGATTTTTCTACATTTCTGTAAGAGGTCTTTTATTTCGTCTTGTGAAAATAGCGCTTGTTTTATGACAAGCTGAAGCGTATGTGCGACACATCCTATAGATTCATATTGATCACGCATTGCGCGAATCATGTTAGCGGCATTGTCACGTAGGACTAGAAAAATCTTGCCTTGTAAACCCCATTCGTTTACCATATCTGTAAATTTTTGTTCGATATATTGACTGGTATGGTTTTGTTCTAGCACACATGCACCTAAAATCACTTTGAGACGTTTATCATTTATGATGAAATGTGCTGTGAAACTGAGAAGTGAACATGTTTTACATGCGTTGGTCCAAATGTCGGTAGTAGCACTCGCCCACTTACTCTGTGCCAATAAATCCTGTACTTTTAATCTAATTCTTTCATATGTTTTGGGCATAAGTGACGTTCTAAAATATTTTTCAGATTTCAACCGATATTTGCGAACTCCTTGAGGATCAGATAAATTAAGTCGGCGGAATGCTTCACCTTCCACCAAAGTATAAGGCAGCATGTCCACGATTATGAGATCCATTATAGTTTTGTCAATCCTTTTTGTAATTTCATGATCATCAGGCCACAGTACAACTTTAGGTTTAGAGGTCAAACTTGGAATGGTTGTCTGAACAAGAGTCGACTGATCTGAGCTCGATTGTTGCAATGATATGCTTAAGTCTGTTCGCTTCAATTTTGCTTCACTTTTGAAATCGTTTAATTCTGATAAACGTTTTAGTACTTGCCTGTATTCCTTGTCATGAAATTTTGATAAATGCAGCTTCAGTCCGTGTAATGTTTGTTTTTTTTGGTTCGTGGCTTCCTAACGAATAGCACTTGCTACATATCTTGCAAACAGCTTTTGATGTATCACTGATACTTTTGTCGAAGTACTGCCAAATCGGATTTTTTTCTCTTTGCGACATTTTAGTCTGGAACAATTAAAAATAAAACTGTAATAATAACCCTAATACAGCAAAACTACATCAATAGGTAAAAATCTTGAAAAATAAATCTTGAAATAAGTTTACCTATACAACGTAATTTAACAAATTAAACACTTCGCATTTTTCATTTACAATCTCTGTTTTACATGCGACTTGATTTGTTAATAATAACAAAACAAAGTTACTGACTCAATATTTAACTATATAAATAATTCAAGTACAGAAACGAAACAAAAACTTACATGTAATCAGTTCCATCAAAACATAACCTCTAAAGAATGTTTGCGTCGGGCGATAACGCACTGACTAAGTTGTGTTGCTACAGAGCTATCCGAACGGCGCACGACAACTTCCGAAATTAGTTTCGGTTTCGGCAAAAGTTTCGGCCAATTTTGGCCGAAACCGAAACTGCCGCCGAAACTTGATTTTTGGCCGAAACTCGGCCGAAACCGAAACCGAAACCGAACTTTCGGTCGGACATTACTATTTACGTAAAGCACTAGAGCTCTGTTCGCGTACTGAAGTCATAACAGAAATTCGAAGCTGCATTGCAAATGTGGTGGGGGAACATTTGCGAAAAAAAACTGCTGAAGAAGAAACGGGCAGCATATGCAGAGGTTGCTTGCATTTGGGAAATAGCCAATTGCCATTGCATATGTAACCGTTTAATTATATTAGAATTAGTACCTAAAATATAATTTCAAAAAGAAAACGCGTTGAACAACATACTAAATAATAAATTATTTACTTTTAAAAATACAAGTAATAATACTACTTAAATGCCATCACACAGCTTTTTACTGGCAAAATTTATATTCAAAGAATAATCACACACCGTGTTTCAGCTATCCACTATTGAATATTATTCTGCAGCAATAAAAAACTTGTTGATTAAATATATTCCGGTCTCATACCAATATTGCGCAAAAAAAACATTTCTTTCGTACACTCTTTTGAATATTTATTAAGAACTTGCATCAAGCCCATACTATAAAATATTTGTATAATAATACTATACTATAAAATATTTAATACTATAAAATATTTTATACCATAAAATATTTGTATATATTAGCATTATTAATGTAACTTAGGTTATTGTCCACCATGTTTTCTCCTAAGTTGCATTACCTTCGCGAATATCTCCGCTTGGAAGTCGTCTTTCACTTGCTGCGGAAGTGTTCGCATAAGCGACGCGAGTGTTTTTGCGAACAACTTTTCTGTTGTTGGCTCTTCGTTCACAGTTTCCGCTGAGATGCTTTGCTCTAGTTTTTCAATTGTTTCGCCAACTTTACAGCATAGAGCACTCGACGTTGTTTTTCGCTTTGCAGGCGGTTCCTCGGGCGAGAATTCAATAATGTAGTCAAACTCCGACGCAGTGATCGTAGCGGAATCCCCTGAAGCATCTAAATCGATGTTGGGTGCAGACATTTCGTTGCATCGCGTCCTACAAATAATTTAATAAACTTTCAGTTCGATTTAACATGACAATGAATGCGCAACAAACTCAAAAAATTATTAACAATTTAGGCCACCGATTACAAATTTTTGATAGAAAATGTTATAGGCAAGAAATATTTTGAAATCTTGTTCAATGCTTCATATTGGAGGATGCATGAGTATTCTTACCTTCGAGGTTTCATAGAACCCATTAAAAATTCCATTTGATTGGAATATTCCCAATCTTTCATATGTAAAAGGCCGCTTCCTGATGGCTGCTCGCGTTTTTTCACTTCCATGATAAATCTCTCCCGAAGCGATTTCCATTTGTTTCGGCATTCAAGTGCTAAAATTATATACGAATGTTGATTGAAGTTATTCATTGAAAATTATTCAGCTTAAATATTCTTGGCCACCGCAATATCCATTCATTTCATGGGCACTGCTGCTGCTCACCCCTGTGACGAAGTGTACGCAGAATAGACCAACTACCAAAAATTTAAAATCTGAGATGTTTCAAATAAACAGCAAGATTATTACAAACTAATAACAATAAAAATACTTACAACTCCTTTTTGTTTCTGTTGCAATCACTTCCCACACTTTCGATTTGTTCTTTTTATCATAATACAATCCAGCTGCCTTATCGTAAAGGCATCTGTGGCTCTGAACAAGACCTATGAGATTGCCTACAAAATCGTAGTCGGAAGACACGTTTTCCATTACTTGTTGGAAATAAAACAATCGCTCCTACTTCCTGTAAACTATAAATTAAGCGATCGATGACAAAACAATCAAATTTTTTACATACCTTTTATTACTTGTAGAATGCCGCGCAGTATAACACTGGAAACAGCACCTGATGACTACTTGCAGTAAACTGTAAATGAAACGAATAAGGATTAAATATCGGAATATTTTTAAAATGTACCAAGATAAATAAAATTTTTTCAATTTTAATCATCCCGCAAAAACAATTCCAATTTGATTCTGCTTTCGGAGGCTTATTCCGCAAAACGATCGAGTTTCCCGTATCAATTATTCTCTGCTTTGATAAGCTTTAGAGACGATACACGTTGTCTATGCGATTATAGACAAGAAGGGAACCGTGATCACAAATCAATAACCTTTACGAGTAAATTATTTCCATGGATATAAGTCGGAGATGTTAAAATTTGTCACAACCAGCGTAAATAACAATTAATGATTTCCAACTGCAAGTGGTCACACCAGTCAAGTATGCACTGTGTGCTGGTGTCTGATGCGTCTTTGTCAAGTGTTATTGGTTTATTTTTTGAGATATGTTTGGACGTTCATCCATCTTCCCCTCTCAAGAGGGCTGTCAGGGGCTTGGCGATCTTAGCATAATCTTGTATGAATCGCCTGTAATATCCTGACAGTCCGAGGAATGATCTGAGATTCTTCAATGTTCTGGGAGGTGGAAAGTTTGCGATTGCTTCCACTTTCTTAGGGTTTGTTCGTATTCCTTCTATACATACGATAAACCCAAGGAATTCGGCTTCTCTCTTCAAAAATTCACTCTTGTCTAGGTTGATTTTCATGTTCGCCCTTTGTAGTGTTTTAAATATAGCCTCTAGATTGTCAAAATGCTCTTTTTCATCTTTTCCGAAAACTATTATGTCGTCAATGCAGACACGACAGCGTTTACCTATGTGTTCCTTTAGAATATCGTCTAGGGTTCTCTGAAAGATGGCTGGGCCATTCTTTAAGCCGAACGGTAGGCGAAGGAACTCATATTTACCGTTGTTTATGGCAAATGCGGTTTTTTCTACGTCAGATTCTCTTAAGAGAATTTGGTGAAATCCGCTTTTTAAATCAAGAATTGATTTTCGCCTAAATTTGAGAGTACTTCGTTGATGTCTTGTATAGGATATGCGTCTGTAATTGTGATAGAGTTCAGTTTCCTATAGTCAACGACCATTCGGAATTTCTTTTCTCCAGATGCATCCTGTTTTTTGGGTACAATCCAGACGGGGGCGTTATATGGGGACCTGGATGGTCTAATAATGTTGTCCCTTAATAGTTTTTGGATTTCCTTTTCAACCTCATCTTTGAGGGCCATAGGGTAAGGGTAAGATTTGGCATAGACAGAGTCATTTGAGGTAGTACGGATTTCTCCTCTGACGGAGGTGGTGTATGTCAATTTTTCGTCTGGGTTCGATAATAAGGGTTTGTATTTTGATAAGATTCGTTTCAGACGGACTTCTTGTTCCTTATTTATGTGAGAGATTCTTAAATCTAGATGGTTAATAGACTCGGATATGTATTGTTTCAATGGAATAGAAATTTGAGGTTTGATTGACATTATGTTAGAGCTTGCGTGAATTACTGCTTGGAGCTCTCTTAGGGTATCATTTCCAATTAACCCTGCGAAGATTTTAAGTGATAGTAGTAGATAAAATTTTAATTTTCTTGTATTTGGTCCAAATATGTTGATGAAAGAATGGTGAGTTATATTTATTGGTCCACCCGCTGTGTTCGTGAAAAAGGGTTTTTCATTTGGGATGGGGTTACGCACATAAAATGGTTGAATATAGTTGTTATTTGACCCTGTATCGATTAAAAATTTAAGTTTTTCTCCGCTCTGCGCTGCGTATTCAATATACGGCAGGGAAGAGCCCTTTAATCTAAAAAATGGATACCACCCTGTTGATCAGTGTTGTCATTGTTGTAGTTAGTCGTCTCATTTGGAACGTCTTCGTCAGGTTCAACATTTGTAGTGTAATTACTATGTTCGTAGTATGAGTTCTCATACTACGCACAGTTTCTTCTAAAAATAAGTACTCGAGTAAATCAGCTTGATCTGACTCCCGTTTTTCTCGAGATAATGAGTCTGGTTCAATATTGTAGTTATGGGTGTAGTAAGTGCGCTGTCGCTTGTTTCCAAATTGACCTTG
Organism: Nemotelus pantherinus; assembly: GCA_963978885.1. Lineage (NCBI taxonomy): Eukaryota > Metazoa > Arthropoda > Insecta > Diptera > Stratiomyidae > Nemotelus > Nemotelus pantherinus. Next base: position 93,824,892 of record OZ022263.1, on the reverse strand, counting down.
TTAGGGTGCTACCCTTTTAATGGGGAATGACCGATGTTGGGGTCTATTTTGGTAATTTACAGCATGACTCCTTATGGATTGATCTACTTCCATAGGCTCGTATCTCCATGGTTTAGGAGGCAGTGGTTTGATATTGGGGAGAGGATACTGTATTTGCCTATGAAATTGTGGGCTGGGGGAACGCGAGGGTTATGGAAGAGTTCTGGCTTGAAATCTTGCCTTGGGATATATGCATGCTGTAATTATTGTCTGAAATTATTTTTAGGAGGAATTGGAGGAGGTGTGTTTTGAGGTTGTTTTCTGTGGGTAACATGCGTGTTGTTTGCATGTTGTGCTCTGTAATCAACGTTTTGTAATTTAAGGCACAAATGTAGAGCTTGTGGTAGGTCAGCTGGTTCACGGATACTCAGCAACCGTAGTAAATCTCCTCTTAGGCCGCGCACAATCGTATCGAGTGCTTTATCCCTGTAACATTGGGTCATATTAGTTAATGACTCCTGTCCCATGTCCATTGATGACAGTTTATTTAATATCAGCGACAAATGGTGGTAGACCGTCTGATAGAATTCATGGATGCTTCCGTTGCCTTGAACAAGAGTAGTCATCTGGTACTCAAGCGTGCCAAGATCTCTCTTGTCGGCATAGTGAAGTGTTAGGCACTTCGAAATTTTGTTCCAATTAAGAGGAGTGTTGTAGGATTCCAAAGCTATATCAGCTTGGCCTACTATTTTGTTGCGGATCACTGAAAGGATACCATAATACTTCGGTGTTCCTTTCAGGTGATCGTAGATCTTCAGGATCCTCTCAACACTTTTCCTCCATGAGGAATATTCGCTGGGGTCACCTGAAAAAGTCCTCAAACTCTTGAAGACATCAGGAATCTTATCCATGTTGGATAGATTTGCGTCGACACTCCCAACTCTTGGAACGTCGCTGTCATCATTCACATCAGACGCAAGGTTCATGATGGAATGAAAAATCTCTCTACCCTGAGTATTGAGGGCTTATGAGACTATTCTCGTTATAAGTTGAACGAGGTCAACATTGTTGCTACCCTGAACGATTGAGGGATTGTTTTGAGGGGGACTACGAGGCGGATTATTCTGGGCCTTCGTCATAGGCGCGCCGTAGGGGGGGTAGGGGGGTGCCGGGACCCCCCCAGACCCTAGGTTGGCCCCTCCCAGAAAAATACATATTTCTAACAACATACACTTAAGTTTTCGCCTCTTTGGTTTTTGTTGTTACAGCAAGAGCTGTATAGTGCAGTAGTGTAAGCCTATACAAAAGCATGCACACTACTTATAACATAGAGACTAATTAATTAATATTAATTACGATGTTATGGGACTTATCTCGAGAAATGGACGGCTATATTTAATTTCGACAAGCTATACGTCAAGAATAAGACGAAAAGCGGCTCGACAATTATCCTTTTTTTATAAAGATTATAAGAACACTTTTGTAAACTGGCGATTTATGCAATTATGTTTTTCACAAAACATAGTCTGAGTATTAAAATGGTAGGCAATAAGATAATTAACGTAGAATACAATTTTCGAAGTCATTTGGAGAATAAAAATGGCATCCCTGCCACTTTTATGCTATCTATTCAAAACAATGTTGTTTATTGCGAGCAATTTTCGCTGCGATTACTCTTTCTTGATGGGATCATATACAATTAGCCCATTCATACCTAACATAAAGCAAAACAAACACAGTCTCATTCCATATTTGAGAGCATTTTTCTTTGACTTTTGCGTATGATAAAGTGTACTTATTAGGTTTGAGTAAAAAAGGCCATACTGAATAGCTCGCAAAGTTCAATATTGCTGCTGACACCACCACCCACCTTTTGACAACACAACAACAAAGACTATACCGAATTTGCATCCCGTTAAAATAACTTACCCTATAACTTTTGATCCATTGAAAGCGTTGAAAGTTGTACGAAAAAAAGGGTGTTTAGAATTACCTTCCGCGAATATGTTAAATTTTTTGAAATTGAAATAGTTTCGGCTTACTTTCACTACGAAATCAATATTATTCGAAAATCTAATAGTACCGATTTCTAGGACAAAAATGTTGATGCTGGCATCGCGGATCTAACATTATAACCAAAACTCTGATCTACTTGGTTTACACTCAGGTTAAATGTGCGTGAATTTGATTATAATTTGATAACTGCATCGGAAGGTAAAAGGCACAGCACTTCAATTTCACTGAGCGTTTTTTCATGGTGACACGACCGCTACATGGTTTCAATCATTTTCAATAAACTTTTGTCAGACCTGTATCTGCTCAAGACCAATATATCCAGTGAATTTTACCCGATCGCGAGATACAAATATAAATAATTCGGTGAAAGGTTACGATTTTTGTGCGTTTGGGAGTTTTAGAAGTTTAGATTTGACTGTATAAATATAGTATCAAATTCATCAATCATTTGCATTTTATTCTAAATACCGATAAAAAATACCAGAGAGTGAATGATGTGAAAGATTTGTGTTTACGTATTTATGGTAGCTACAAGGTTACCCAGACATTTCAAAACGACAGAAACTTATTTTTTATACCCATTGATGCGTCTTGTAAATTTCGTGATGATCTGATGACTCGGTGTGAAGTTATCACAATGCGAAATTTTCTCGACTAAACTTCGCGATCCGGATAAACTATCCGTATAGTAAAATTCATGCATATATTTCATACAATAATAAAACTCTAAAAGTGCTTGGAAGGCAGTAAGTGATATGGTGCTTGAACAGTCTTAGAATATTGTCAAGATGAACCGAAATTATTTGGAAAAGGTTATCGACCTTACGACGTGCCTCAGTCACCAAGGACTTGCTTTCAGAGGACCACTTTCCCATTGATAACTGTGATTTTTTTTTGGAATTTTGTGAATTATTCGCGAAGCATATTGAACTTTTGAAAAACATTTTAAAAACAAGGTTGCGAACTACTGTATTGGCAAAACACAAAATGAATTAATAAAAACAATTGCTGAAAGCGTTCGCGAGGACATGACAGCTGAAATAAAAGAGTGCGGACTGATATCCATTATGGCAGACGAAGCAAGGGTCCACAAAAAGGAACAACTCTCCGTGATTGTCAGATTTGTTAGACATTTCAGTAGCTAAAAATGCCTCGTATTTAGCCGATATAATTTTGAGCCTGTTAGCGAATTGTCTGTTGTTGGACAGTCTTATGATGATGCTAGTGTCATGTCAGGACAAAAAGGTGGTTTACAAACACTGTCAAGCTCATAAAATTATCCTTGTTGTGATGGACACATTTTTCACAATCGAAACGTGTACATCCTTTTTCAATGCCATTGAATCCCTTTGCATACACTTTTCGAAGCCATCACAACACCAATTGTTGAATCAGGTGGAAGAGGCAGTTGGTCTAAATACAAGGCGTGAAAAGAGAAGTTTAAGCTCGACTCGTTGGTCAATGGGATTTCACAATTGCAAATATGTGATCGATAGCTATGGGACTATAAAAGAGGCTTTAGAAAAAGAAATGAATGAAGGAAAATACAGCGACTCAGTTTATGCATTGGCGATCTTTCATTCAATCAGTAATCCAAAGTTTATAGCAAATCTTTTCTTCTTTCACTTTACTTCTTTTTATAATGAGCATGTTAAGCACATATTTCCAAACTAAAAATGCAATTCTTTAGGATGGGATAGATCTTGTGAATGAAAGATTTAAAACACAGTGAGCGAGAAAACTTTTATGTAGTTTGGGAAAAAATTAAATCATTCGCAGAGAAGCAATGTCTGGATCTTATATTTCCCAGGGGATCACGAAAACGGGAAACAGCGAAAAGCACAAGTCTGAAAGTTTTTGACATTTCATCTAGCCTCGAACACGCAGTTAGGGCTACAAAGATATCCATGCAAACCAAATGGCTCGAAAAAAGTAAGTACAGCACTCTTCGTCTTGGCAAATTATTTATGCGTTTCCTAGGTTTTCTAAGTAACAAGAGATCAATTTTGTCCTTGTAAGCTTAATATATTCCAATTTCTTCAAAGATATTGTGAAATCCTCTTCTTCAAGTATAAATTGAAATATATTTAGCTTCTAAACAAAAAAATTGTCTTATATTTATAATTATTTCCATTCTATTCCCGTATAATTCATACAAGCGTTAATTTCTTAGTGCTAATGGATAATTCATGTGTAACTCATAGTTACCATTCACATTATATGCATGTGGTAGTAGCTCATACGTATTCACAGACAAGAAGTTTATTTGATAATGCATTATACATTAGCAAATAACAAGGAATAAATTAACAAACATATAATGTATTAGTAAATTATATAAGTTGTATGAACAGTACGTGTACGTTATAGCCCGTCCAGACTACGGATACTTATGTATCCGGATACATAAGTATTGTCCTCACTGCAGCGACATCTGCAGATACATTTTACCCTTGCCATGAAAATCAATGAAAAGTGTGGACGATACTTATGTATGCGGATACTTAAGTATCCGTAGTCTGGACGGGCTATTACGGAAAACAAAATCATCGCTTCTTTTGAACCTTTCGGTCAATGGCCCCTGCCAGATTTTAGGCCACGGCACGCCTATGGCCTCCGTCTCGTTTAAATTTAGACGCGGAGGGTGAATGAGATTTGATTGATTTGGCATCGCGATATGAAGGGGTTTTCCAGACAGTAATAACCTAGCCGATTTCAGAGAAAGATCACTTCAATAAGCACACAAGGACAATAAGATCACTTTCGATAACACGACTATTTTTCCTGAAAAATGGTTACTTCGCAAAGGCAAAAACGTTATACTTTGGAAAGACAATGCATTAATAATTTCCTTTACAAGGGTTTATTCAGAATCTAAATCAATCATTCAAAATCTGCTTCACAATATCTTTCAAAATACATTCACACATAAATTTGAATAAAATGATTTTTCACCAAGTTATATATAAAGGCTGAAAAATTTTTTTTTTTGTGCAATACGCGAATTCAAGAAAAGTCACTTATTTAATTTCTTTTGAAGGTATTGATAACTTTTTCTTTCTGTAATAAATTTTTACTTTCCTTTTTGCTATCTCACAAAATTAATTCTTCTTCAAATTAAATCAATACCTTTAATTCTTCACTTTTTCCTTTTTTTTTACTTTTCTTTTTTTAAATTAAATCAATAATTTTTTTTTTATTCTTCACTTATTTTCTTTTTCTTTTCAAATACTTTCACTTTGTTACATATGTTACGAACTATAATGATTGAAAAACTTTGACTTACAATGTTGCTAGCAAGGTTCTCATGATTAATGAATAAGAAATTCTTTTGCTTCTTGATGGATCGATCGTCGACTGAGAGGGCGGCTGTAAGTTTCCCTACTCCTTTTTGCTACTCCTGTAGCTACTACGGGGCCTCGTTCCACTCTACAGGTACCACACACACTTCGCGACTTTGCGCGCGTAAAGAAAAATCACTTCCACGATTATTCTCAAACTCGACTGTTTGGTACGCGCTTGCGTAACCCACGTACTTTTTAACACGATTTTTCTGTTGCGGTACCGCGACGATCGTCCCTGCTCGGGCGCCAATTAACAAATGCGAATTTGTTCTAATGGAAAAAATTTATTTCTCAGGCAAAGCCTGGCTATTACAAAGTACAATTAATAACTGAAAATTTTCTTATAATACATATTTCTTATATTAGCTCGAAAATGCTGACGGCATGTCTAGCATTTTCGTGGGAACGTTGAATATCGTCAGCGAAATCGTTTTCCCATGTTGCACAGCTTTCCGGTGTTGTGTTGCATTTTACCTAGGAATTTGTTCGTTAACTTATAACCTAGTTTCAGATTATTTAATGTAGGTCTGTTTTTAAGCGATAGCTGAAGCATGACAAATTAATAGAAGATACTATTTGATCTTCGTTCATGCGAGGAAAATATATTTTTCTGTAAGACATTAATCTCCCCACACATTTTGTCATGGCTGGCATTGAAATTAAATTACTATTAATCTAACTTATTTATAAACTTTTGTTTTCGATTTCACAAAAAAACAATGTATAATTTCAGAAATGCCTGCTCATTGCTGCGGTCCAAACTGTCGGTCTACTTATAAGACCAACAGTTTTTTAAGTTTCCTAGGGAGACTAACGCCGCAAGGAAGTGGCTAGCTAAAATCCCTAGGAAAGACCTTAAAGTTAGGAAATTAACGGTGATATGCAACGTGCATTTTGAAGACTGGCAAATCATCCGTGAAAATATTCTTCACAAAGATGCTATGCCAGTATTGAGAGGAAAGTGTAAATTGCGCAAAGATGCTGTCCCTACACTTTTCCCGGGGCTACCAACGTATCTCTCCTCATTTTCAACTCCTCGAAACGATCCGGCAATAGATCGAGCTTCGCTGTTTAATGACGAAATACATATAAAATGGCTGCAACAGGATAGCATTTTGTCAATCGATAATATTCTTCATAATTTAGATAAATTGTCCTTAAAAGATTGGCATACATCAGTGGAGGATTGTACAATTTACTTCTATAAAATAAATTTTAAAGAAAGAGTACCGCACATTGAAAAATCTTTTTCAGTCAATGAAGTTTTTCAAGTGCTATTATTTTTAAAAGACAAAGAAATTAGTTTACAACCTATTAAACACATATTAGGTAGCGGTTTAAAATGCGACCTATATTGAAAAGTTAACAATATTTTAAATTTCGTGAATAATATTGATTTGAACACAATAAATGTTACAAACCGCGTAAATGATATTGTTGAACAAATAGATGATTTAGCTCAATATGAGCAAATATCCGAGGAAGATAAAATTACTTTGTCTTTCCTCTCCAGACAATTTAAATTAAATTTTGCATCGCGAAAAGTGTACTCTTCAGATGATATCATATCTTTCAGTCTATATTTTTTTCATCTTCCCTGCCGCGTATAAATATGTGCGAGAAATGTAATTATTGGTAATGCCCCATCATAATTATTTAAAAACATTTGCAACAGGAAATTTAAATTCAGGCGTTGCCACAAAATATCTCACAGATAAGTTTAAAATGCTGGAAACCCACGAGAAATATGTCAGTCTTTTATTTGATGAAATATATGTAAAGCCGGTTATTTGTTTTAAAGGGGGCAAAGTAGAAGGAATCGCTCATAACACACAAAATTACATTGCAGATTTACGCCCTGCTACAACTGTCCAGGCCTTAATGTTAACTTCACTTTTATCCAAAAATAAGGATGTAGTAAGCCTATATCCAGTTAAAAACATGAGTGCTTCTTTTCTCTTCGAAACTGCTCAAACTATTTTGATAATTTTGCACGAAATCGGCTATGAGGTAGTGTGTGTGCTAGCTGACAATAATCAAGTAAATAGAAAACTTTTTAAACAATTTTCTCCCCACAAAAAATTACAGCCTATTATTAATTCTCCATTTATTCCTGGCAAAAAAATATTTTTCGCTTTCGATACCGTTCATATATGCAAATGTCTAAGAAGGTTACGTTAGGTTAAAGTGGCTGCCGATCTACAGAGGTCTGCCGTCCGACACACATGGGCACATGAGAGGCCCGTTGTGATACCACACTAATCTGTGACTCTCTCCTACTCACCGAACTCGGGAAACCATCTGCTTCCCTTTACAAATCGCGTTATCCCTTTTAAGTTAACCAGGGACGACTCGGTCAGGTTTGAGAGAACCAACGCCAGGCACTGACACAAGAGGTGGAGGACGGACTCATCCTCAGAGCCACAACTCTGACAGAAATCGTTAAACTGCACTCCCAATCGTTGTGCATGCCGTCCTATGAGGCAATGGCCCGTAAGAACTCCCACTGTGCAACGTAGAGCGGTTCGAGTTAAGCCTAAAAACTGCCTGGTGCGATGCGCATCCATGGATATCCAGGGCTGCCTTGCTATTGCACAGGATGATTCATCTGCCCAGGACCTCCTAGCATCCTCGAGATATTTTTGCCTAATGGCCAGTCTGACCGATGACATCGGTATACGTATTGAGAGGGAACAGGAGACCTCCTGCAACAAGGCTCCAAGCCTTGCTAGCTCATCGACCTCACAGTTGCCCTGAAAACCCCTATGTCCCGGTACCCAAATCAATTGAACCACTGAATGTCGCGACATCTCCCTAAGAGATGCACGGCATTCAGCAACAATCATGGAAACTGTACAAGGACCAGGGGGCCTATTATGAATCAAAATCCGAAATCGGAATTCATACGCTGTCGTATTTTCGTATTATGATTTGCTATTTGCACGGGAATCCGCCAACTTCGGATTGTAAATTCCGAAGGCGCGTTGTCTAATCCGACAGCTTATTTGTGGTCGGATTTTTTGGCGGATTCTGGCGGATTTTGAATTTTCGAATTTCTTTTTTTTCGGTTCGATTGATATGCGCAAGTAAAACCTGGAATTCGAGTAGCTGATAGACACCGTGTGGTATAAATCGTAATTTTGCCACAAATTTTAAAATTCATGATATTACATTCTTATAAGATTCTCCTTAACTACTGGACTTATTTCAACTTATTAAATTTTAATCCTAATTTTTTGTTATTTTCGAGTGACCATACTTAGGCAAAGCAAAATAAATTGCCATTTAGTCAATGTTAGCAAGAAATATTGAAACACTGTGCCACTTTTTTAACTTTAAATAGCTATTTTGACACTTGATTGGAAATATTGTAGAAATCTGGAAACGATTTAGCCCATTCGAGTGAAGCTGTCTGCAGTTTAAAACGGGAACTAAATTCCGATTTCGGAATAGATCATAATACGGAATTCCTATCATGGGCGAGTCGGAAAATTTTACAAATTCCGATTTCGGAATTTGAATAATAATAGGGCCCCAGCAAGGGATTGAATAGCCGCTTGGCTATCTGTAAAAATGCCAATATTAACCCCGAATATTCGATTACACACAAGCCACACACATTGCCTGTAAAATAGCCGCCACCTCCGCCTGAAAGACACTACAATGTTGGAAGTGCTATATACTCATCTGAGTATACACCACTTCCGAATCTATTGTTTAGCTTTGAGCCGTCAGTGTACACATGGATAAGCCCACTTTCGAGGGTGGCACCATCACGCCATTCATCCCTACCAGGAATGCGAGTAGTGAACTGCAAATCTAGTAGGCACTGCGGAGCAATGTAGTCAACATCCGCTGGAGCGGGAACTCCCTCGACCAAAATCCTCGCACGGCTATGAGGTAGTGTGTGTGCTAGCTGACAATAATCAAGTAAATAGAAAACTTTTTAAACAATTTTCTCCCCACAAAGAATTACAGCCTTTTATTAATACTCCATTTATTCCTGGCAAAAAAATATTTTTCGCTTTTGATACCGTTCATATATGCAAATGTCTAAGAAAGTTAGGTTAGGTTAAAGTGGCTGCCGGTCTACAGAGGTCTGCCGTCCGACACACATAGGCACATGAGAGGCCCGTTGTGATGCCACACTAATTTGTGACTCTCTCCTACTCACTGAAATCGGGAAACCATCTGCTTCCCTTAACAAATCGCGCTATCCCTTTTAAATTAACCAGGGACAACTCGGTCAGGTTTGAGAGAAAGCGTAGAGCGCTTCGAGTTAAGCCTAAAAGCTGCCTGGTGCGATGCGCATCCATGGATACCCAGAGTGCCTTGTTATTGCACAGGATGATTAATCTGCCCAGGACCTCCTAGCATCCTCGAGATATTTTTGCCTAATGGCCAGTTTGACCGATGACATCGGTATACCTATTGAGAGGGAGCAGGAGACCTCCGGTAACAAGGTTCCAAGCCTTGCTAGCTCATCGGCCTCGTAGTTGCCCTGAAAATCCCTATGTCTCGGTACCCAAATCAATTAAACCACTGAATGTCGCAACATCTCCCTAAGAGATGCACGACATTCAACAACAATCATGGAAACTGTACAAGGACCAGCAAGGGATTTAATAGCCGCTTGGCTATCTGTGAAAATGCCAATATTAGCCCCGAATATTCGATTACACAGAAGCCAGTCGATTGCCTGTAAAATAGCCGCCACCTCCGCCTGAAAGACACTACAATGTCGGAAGTGGTGTATACTCATCTGAGTATACACCACTTCCGACTCTATTGTTTAGCTTTGAGCCGTCAGTGTACACATGGATAAGCCCACTTTTGAGGGTGACACCATCACGCCATTCATCCCTACCAGGAATGCGAGTAGTGAACTCCAAATCTAGTAGGCACTGCGGAGCAATGTAGTCAACACCCGCTGGAGCGGGAACTCCCTCGACCAAAATCCTCGCATGGCCGAATTCTGTTCTATTCCATGCCGAGATTCAATTTAGTCTCACAGCAGCAAGATTAGCTTGCTGTAAGATAAGTAGATCGGTTGGCAGCCAATAAAGTAACACGAAGAGTGTTCGGTGGAGCGGAGCGCACCAGTTACAAGTAGTGCAGCCATTCCCCGCATTTTTTCAATCTGCCGTTTGCAGGTAGCCTTAATAGCACCCTGCCACCAGAACGCCACCCCAAACAATAGAATTGGCTCAACCACAGCAGTGTAAAGCCAAGCAACAGTACGAGGTTTTAATCCCCAATTCGCTCATATGGCCCTTTTACAGCAGTAAAGTGCATTGAAAGCATTCCGAGCTCTTTCTGCTACATTGTAGGTCCATAGTAACTTCGAGTCAAGGATCAGCCCTAAGTACCTGACCCTCTGGCTCAAGTTAATGGAGACCCCATTCAACTTGGGTAACTCAAAAGAAGGAACTTTAGAGTTTAGGGTGAGGTTCCTCAGGTGTTGGATCTCCCGCAGCAGAGCTCTTTTGCCTGTCGCTTTGGTAGATCCGTAGGGCTAGTTTTTGACCCCATACCTGATAATGCCTTTTCGGGCATCTAAGACCGGGAGTGCCTCTTCATTTATGATGAAGAGAGCCTCCCGCCGATTGTCTACCGGCTCTCCAATCTTCGCAACCCTCCAATTTACCGTTGGAAGATCCGGGTTGAAAAGCCGCACTATTTCCAGGACTTCCACTGGATCCGAGTGGAAACTTGGAATACAAGTCCTGCATCTAGGTCGGCTGGGAATCTCATCAAAGTGCACCACCTTAATCTTGGCGCCTGGCCAGAGTTCCCCCAGCTCTGAGATTGCCTGCTTATAAAAATCGTCTGATCGTTTCCACACGCAACTAGCCGGATTCCTTTGTGCCAGCCCGCATCGTTCACCGTAGGTGGTGGACCCGAGCTAGCCTACAGCAGACTCCAAATAAAGCCTGCCTTATCTTAAGCCAGTTTTCGGGGGAGATGGTTCCATCTCCTCTGCTGGCATCAATCACGGCCCAAACCAGGCACTCTTTGGCCATTTCGCTAAATGGCCGAGTTATCCCTGTAGAAGCCGTCACTCTTTTCTGCATTTTGAAGTCTTGCCTGCCCTGATTCATCTGCTCAGCCGACCTTTGTCGTTTCTGAGCTGAAGCTCCAGGGTGTAGAGGGAGCGGATTAGGGTGCTCCCCAATGAATGATTTTGCCCACTGAAGGGACTTTTTGACCTTGTCGGGATAGTATCAGGGGGTACATTTTCAAACTTCCTCAGTACTTTAAAGGCTGCCCTTCTAGTTCCATAAGCCCGATATTTTTTGGCGGAGGAGCTTTGCGTGCCTGAAGAGGAGGAAGCGGCATCGGAGGTAGCGCTTGTTGATGGTTGGGCTGGCTCATTCACCGAAACCTTCCCATCACACTGGCCACAAACGGACTTCTTGACATTCGCAGGGCCAGCCTTGGTGACCTCAGCCCCGGAACCGCCTGAAGCAGGGGTTGAGGAAGATTTTGAAGGCACTGGAGCTGACCCACTCGTCATGTCTCCAGAACCTTGCTTAGCCGCTGTGCCAGTAGTCAGTGGAGCTGACTCAATCGCCATGTCTCCACGAACCCCTGCAGCCTTAACCTCAGTTCGCAGAGCTGGCTTATTCACCATGTCTCCACTTCCTGAGGCTTTAGCTGCAGCCGACGGCGCAGGCTTTTTTGAAAATGTTTCCCTTGTTATGAGAATATTCAATGAAAAAACCATTGAGGCTGTTAAAACTTTTTTCCCCAAATCCACTGTGACAATTGAGTTTCTAGAGAATATATTTACTTGGTGGACGATTGTCAATGTTAAGACTCCCAAAAAAGTACATAATTTATGGCAAAAATATGTGGAGCCCATTACAAGTTCTACTGGCGATAATTATGTTTTCCTTGTCTCTTGCTTGCATTGGCTAATTTCATGGGATATTTTTAATGAGCGCAGCATAAGAGGTACACTTTCTACCGAAATTCATTCAGCAATAATTCACACAACGGCGTCATTACTTCATCTTTGCAATTATTTGCACAATGGTTGAAATTTCCAATACGTTCTGCTAGGTAAATTCCAAACAGATTCCCTCGAAGAAAGATTTGGAAAATATTGAAGAATGAGCGGTTGCAACTATAATGTGTTTTTTCAACAAATCCTCGAATCAGAAAAAAAATTACGCGTCATAAGTTTGTTAAAATTGCATTCATATAGCCGGGGTGAAATAAAAATTAAAGATATTTTCGTCGACGATGACACGTTCAATATTAATTTAATTGACGCAACTTTGATTTATGATATTCTGTCCTCGTGTGACATCGTTGAAATCGACGAAAATATACATTCCGTAATCGTTTTTATTGCCGGATACGTGGGCAGGAAAGTCAGTGAATCAGTAAAATGCATTGATTGTTCAAATTTTTTGCTATCTGATAAATATATTTATGTCACATTTTCCAGTAATACTGATTACCTTTGCAATCTAAATCGAGGTGGTTTAAAATTTGGGCACTGCGGCATTTCAATTATTGGAAACTTTAATTTCAAAAGATTTAGAACATTTGTTTTTAAACCAAAACCACGATAAGCAGTTCGTGTTCTCGTTAATTTTTAAATATATCAAAAGTACTTTAAATGAAATTAGATATTGTCGTGCAGAGAAAATTCAATAAGTTTAGCAAAAAATAGCGTCAATCTGGGCAAACATTTGCTTAAATATTTATACCAAAAATTTGAATGATGGGTTTTACTGCTTGACTGACCGAGCGCAGCGGCGCAAGTTGAAGACGGTTCGAGGACTACAATAAAAATGTTACCGCTCTCTTGCGTTCATGAAATAATTATTTATTACTTTAATTAGAATTGTTTTAATTACATCGAAAAAGATCAATTGGCGCCAACAAGGAAAATCAATTTTCGCAGCTTTTTTTATAATACAATAGTTTTAATTTTTTTTTGCCGACATATTTTTAAACTTTACGTTTCTTTATATTTATATTTTATTTTATTGATACTTGAAGTTTATGTGATGTGTACATATATATTTAAGAAAAGATTTAGATTCAAACACTTATTTATGTAGATTTTTTCTGTTTGAAATATTATGTGCTATATACATGTATATTACCGTACTGAATAAGTTTACGCTATTTACACAATAACCAAAGAAATGAATTATGTAAAATTAATTTTAACCAAAGCTTTAGTTTGAAATAGTTATGTATATTTTTTGATATTTTAAATTTATGATGTATACATATACTTTTTAAGTGTACACTGCACTTAAAAAGATTATATTTCGATTATATTAGCGAAATGCGATGAGAGTGTGGTTCGAGTTTTTTTTCCTATCCTATTTTCTTTCGGGGAATGATGATTATTTAATAGCTTGTTTCTTGACTAAGCGGTTTACAGCTGCTATGAAGAGGAGGCTCTGCTATGAAACTGACCCCATTGTTTTTATTAAAAAACAGAAGTACGCATTATAAAATTTAGAGAAGCTTTGCTTGAAAATATTTATTTATGATGTAGCAATAAATTATCTATAAAATATATATGAATGTAAACATTCCACATTTTTAATAAAAAATCTATTTTTTGTTGGAAATTAGTGTCACTTCATTTAGATTTCGTTGCCGAAGACCAAGAAATAGCCGCATTAATGTTAACTGGCCCAATGAAATATTTTTAACCAATTAAACATATGCGGCAAATTCCCAATCAATTTCTCAACAAAGCTAGAACATTTTTCTTTTCACTTCACAGCTGAAATATCTTATGTTTGTGATCTCAGAAAACATGTACATGAAAGATAAATAGAGTACCTGAGTCTACTATTTATTGAACTGGCTCCGATATAGTCTTCATCCTAGCTCCTTTGAAGAATACTACCGAAACCGCGGATGAAAGCTAGAGGGGGGCAGGAACTTGAAGCGCGCTGTATGACCATAGTTGGATTCGAGCCACACACGCTAGACGCTATTACTCTACCTATTCTTATACGCAAGTTTCAACCTTCAGCAAATTACATCCAAAAAATTACCAAAAAAAAAAAAAAAAGAACGTTTAAAGAGACAAAAGTCAGTTTTTAATTTAGCAGATGTAGGCATTAGTTATTTTCAATTTTATTTTACTTCCAATTTATACGATTTCGGATACCTTGTTTTGCATAAAGTTATCTCGAAACTTTTACAATCTGTTTACAATATTATTTCTAATCGCTAAAACTTATTTTCTATGAAGCATATGCATGACTAGATTTCCTGTCCTCGGACATTATTGCTTTAATATCTTCAGCGTCTAATGTTTCGTACTTAAGTAATGCCTCTGCTAAAGCTTTGTGTACTTTTCAGTGAGCTTTTAAAATCGCCTTGGCTCGTTCGTAACTATCACTAAGAATATTCTTGATTTCTGCATCGAGAACTTCAATCGTATTTGGTCCTAAATTTTCGTTTGGCATCAGACCTTTTGCTACTTCTATAGTCCGCAAGCCAGCACGCCAAGGCTCTTCCTGTAAGTGGCCAGGCTGGAATGCCGCTAAACTTAACAGGAACGAGATGGTCGCATCGCTCGTTTCGAGCTTGGGAGGGGAGCCTCTAATATCTGAGACCCCAGTGACTCGTGCAGCAGTAGAGGCCACTGTTAATAGCACCATGGGGTGGATTCGCAGGGCGTGTGAGGCTTCAATGCCCAAACGGAAGCCCTTTCGTAGGAGGCAGCATGCGTACTGGTGGAACGAAGAAATTGCCGAACTGCGGCGCGTCGCTTTGGCGTGCAGGCGCAGGGCACAGCGAGCCAGAAATAGGCCGGGAGTGGCTGAGCTATCTGCTGCCCACATTGCGGCAAAGAGGGAACTGACCAAGGCCATCACGAGGAGTAAACGTGCCAAATGGCAGGCTCTTTGTGAGGAGCTCAACTCAGACCCGTGGGGAGATGGCTACAAATTGGTCACTCGCAGACTTGGCTGCATGCGACCTAGCACTCTCATGGATGCGATATCCATGGAGCGCATTGTTGGTTCGCTGTTCCCGGTGCATCCGCCAAGGATTGATGCGCCCATACTCGTCACCCAGGCGGATGTTCCTCTTTTTACGGACGAGGAGCTGAGCAATGCGGTGTCCAGGATGAAAAACCGGAAGGCCCCGGGGCCTGATGGAATTCCGGTCGAGGCACTTAAAGTCGTGGCGGAGAGTCAACCGCGTCTATTACTGAATTTGTATAATTCATGTTTAGTCGCGGGGGTCTTCCCGTCGCGGTGGAAAGTGGCTCGACTGGTACTTGTAGACAAGGGGAAGGGTGACCTGGGCAGCCCATCGGCATACCGCCCGCTGTGCATGCTGGACACTGCTGGAAAGCTTCTCGAAGGGTTACTAAAGCCGCGATTGCTGTCAGCAGTGAGATCAGCTGGTGATCTTTCTTGCAGGCAGCACGGCTTCCGGAAGGGGCATTCAACAATCGATGCCATCTCAGAGGTTGTTGGGGCTATAGCAAGAGCGGAAGAGGCATGTCATCAAGCCAGACCGGTCGTCTTGCTGGTAACGCTTGACGTGCAAAACGCCTTCAACTCGGCGAGGTGGACAGACATCCTTCGGGCCCTTGAGGGGAGGTTCAGTATCCCTGGCTACTTGCTGGCCATGATGAGGGACTACCTCGGGGACCGATGGTTGCTCTACGACACAGAGGACGGAGTCAGAAGGAGGCCTGTCACCTCAGGTGCGGCACAGGGGTCGATCTTAGGACCTGACCTCTGGAACATCATGTACGATGATCTGCTGCGCCTGGAAATGCCTGCGGATGTGTTCCTAGTAGGTTACGCTGATGACGTCGCAGCTGTAATCACTTCTAGATCTGCCGATTTTGCTCAACTTAGACTTAATCAAGTTATGAGAAGAGTGGATCGGTGGATGACTGAGCACGGCCTCCAGCTGGCAGTCTCAAAGACAGAGATTGTCATGCTGACGAAGCGGAGGATACCAACTGTCATACCCATGACAGTTGGCTCCGTTGAGGTCCAGACCAGCAAGTCGGCCAGGCATCTGGGAGTGATCCTGGACACCAAGCTGACGTATTGGGATCATATCCGCAGGGCATGTGATAGGGCTCTAGTAGTCGTCACTTCGCTGAGTAGGCTAATGGCCAACGTTGGCGGACCCAGTGAGACGAGACGGAGACTGCTGATGGAGACGACCAATTCCATCTTGCTATATGGCGCCGAAATTTGGGGAGATGCGCTTCGAACTAGGAAGTTCCGAAAGCGCATTGCCAGTGTCCAGCGCAGGGGTGCCCTGCGAATTGCCTGTAGCTACCGCACGGTCTCGGAAGAGGCTGTGATGGTTGTATCGGCAGTAATCCCGATCGATCTGCTAGCGCGAGAGCCCAAGGAAGGGTACCTCTATCGCTCAGAGCTGGACAGAACGGAGGCTTTGACGCACGCGCGTACACTGACCCTCCAACTTTGGCAACAACGTTGGAGTGAAAGTAATAAAGGACGCTGGACGGCTAAGCTAATTGGTCTTATTGAGCCTTGGCTTAGCCGGAGCCACGGAGAGGTAAACTTTTACCTTTGTCAATTTTTAACAGGGCACCGTTACTTCAGGAAATACCTGAACAGAATGGGTAAGGTGATCACACCGTACTGCCGGTACTGTGTGACTGAGCTCGATGATGCTCAGCACACATTCTTTATGTGCAGTCGCTTCGCAAGTTTGAGGCGTACCATTGAGTCCACGATCGGCCTGGTAGCGCCTGAGACCACAATCGCAATGCTGCGAAGCGAGGAGAACTGGCGCGCAGTCTCAACATACGTTGAGAAAGTGCTGCGCATAAAGCGGGAGGAGGGTTGTCTTACCGACCCATAAGCTGTGGTAGTTCTTGAAGTCCGTGGTTACCAATGGGTGAGTCAGCACGACCGGGTCGAAGCAGTGCTTAGGCGGGTCCCGACTCGGAACTTCGTGGGCTTGTAGATGGTCCTTTTTTTTAGTGAGTCAAACAAACCTCACATACCCCGTGGTGAAAGGTATCCCGGGGATCTGATAAGCAGATTTTTTTTTTGCCATCTACACTAGGGGGGGAAAAAAAAGCCAGCACGTTCCGACATGCCCCAGTCTTTAACCATATGTAAAGCGATCGATGTTGCTTGTTTTAAGTCACTGCTTGCACCTGGTTATCAAATCAAAGGTAAACGTAATAATTATTTTACGTGATAAATAAATCAACATACCCGATGTAATTTAATCAGTTCCGAAAATAAGTTCTTCTGCTGCACGTCCACCCATCATTGTATCCATCATAGCCAGAAGCTGTGCCTTTGTCACATGATATCGTTCCTTTTCAGGAATATATGCAGTAGGTCTGTTCCCGTGCCACGATTAATTGCGATTAATCGCGATTAATTGCAATGAAGCTGTTCCCGTACTCCGTTTTACTGAAAACTGAAAATTTCCCCTCTTTCAGTAATTTCAGTAGGGTCTGAGCTACTGAAAAATACTGAAAAGTGTCAAACGGAGTAAAATTTTCAAATGTGCGCGGCAAGCAAAATATTTTTGGCGTAATGTTGCTATGAAGGTCCAATATTTTTGTGGCGATAATTTATTACCGCTTAGGATGACTTTATAATCACTATTGTTCTCCCAAAAACCGATAACTGACACTTTCGGTTGTACATTTTCAGGAAATACAATGAGAGCGTTCCCGTACTTTTCATGAAATTCCCCACCACATGATTCAGGAAAATTCAGTAAAATTAAGTTACTGAAAGTACGGGAACAGACCTAGTATGACCGAGAGACGGGCCTTTTGGCATGATTATCACTTTGTGCAGTGGATGTGCCCAGTGAGGTAGTAGAAATGGAGTGGACATGCTCATAAGATTTACATTGAAGGGGATGGTAGTAATTTTTTAGCTACTTATTGTCAGATCGAGTCAAATCCAAGTAGTTCCCCTCCAATTTGACAATGAGGTCGAAATGGCGTAAAGGCAGTTTTAACATGCTTTGTGCGCGAGAGGATTGAAGGGGCTAATGGTGGAAAGTTATACCGTCCGTGTCCAGGGGCTGGATGTGCCTCTTTCGTAAAATATGCCACGATAGCATGTCCACCTTCATAGTACGCGGTGATTTTGTTTGCTTCTTCGTCCGGTAAACGAGACTTTCTTTCAGGTCCCATCAGTACTTTGTCTCTTGCTGCTTCTAAATGCTTCATTGTGACATTGTCCGCTCCATCGATTGCAGCCCTTTACATATATTTAATGTTTTTTAGTTATGTTATGTTCTAGGAAGCACCAACAAAGAAAAAAATGTAATACATAACCTAAGAACGGCCTGGTTAACCATGTTTCTCAAGTCAGCTCCTGTGAAGCCAGTAGTTCCCCTCGCCAACGTATCAATGTCAATGTCATCGTGTAAGACTTTTGCTAAATATAAATGTAATATTTCCTTACGTCCGGAAAAGTCTGGTGTCGGGACAACCACCTAGAAAATAAAAAATCATTGACAAACTGCACTGAAAACCGACTTTTGCGATTTACCTCAACGTCGAAGCGACCGGGTCTTAACAGGGCTTGGTCTAAATCATCTCGTCGGTTTGTTGCTCCTAAAACAATAACTCCTTCGTTTTGATGGAAACCATCCATTTCGGATAGTAGCTGATTGATTGTTTGATTTGCATATAGATGCAGCACAGAATTAGTTCGTTTCGCCCCCACTGAATCGATTTCATCAATAAAGATCACACATGGGGCTTTTTCCTTGGCCACTTCTGCAATACGATTAAAAGATGAATAATTGTACAGCCATAAATTAAAAGGCCTAGCAGCGCACTGAAAAGATCTCGAACTCTTCGGGCATCTTGTCCGACTAGAACTTCATCGAATTCCGGTCCAGCTGCATGGAAAACGGGAACAGCGGCTTCTCCTGCCACAGCGCGAGCCAGTAGAGTTTTGCCTGTTCCAGGAGGTCCAACGAGAAGAACACCCTTTGGTAGTTTGCCACCAAGATTTGAAAACTTGTCTGGATTTTTCATAAATTCAACTACTTCTTTCAATTCGTTTTTGGCTTCGTCGCAACCTTTGACGTGCTCAAATGTCACACTAATTTCTTCCGGATCTACTTCGACTTGGTATTTGTTGTCGATGACCAGGAAATTGCCGCATTAATGTTAATTGGCCTAATTTAATACCAGCCCCTGGACACGAACGGTATAACTTTCCACCCTTCGCGCACAAAGCATGTTAAAGCTGCCTTGCCGCCATTTCGCTCTCATTGTCAAATTGGAGGGGAACTACTTGGATTTGACCCGATTTGACAATGAGCAGACAAAAAATTACTCCCATCCCCTTCAATGTAAATGTTATGGGCATGTCCACTCCATTTCTACTACCTCTCTGTTTAATACAAACAACCAATTTAGCAAATACGGCAAATTCCCAATAAATTCTCTTTCGTACCACCACTGACACTTAAACGTCACATAACCTACACTGAAATTGTTCAATCAGTTTTTATCAATTTAATCACTAATTACGTCGCAAACCGCACTAACTTTCATTCTCGCGATTTACTGGCAATGTTTCGCGGGTCTCACTTTAATTTCATTCCGATATAACACACACAGCCCGTACAATTAACATTTTCCCGCGGACGTCCCATAAGACTGCGTGTGTTTTTCACGACATTTTGGCCTATTGCTGTGACGTCATCATCAAAAATCTAGCATGCGTATGTAGTTGTACGGTAAATTGACCGAATTAGGGCGGCCAGATGTTGTTATTTTTGCAAATTAACGAAGCTTTCGAGCTGCCAGATTGGAGAAAATTAGCGCAAGTAAATTCAAAGAGAATTGAATTGTCATTCAATTTCTAGCTAGAATTTGTAATAAATAAACGTGGAAAAGAATTAATTGTTCAATTAAAAAAAATATTAAAATATGAAGTGCATAGTGCGAAAATGTGGAAATAGATTTTCCCGACTCACCAGAGTTCCGGCGAATAGAGAAGCGTAAGTACAAGTTATTAAAATGTTACATAAATTGGTTTTTTGAAAAAGATCAGTGAAGTCCCTCCATATTACAACTGACTTAATTAATTCTTACATTTTCACTTGCCTTTCTCGCTCGTGGGAATGGAATATGCGTGGAAAGGTGCAATGCTGCAAATTCTAGATTGCGGTCGTAAACGAATATCGTACACCTTGTTTGGATTTGATGCAAGGTGTTATCCAACTCCTCTGCCGTTAATTGTCTCCAATTGTTACAAGTACGGCAGTTCGTTGAATCTTACTCGCTGGCTCGATTCTGGCTAGTGATAAGGTATGGGATGATGGCTTGCTTGCCGGTGTGTGCGAAACCTCCATTTTCGTTTTTGGTGCTGAATTTATTTTAATCGTCTTACAGACAGAATCCTACAGAATGTTTGGTACAGAATTTATTTTAGTTGTCTTAAAACGGGAATCGTTCACTAAATTTCCAGTGAAGATTCTAATGAACAGCGACAGTTTACCACCAGGGATTTACAATATTCAATAAATGTTCAAATAACCAAATTGACACTTTTTAAAACTCTGCACATAGAATGCTTTTATGATGTTTTTATAAAAGGATTGTAATCACATTTTGTTTTAAGGCCCGAAATAGCATTTAATGGAAAAGCACGGCAAACGTTCTTTTTTTAATAAAAAATTAATTTTTGGCAGATGAAAATGTTGTTTTGAAATAAGAATTTTTCTCCTATAAATCACTGCACCTCCCATTTAATTAAAATCATTCTTCACTGTTTGAAATACGCATTCAAAATATATTCATGAATATTATATTTGTATATAAGAATATTTGATTGATAAGTATTTCTATATTTCTTGTTCCCAAATATTTTGAAAATAATCAAATTTTACAAATACGAGTTATATAAGGATAAAGGAAGTATCGACTATTTCTCCAATGTTATGAAATTATCCTGAATCAAGTCGTGAATTCTTCAAGTTATTCTTCCTTAGAATTGCAATAGGTTGTTGTTAATGTTTGCTGTAATTTTTCCGTTGATTCTACTTCTGGCTGCTTTTCCCAATCGCAAACATGCTGTCGTAATTCGACGTCTGGTTTGCCACACTTTTTAAGTGAAGTTTACTAAGGGGGTTTATCTGCGGGTTGTCTGCGCTTCGAAACTTGATTCAATCACTCTCTTGGCCCTCGCGATTATAGCTGACGCGTTTTACTTATCGATTCGACGGAAGTTGAAAATTGAATTTGTTTTCATTCCGATTTCCACTAACAAGTAAATTCATATTATATTAGTTATAATAATGATACTTGACAATTTGTTTCATAACCGTTAGACAATTTTGTGATTGTGTCTTGGTTTTCGGCGGTGTTTTTTGTTTTTGTTTTATCTTCAGTGTATTGTCTTCTGGTGTTTTTTTGTACGTTTTTGTTGGTTATTCTTACATTTTTGATTCCTGCTTGTTCTCTGGTGGTATTAGGGGCAAAAACTAGAAGAAGGATTCTCAAAAACATACTGAACACGATGATAATTAAACACACGTACACACAAACAAACAAATACTATCCTACAAAACACACAATTGTGTGTTATTATTATATTACAGTTTTGCTTTCATATTGTTTTCTTCCGTGGCACACTTAGAGCGAAGAAATGAACCAAAAATAACTTATATTTACGCAAAAATCTGCCTATGTCATTTTAATTCAATAAATTAATTGATATGAGACTTCAATCAGATTTATTTAATAACTATACACCCAAATTTGACTGTGGTGACATAAATTAATTAAATAATAAAAAATAAAAATATGTAACTTTAATTCAAATAATATGTGTCTGTAAAAACAAACATTAATACATGCAGTGAAAAAGTTTGAAATTCTATGATCGTGAATCAATTAAATTACTTCTTGTTGGATTCAAACGCGTCAGTGGCTATATTAACGAAATTGCTGTTTGATAATAAGGATCCTTTAAAGTCTTGGAAAGTGATATCAGTGAGTATTTTATCCCTTAAAAGCTGCAGAATATATTGCGAAGCAAAAATGAGACAAAAAAAAATTCTGAATTATATTTACATATGACATTTCCCATTTCCTGGACGTTCATAGGAACTGGTGGAATTGAATATTTTCAAAAATGTTGTTGCCATGCCAAGTTTGAGGTATGAGCAATCTTTGCTGCGCAGCAAAGTGGTGTTGCATCATTGTGTAGGGGCATGGTTGGACGCACTGGTACGGCAGTGCCAATTGCCTGCACTGCACAACCATCGGCAGTTACGCAGAACTATTAGCAGACTTCTATTTCATCAGCCGACCGAACAGGTCGGCCGTGGACGCGTTCAGTATTATCTTTACTATCTTTTAGTTTTATAGTCAATAAATTGTTTCTTTAGTTTCTCATTAATATCGTCTTTCATTATCCGACAATTAGTAGCGCATTTGCTACATTGGTGACCCTCGATCGTGCGAAAAAGAACATCCCGACGACCGGCCCGACGACAGCTCTGACGGTAATTACGACGCATCAGCTTGCTACAATTAGGCCCGACATTGTCGCCGCGGTAGCCATTGCCATGTGATGCCGCATCAATTAGTTACACGAGGCCGGACATTGTCACCTCGGCGCTACATTGATGCCTACGAACATCCGAAAAGGACATCCTGGCAAGCGTCGCCTCAGCAGCCGCATCATTGATGCCACGAGGAGCAACGCCGTCATCTCAGCAACTGGCGTAGCAACAGATCGCCGCAACGGCGAGCTATTTTGCTGCGACAGCGCGATGTTTCATCGCAGCCCATCGAGCTGTCCTCGGGGCCCCCTACGGCAGATCAGCCCCATTGATCGGCAACGTACATCGCGCCATACATCAGTGAAAACACTTAGGGGGGAGTGCTGTAGGGGCATGGTTGGACGCACTGGTACGGCAGTGCCAATTGCCTGCACTGCACAACCATCGGCAGTTACGCAGAACTATTAGCAGACTTCTATTTCATCAGCCGACCGAACAGGTCGGCCGTGGACGCGTTCAGTATTATCTTTACTATCTTTTAGTTTTATAGTCAATAAATTGTTTCTTTAGTTTCTCATTAATATCGTCTTTCATTATCCGACAATTAGTAGCGCATTTGCTACAATTGTAACTGCTCCCATTCTCATGTCTTCTAATAAGCCGTTCACACTCGACTCTAAATCAAGTAGATTTAGAAGCTGTCAAAGTTAATCAGGTAAGCGTTCATACTACCCGAAGTGATTTAGAATGAGGAGATTTAGAGAGCGAACTGTCATTCGAATTTGTGTGTAAAAATTTTTTTGCATGAAAGTTGTTCAAAATGGTGCAGAAACATGCAAAAGCATTTTCTTTTCATTTTGTACAACTCACATTTTCCTTTTTTGTCCAATTTTTGCTATATTTGAACGAAATTCGAATGACATTTCGTTGAAATCTACTCTCCCTCTCACGGATGGAATTAAGCACGCTCTGAGAACAATTCAGCCCGGAAAAATTCACAATAGTACCTGATTTGTACTTGATTAACTCTAAATCTACTTGATTAACTCGGTCGGAAGCCGAAAAAAATGTATGGGTAATCAGGTAGATTTAAGTTGATTTAGCTCTAAAGCGATCAGCTGATCGAAATCGCCTGATTTAGAGCCAAGTGTGAACGGGCTATAACTCTTTTGTTGTGCAACAATGTTGTGTTGCATTGATTGTAACTCCAGCTTTATTTTCCTACAGGCAGACACGTTGGTAAAACTCGATTACGTGTTCCCATAGCCATTAGACAATTTACCCGATTGTTTTTTTTTTTGTGGCTGTGTGTTTGTTTTTGGGGGGTTGTCTTTTGTTTGTTTCTTTGTTTGTTTATATTGTATTTGTGTATTTTGTATTGTGTATTTTTTGTACGTTTTTTTCATTCTTCAATTTTTGATCCCTGGTCGTGAACAATAACTAACTTGACTTATAGAATAACAAACTAAAACTTGAAGAAAACTAGCTGCAGCTTGAAGGAAACTAACAGAATAACTAACAAAAAACGTAAATAATACACGAAAATACAACACACTGAAGATAAACAAGCAAAAGAAAAACACCCCAATCAAACACACAACCATAAAAGCACAATCGATAAAATTGTCTAAAGGGTTTAGGGGCACGTAGTCGAGTTTAGCCGACTCGTTTTAAAGGATTGGATATTGAAGAGGAGGGGCAATCATACCTAACTGCATCACTCATTCATATCTATTTTTGGTGAAACATACAGTGGCTCACAAAAGTCAGCATACAGCATGTAAAAACACGAATATGATACAGTGGAAAAAGACAGAATGCAATGAAAACGCAAAAATTGCTCTATTGGCATTAAATATAAGTTTCATAACACAACAATAACGAAAATCCGAACACAGAAAGACATAAGCCATGAAAACTAAGAAAATTCATCCATCGAAAGTCAGCATACACTACGAGCCATGTTTCGAAAAGAACGAGAATGACCAAAAAACGTGAGCTCAATACTTTGTAGGCCCTCCACCAGCCTTAATAACAGCTTCTAAACGCCTTCGCATTGAACAAACGAGATATCCGGTAATTTCGGGTGGAATATTCATCCAGGTACACAGCAGAGAAGATTTCAGGGTATCTTTGCTAGTAATAGTTGCTCTTACGGCTGGCTCACGAATTCTGCGACCCAATTCCTCTCATAAATGCTCTATAGGGTTTAAATCGGGAGACTGAGGTGAACTGTGATGCTTATGAGGGACGTTATACAGCAACCATTCTTTGACATTTCTAGCTGTATGTTTTGGATATTGTCCTGCTGAAAGATCCAACCTGGCTGTAGGCCTAATTTCTGCACAGAAGGTATCAAATCGCCTCGCAATATGTTCAAATACATGTATTGATCCATAGTAATATCAATAAAATGTAATTGCCCCACACCAGCGGCCGACATACAGCCCCATACGAGGACTGCACGCACAAGCTTATGCTGATGACGTGGCCGCACTGGCTGTCGGTAAAGATCTGAATGTGGTATGTAGAAATACACAGCGTGCATTGGATCTGATTGGCAGCTGGTGTTCGAGGCACGGCTTAACAGTGAATCCTGGTAAGACGAAACTTGTTTTGTTTACCAGGAAAAGAAAACTGAGAGGACTAGTGCTTCCAATCATGAAGGGTGTAACACTTCAACTTTCAGATGAAGTCAAATATCTTGGAGTAATCTTGGACAAAAAACTTCTCTGGAAGAAACATGTGGAAGTGAAGCTTACTCGTGCTATAAAAGCTTTCGGGCAGTGCAAGAGAGCTTTTGCTACCACATGGGGTCTAAAGCCTCGTGTAGTGATGTGGATCTACACAGCAATAATTAGGCCGATGTTCACGTACGCATCGGTGGTGTGGTGGACTATCGTGAGGCTATTGTATGCTCGGAAAAAGTTAGCCACGCTGCAAAGGACGGTGTGCCTGGGTATCTGTGGTGCCATGAGCACTACTCCGGGTGCGGCCCTTGATGCGCTTCTCAATCTGCCTCCTCTCGACATTCAAGTTCAGAGTGTGGCGATGAGCTCTGCCCATAGACTAGCTCAGCTTGGCTTATGGGTAGGTGAAGACGATGTGGGGCACTGCTCTATTAGGAGGTCGATGTGTGAGATCTCTCCGATTCTCGCGATGCCTTCGGACGCTCGGGTGCCCTTCCTCGACTTCAGAAGAAGGTACGAAGTAATCCTCTTAAGCAGAAGTAGCTGGGATGATCCCGATCTGTGTACGAGGGGATATTCAGAGATCTTCTTCACGGACGGCTCGAGGTCAGATAGTAGATCTGGAGCTGGTGTCTATCTACATTCATCGAATGGCAGATGGGCTTTCTCTCTTGGAGAGCACGCTTCGGTTTTTCAAGCAGAAATGTTTGCTATCCTGAGAGCTGCCTGTTGGGCAATTGAGGAAAGATGGAGGGGAAAGAGCATTGCTATTTGCAGTGACAGTCAAGCTGCACTGATGGCGCTGCGTAAACCCCTGACAAACTCGAAAATTGTCCAAGAGTGCAGAGCACGATTGAACTCTGTCGCCAGATTCAATAGGGTGCATCTGCTCTGGGTACCGGGGCACTGTGGTGTTGAGGGGAATGAAATTGCTGACGTCATTGCGAAGCAAGGTTCGGAACTTCCGCTACGGGGCCCTGAACCCGCCTTGGGTGTGCCGACCGCATCTGCACGTGCCATTATTCGCAAGTGGGTAGATGATGCTCACAAAGATAGATGGACGGCTGCCGGTGTGGCCAGGCACACGAAGGTATTCCTTTCAGAACCCAACCATGTGACTGCGGGATTCTTGCTCAATAAGAGCAGGAAAGTTTGCAGGGCCATGGTGGGTATTCTGACTGGACACAACTGCCTAGGAGGACATATGTACCGAATAGGTGTTGTACA
This sequence comes from Nemotelus pantherinus, assembly GCA_963978885.1. Classification (NCBI taxonomy): domain Eukaryota; kingdom Metazoa; phylum Arthropoda; class Insecta; order Diptera; family Stratiomyidae; genus Nemotelus; species Nemotelus pantherinus. Next base: position 93,798,137 of record OZ022263.1, on the reverse strand, counting down.
GGATGACCTCTGTTCATCGTGTCTAGAAGAGGCTGACTCTGCGGAGCATTTCCTCTGTGAATGCCCAGCGTTTGCGCGTCTCAGATATCAATGCTTTGGCTGGGATGTTGCACGCATGCAGACGATAGCCTCTTTTCCCCTATCAGTGATCCTAGACTTTATCAAGAGGTCTGGGAAACTATGGTAGGCAGGGGGTAATGAGTACAATGGGTCCTTTGGCCTGAGTGCTTAGAGGCGCCAATGCGCCTCTCCCCCAACTCACACACACACACACACACACGAGGACTGACCCTCCATCGTGTTTCACTGTAGTACGCAAATTCTTCTTTGCCAATGCTTGGTTCCGCTTCCTCCACACGTATCCGCACCCGTCTGAGCCATAAATATTATACTTTCTCTCATCACTAAATAGAATTTGATTCCAAAAACTCTTGTCCTTATTAAGATGCAGGCGATCGAAGTCAAGCTTCTTCTTTTCATTAACTGGAGAAATGGAAGATTTTCTGCGCGGAACTCTACCGTTATAACCTCTACATATTGTTTCTGGACTCACTTGCTTCCCTGTTGCCTCTGCAAGTGCAGTGGCCATTGCCGGAGCACTTTTTTGTGGCTCCTTACTTATTTTCCGTAACAAGTCTCTCTCATCTCTCTTACTTAAGGATTTGGGTCTACCTGTTCGTTTGTTTATTTTGTATTCTCCCTTCTGTTTCCGCTTTCAGTATGATCGTTTGCACCGTTGCCCGACTTATTGCAACTATTTTATCAATTTCGCCATACGACTTCCCTTCCACTCGTTCACTAAGACCGATTTTTCGCACTTCCAAACTTGTTTCCTTCCGTGTACTCATTTTTAAGCATTAAAGGCACCCAAATCACTTTAGTTTGATCGACTTGCAATGTACTAATGTTTATCTTTGTATATTAACACGGGTAGCAATCTTTATCGCAGTATGACTCATCGCTTAGGCTGATTCTTTTGAATTTTCTGTGGTGTATGCTGACTTTTGTTTCCTCACTTTCAGCGGAATTTCTTGTTATTTACTATGTATATGTGTATTATATGTATATTCTCATTAATTTTGTGTAAAATAGATTACAATGTCTCTGATATTCCTTTTAAGTTCGTTTTTCATCCGTCTTTTAATTTTTTTCTACCTATATATTGCCAATTCCGCGTTTTTAAGCAGTGTATGCTGACTTTTGTGAGCAACTGTATATTTTCATTCAATGCTGCAAATACCTAACTAAGAATCAAATTCAAATTGAATATTGAAATTTATACCTAATTGTGCCGGCCTTTCCAAGTTTGTTACGAAAAAATTACCTGCAAAGTTGCAGAATGAAGCCCCTTTGAAAATGATTGACTTCGTTCTTTCAATGCCTTCTAGAAGTACATGCTACGTAATCGTTGTAGCTTTGACGTCATTTTTCGTGGTCATTTTGATATTTCCACCGGGCAGTGCCGATATACACGGAGATTACACGTGCGTATTTTGAGCTAAAATATAAATAAAACGTTATTTCTTTGTGCGTGGATGCGTTGTAATAATAATATTTAGTCATTACTTGCATTTCGACTAATGTTCGTCCTCACACCCAGGTGTAGCACAACCTGTATACAAAACTTCACACACACAATATATACACAAAACTTCCACAAATATGCTCGATTTACTGTAGTTGACGATGATCAGGAAATAGCCGCATTAATGTCAATTGGCCTATTCATGTTCAAGAACCAGTTAAACATATGCGGCAAATTCCCAATCAATTCTATCGACAGTAAGAATTTCTACGGTATTGTGTAGGGCAAGATAAATACTCACTTGACGATTTCTCGCATTATTAATTAATTAAAGATTCTTTCAAAATAAAATATCCGAAACTGAATAATGCAAAAAATTGACGAAGAAAAGATCACTAACCAGTTAGGTATTTGGAAAGAAGCAAAAGTATTTATAAGAGGATTTAAAGATACATTTGTCAAAGGGCGAAGTATATGGGAAGACTGACATTTGATGGTGATGTATATTTTATGAAACAAGCATTAGTAATATTTATATTTTGATACGATAAATATTTGCAAAAATTGTGCTAGGAAAATATAGTTAGAACGAAATAAAACTCCATGTAACAATTCTGGAGTTAAAAGGAATAATAGTAAAGTCTTCCTTAATTATAATGGCTAGTTCCAAAGAAACCTGTCTCGCTTTTATCTTCAACTTTGTTATTTTGGATTTATCAAAGAGGCTTGAATATCAACGTAAACACATTTTTTTCTTAATCCTCCCTATTATCTAATCTAACTAATAATGAACGCAACGTATGTTTATGCTATAAAGTCTACACAAAAAAAACTATTATGCAATGGAAAATATCCGGATACCGTTTCTTGCTTTAACGAAGAATTATTCTTTATATCGAAATTCATTAATTCAAAACGAAAAGTCGAGTTCTCATCAATCTACAGAAAAAATGTATATGTACGTATTATATTTAATTTAGTTATACATACAAATATCAATGTTAGTGTTACACTATTTGGCACGTGGCTAGGTTTATTTTGGGTTTAATATGCTAATATGGCAACATGAAGATTGTGTTTTTAGGTATGTTAATTAAGGTGGAATTGAAATCAATTTTCAAAAAAAGAGGGCACAAACGTAGCTTGATTAATGAGAATATGTATAACCTCTTTTCTATTGCGAGTAGATTTGTATGAGTTGAGAATGGATCTTAGAAAATGATTAAATTTGAGCAATCACAAAAGTATTAATAAAATATTACCGAAATAGTAACAATAGTAAAGTATTGACTTTAACTAAACTTGTTTATCAGCCCCAAAAGGCAAACTATGTTAAATGATGCATAAACAAAAAAAAACTAGAGAAGAGAAAACGACAAGGCCAACTCAATTGTCAACATTCTCACTTGAACCATTCCTCTTGGCAATGTAATATAATCTAAAAATGTTACTCTCGTATGAAATGTAACTCTCGTATATGCTGTCTTCATGTCAATATTAGTTTGTTTCTCTCATTCTAAAAAAATAATAATAATGAATTGCAAAACTTGAACTTTCGGTCTTCTTATTGGGCGAAAGCCCGTGAGGATATTTTCTTTCAGGTTTCGAGATGGCCTGGCTGGCCGATGTTTGAGTAGTTTGTGGATTGTCAGCTTTTTGATGAGAGGGACCTTGGCCAAATAGTTTGCTTGGTGAGCTTTGTTTTGATTTATGGTTTATGTCGGTCAAGTTCAGTGGGCGGCGGGACCCCCTAACATCTGGGATCTGAGCCCCATAACATCAGGGGCCTGAGGCTGTCTGCCTCGTCCTCGGGCCTACTAAAAAGAGGCAGTTTTTCCCCCAAAATGTAAATTCGCGCGTTTTTCTCGTTTACTGTCTTGCAGCATATGCCTGAGAGCTGCCTCTGGTCTTTTACGGACAAAGCCCCTTTCCTTTTTTTGATGAATATTGCGGCTAGTATTATTTCATGACGGAGGAATAATACATAGCGTCCCCCTTTGTTTTCTGGGAGCTAATCCACCCCATTTTCTATTGACCCCCCCGCAGCCGCTTAGAGCCAGCAAAGCGGCCTACCAGCATCCGGCGGGGTCACATTAAAGGGTGCTCCGCATATGCAGACGAGTGGCCTTCACGACCATTTCTAGGGTACCCTGCTTTCGGGGCAATTCTTTTTTTTTTTTATTTGCCTCTTGGATGGCATTAGCCATTCCACTTTTCTGACCTTAGCCATCTTGGTTCCGAACTTCGGTCTGGTTCTGAGTTGTGCTAAGGCCATCTCTTTCACTTTATTCGCTACATGTTTTAGCCCCAGTGGCACCTGCTATCGTAGCCTCTACAGCTGCTGACAAACGGACAAACAGATACTCTCCGGGCACGAAAAAAAGTATCCAGTCATTGCTGAAAGAACGAATGGTGATGGTTTGAAGGCAAGGCTTGCTGATATTACATTCTATTCATTGACCAAGAAAGATAGACTAAACAATGTATAAAAAATTGAGAATAGTGGCTTCGGTAAAATAAAAATCATTTTCAAGGAGGCAGCAGATGCCAATTCCTTGCTCGATGGGCGTGTCCTTTCAAAGTATAACCTAAACGGCTATATACCCAACAATTTCATATTTAGGTATGGAATATTAAGAAATGTCCCCATGAACTTTGATCTAGAGGATATTCCGAAGAATGTAATTCCATGCAATAGTTTTAGAAATAAAATCAAGAACATTGCCATCAAATCTGCCGAAAGGCAATCAATGAGGGGTATAGCGGACCCTAGAAGGTTCATACCTTCGCTCACTGTCAAGTGCAACTTCGAAGGAGGTGACTTTCCTGACTTCATAAAAAAAAGTTGATTATGTTAGGATTAGAGTCGATTATTATATCTCGAATCCGAGGCAATGCTCAAACTGTAGAAGACTGGGCCATATAGCCAAGTTCTGCTAAATCCCTGAAAAAAGGTGCCTTAAATGTGGTGTTTCAACCTGGGCGAGTACGTGCACCAATTTAATCTGCATCCTGTGCAACTCCCCTAACCATATGTCTTCAAACAGAAACTGCCCTGTCTGGAAAGGTGAGGAACAAGTTTTAAAAATTGCAGTCGTTAAAAATATGTCCTATTTTGAGGCAAAGAAAGTAGTGGAAAATGCAAAAAGAATTCATCTTCTGATGAGGAAGAACTCAGTTCATTCCCATCCCTTCTAGATAACTGCGTTCAGTCCACAAGAAATACCCAGATGGAAATCAACTCCACAGTTAGAAAGAAAAAGTTTGCGGATGTTCTAAAAGTAAACCGAGGGGTAGCTCACTCTCCTGTCGAAAGACATTCCACTCCCAAAGGAAATACTGAATCAACACCCATTTTCAACATTTCTAATTATTTCATTACTAGTGAGTTTGAAAAATTCCTGAAAACCCTCCTGGTCAACAATAAGGACGACACTTTAATTTCAAATAAAGACACCATATCTAATAGCATGTTCGTGTTCCTATTAAACGTTCTGAAGAAAATTCAATTATCCAACAATCCCCCTAACACGAAGGAAAATCCTACAGTTAAATATTCAGGGATTAATACGGAACAAAAATAACATAGAAGACGTACTAAACAACGAGAACTACAACATCGCCATTTCATCAAAAACTCTGGTATCAAACGAACATAACATCAACCCAATAAGAGGTTTCAACATGATCTCTCAAGAATAGATCCAGTAGCAGTGGTGAGGAGTCTGTCTACTGGTTAAAGAAAATATCGATTTCCGTGAGATTCATATAGACACATCTCTTGAAGTAATGGCTATGACTACCATCAACCTAAGAGAAAATTAACTCATCCTTTCCATCTATTGCACCCCAGAGTTGAATCATGAAGTTTTCTACAGGGAACTTAATAAAATAATAGCTTTTGCCTCGGGTACCGGAAATTTCACCCTTGGAGGTGACCTCAATGCAAGGAATAGGTGCTGGGGTGATCATCAAAACAATTCTAAAGGTATCAAGCTCCTTCAAATTTTCCACAACCATAATCTAATCTTTTTGAATAATGGCAGCAAATCTTTCGCCACTGGGTTCAGATCTGGGAGAAGGGATTCCTCAGCTCCAGACGTTAGCTTCGAAAACTATATGCCCAGAAATATCAAGTGGAACACAAGCTTAAACCATATAAGCAACAGTGGGCACAAACCCATCACCATCTCCTTTAGAACCAAATATTGCTCAAAACCCAAAAGGAATGTAGTATCAGAGAAAGTTATTGATATAATCTCGAAACAACAGGCTTCAGTATAGACAGCAGGATTCAGTATACAAAAAAAATGAAAGCGTTCCCGTACTTTTCATGAATTTTCCCATCACTTGATTCAGCAAAATTCAGGAAAGTTCAGTGACTGAAAATAAGGGAGCAGACCTATTTTTAAACACACAAGCACTCTTGTAGAAAAAATGAATTACCTATTATTGACGACTAAAACCAGTTGGCGTTTTCCTATTCAGTTTTCTTTACAAAAATCCAATAAGCTTTTGCATATGTCTCCACTTTGTCGGGCGCACCACGGGATAAGCTGTTTTCGTAAAAAGTTTTCGCTTTCTCGCGAGTCCTGGTATTCGTTGCCAGCAAATCCACGTATCCACGACGGAACTGAGTACAGTACTCGTGTTGGATGTAATCGATCATTGTCCATTGTCCGAATAGTGCTCGTTTCTCAGTCCATGGGTTTTTAGGACGATATTCTGGAGCAGGCAGCTTTTGTCCATTACCAAGATGCGGCAGAGGTCCACGGTGCTCGACTCGATCTTTATCGACGAATTATATGCCCATTTGCGACTTTATCTGCATAGTAACCGAATCGTACTGGGACGATTACAGGCGTCCAAAATGCTTTTAGTGATTTAAGAGCAGCATTGCAATGGCTCGACATTACAAATCGATCGGCAAGAACTATGTAATACTAAAGTAAGCGTTGGAAATAGAAGCGGCGCTAGATGACACCATATGTGACAACATTCTGGTTTACATAATTGTTCGTTTTCGAGACTTGAACCCTAACGATCGAGTGCAAGCAATACTAGCATTGCAGGTTAAAATGTTGGATTTGCAAGAACAGGAAACAAGGTATGTTCACAACAATATGTTTTGTAGTAGTCTATTATTTCCTCAAATCATCTCTTAGTTTAGTCAAATGCTAACGAATTCGCTCCTTTTGCAGCCTCGTCTCGGCCCGAAACCATTTACAAGTTAACAGTGGAGATGTTACTTTCGATAAAGTATTCTCAGTACCGCAAGCTCCAGGAAATATAGAAAACGAAATAGATTCCGTGATTCAAAAGAAATCAAACATTGTTGAAATCGAAATAAAAAGTAAGAATTCAATTGAAGTCTATCTATCCAGTAGATACATCAAGTTACTTTCTAAAATCGTTTTTTTTTAGATGAATCTGATCACAAGAATGATGAATTGTCGGAAAAAGATCTATCATTCGATGATGATCCGAAATTTCTACCGACAATTGAAAGGAGGAAGGTAAGCGATGAAAACTAGAATAAAGTCGGTATTTTACTAACCACCTGACTAATAATTTTCAGTCTGCAGATGATCAATGTGAAGGTTTTTTTTGTAGCGAAGATATATTAGGCGTGTTTTTTTGCTCCTCTATCCAGTAGAGAATAGGATATATGTATTGGAAACAACAACACTCATGCACCAGTGAATTCACTAGTACAGAAATTGTATTCGTCATAGGTAGTTCACGTGCTGAAGTATAGAATGTGCTGATAGAAAAAAGAAAAGCTCATACAAAGTTGTCTTTTTTTCTGTGAGATGGCTTTGATTTTTTGAAGGTTAAGTTGAATGTGTTGGTAGTTAGTAAATTAAAAAAAGCTCGCATAATGTGTAGAAAGTTAAAAGAGATAATTTTCTGTTAGTCCTTTTGCTATTTTCTATCGATTGTGGTAGTGTATATTCGTTATTTTCTCCCTTTATTTTGAGCTGTTGAGTGGTACCACAGCAAATACAGCAACCTATGTCAGTCTTAGCGAAAGCATCAGCTGTTTTGTGATGGATCGTTAATTTGCGTCATTGTTCTATTCTGTTCTGTATCGGAGCAAAAAAACACGCCTATTATTTGAAAAGTAATACGTAAATTGACTTTATGTTTTCTTTATAGCTTTTTGAATTGAATCATTCCGAATCAACGGAGAATTCGATTGAGGGCGATGAGAAAATTGATGCCGAACTGAAGCAATGGTCTAGTGTGCGTAGTAGTATCGCAGAACGTCGTCGATTGTATGAGAACCGATAGAAATCTGTTCAGGAAGAAAAGCCGCAATCACCTGTACCATTGATGTAAGTTGTGTAATAAGAATTTGTATTTGGCGTAACGTGTTAATGAACTGTACTTAATAGTCGACGTGAATCTATGAAGTCACAAGTTGACGGCACCAAGCAACAGAATGACACGAAACGAATATCGGAAGTGAAGCAGAAACAAAATAAAAGGGATAATATTACACGAGCAGAGAATAAGAAAGCAAGTGAGGCTGTGACGGCAAACAAGCGAACTTCAACGGTATTTGATATGTATCGTGAAATATATCTTGCAATGAGATGTAAAATTAAAACAAGACATGGCATGTTCACAACAGGGTGAGCCCGCCGAAAAGAGCTTTAGGCGACACCAGACTGGTAGGAGGTAGAGGCTTGATGAGGTGGTAGAATTGAGGTTTTCGGTTTATGGGTGGCGGTGGCGTGCATGCTAGTGTGGTGCGTGTGCATGTAGGCCTGAGGGTTGGGTGAGTGCAGTGAGTGAAAACTTGATTTTTCTCTGTTTACAAACGATCAGACCATGTGTTTGCTTTAACAATAATCTCGGTAGCACATGCTCTGTTAGTGTTCATCAATTTGTCGGTATCAATTTGAATGAAGGGAAACCAGTTCCAGAGAGGCAAAATGAGCATTTCTTGGAGACTAAGCATATGATAATTAACATGCATTACATACGTATGGAAGATTAATAAAAGTGGGTTTCAGATCGTGTCGGTTGAAATGCGTTTAACATGATTGCGTACCGTGATAATGGCGGGAATATAGTATGAAAATAGAATGACCAATAACTGTTTGTTGGGGGTAATTTACATTTTGATCGTAGTAAAATGCGTGATTGCTGTTGTTTGTTGGCAAAGTGAATAAATGGAGAAAAACAAATGGACGGGAGTTAACATACACCTGAGCTCCACTGAGACAACGCTGAATCAGCCGATCACACGACTCAACATACACCTGATGGAGCATTTCCCAGTCAGCAGATCTCACGAGAATCAATAATTGTTTAAGTATGTAATCGATCTCTATTGTAATTGATTTGTCATAAATAGAACTTACCTGCAAATGTTAGCTTCAGTTGAGAAATACATCTGTACCAATTAAGATCGTGTTTTTTTATTCTCGCCTCCGTTCAAGAAACGGTAACTCGGGTAGTTTTTCTTGTAAAATGGAATACCTGTTTGAAGATCAACATTCTTTACTTATCATAATGAAGAAGATCAAAATCAAATGATTCTGAAATGAATGTAAACTCTTGAATGAATGTGTATGAAATTAAAAACTGAGAAGTTGCGGAATAAGATTTCAATTTGTAAACAGCTCAAGTGTGAAAATAAAAAAGCGTATGTAGAAGAGGAATGTTTTATATTGAAACAGCTTCACATATAACTCCATCAAGAATCAATCCCAACACATTTTAATAGGTTGTAGATGCAGCGCTCTATTGTATGTAATAGGTGTATCGTAAGGTCTACAGACGTCTTTACCGTTGGCGTAGAAACATTCCGGTGACAATCGCAAGTGTTCACTCTCGACATCGGTAGGTGCATTGAATACATCCATGGTGACCGAGCATAAATAAGATATGATCTGGTCTTTTATATTTGTGTAAAAGAATCCAATATGAGCAAGCTGAAGTATCTTTCTTCCATCAATTTTTAGATTGGCAAACGTCTTGACTCTATCATATTCTCGCTTTAAACTCAACATCTCGAGTGAATGTTTTTCACTTTTCGAGCATGTCTTTTATTAAATCATTAAAGAGTCTTCCTCTAGCCACTTGCGTATAAGTGTTAAATGAACATCTGTTGATTCCACAGGGTTTTGAACTCATGGTCTCTTGAACGTAAAGCAGACGCCTTACCCAATAAACCATGTGTGCAATTATAAATCTGGACTCTAACTGTAGTTATAAGAATGAAACCAAAACAGAATGGACAAACGTAAACAAAAAAATAACTTTTTACAATCTTTGAATGAATAGCAAGAAGGTATTAAATAGTTAGTTATAGGTTTTCTTGATGTATTCGATTGAAGTCGGTGATTTGTTTTTTATATTTGTATACAAATGAAAGCGTAATTAAAAACCGCCAACATGCTGCAATCTGAATAAAATCTCAATGCATTCGAATTGGGGAGGTAATGCTAATGAGCTCAGGTGAATTGTGAAATAAAAAGCGCATTATATGTATAAGTAGAACTGTCTTTTATTGTCAAATAGAATACAATTGCTTATTTATAATGAATGTTTTAAATGGAAAAACAATTGTACATTGAAACACCTTCACATGTGACTCCGAGAATCATTCCGAATTCACATCATATCAAAATTATCGAATTCTTTCATATACAATATTTATTAATGCTGCTAAGAAAATAAAAAGAATATATCGTGTTTTCAGTCTGTGACTATGTGACGATCGATGAGATGGTTAATTAGCACATGCATTTTGTTAGTAAAAAAAACCAGCTCACGATTTTTTAATAAAAAAACCGATTTGAACAATGGTGATGCACAGTTCCCTTGGTCTGTGTTTAGTCTTCTATGCATAGGGGTTTTCCATATGTGCAGGCTTGCGTACGCATCCAGTTTTCATACCTGCTGTACCTCCTTAATCACCTCCACGTTGTCCCAAGTTATGTTGTGATCCTCCTCCAATATGTGCTTTGCTACTGCTGAACGTACTAATGTTGTATTCCTTTTCCTCGCTGAAGCTGCTTCCCGTTTATGTTCCGTTAGTCTAGCACCAACTAACCGTTTCGTTTGACCGATGTATATTTTGTCGCATTCTGGGCAGGTAATTTTATAAACTCCACATATTTCCTTTTTATCCTTTTTGTCTTTCACGTGACCTAATATAGTTCCTAATTTTTTGGCTTGCCCGTGCCCATGGGTCAGGAAAGTTTCAACTCAGAAGTTAAATATATTAAAGATACGGCGAGAAAAAATGGATTTGACGAGAGGATAATTGGAAATCTTGTCAAAAAGAAAAAGTATAGAATACAGCGCGATCTTTTAACGACACTCTTTACGCAAGAAAGACAAAAAATAACTATAAGAGTTCCAATTATTTACTCGTCAGTATTCAAAAAAGTTCGGGAACTTCTTGAACGCTTTAATATTAAAGTAGATCCAACCAGTAAAGCTAAAAAATTAGGTACTATACTATATAGGAGAAAATTTAATTAATATGGATAGTTAAATGTATTTTAGTAAAGTAATTAATAGGCAATCAGTTGGTAATTAGTATAAGTCAATTAATAGACAATTAGTGGGTAATTAGTATAAGTCAATACTTTAAAAGTAAGCTCTATAAGTAACATACATAAGTTAGATTAAGATTAGACCGATAGACACTGAAGAAGAGGGCAGATTACCCTCGAAGTATCGATATTTGTCATAAAATTCAAAATAACTAGCTTCGAAAGGAAAAATCGGTTTTTTTATTAAAATATTTTTTTGAGCTAGGAAAAAATTGGTACACATTGAATACAATCAGCTCACGATGATTGAACAGAACGGCTGTGACATGTAACAACATATGCATGAATCTTTTTTATTTCATGTAAGCTACGTAAGCTAATTGCCGCGAATGCATACGCGAATTTTTTTTTGTACTTGCATATTCGATGTGGGATGATATTCGGTGAACGTAAATCACATCGCTGATTTCGATTTTTATTATGTCCAAAATACAAATCGTAGCTAATAATAATACCCATTATTCTTCAATTCAAATATACGCTGTTTGTACATAAATTTTAATTGTACATAGTAAATCGTCCAAAGCCTTCCAAATAGTGGCGATTCCTCTTTAAGGCAGATCGGATGGATTGAGCGCAATGCTACGTTTGTTTTACCTATATGTTCTGTTAACAATTACCAAGAAATAATACCCTTTAGTTGAATTCTGTTTTGTAATGGCTAAAAGTATATATAGACGCGTATTACTGATGCTTAGTCATTCTTCAATAATTACTTGTAGCGATTAGTCATCGAGAGAATACGGGTAGAAAATGTCGAAGTTTACCATAGTGAAAGATTATACGACACATGCTAAACGTTTTAGTATACACGGTCGGAAATTCGAATTTAAAATTAACTCAGCACCTAAAGATTCGGAACCTTCTACATGGGTCAAGAATTCTATAGAAGACATTGTTAGGTATGCAGTCAACGGACTTGAGCAAGATGTTCTAATTGGTTTTATTTTTTGTGGCGAAAATTTCAAAGAACGGGGTCCAGGTTGGCTTGATTTTAGAGCAGCATCTACGGTTAAAACATGATATATAAGAAATGATCAGCAATATTTTTCAAAGCAATTCGAAGGACTTAATAATGATAAATTTTGCTTAGGAGTTACACCAGTACGTTTGCCACAAGGCAGAGGAAAAAATCGAGGTAAAACGTATAATACTGTTGCATGCACACCGAACAAAACTTATGACGTTGTGCCGGCGACAGAAAGAGCCACAAACGTCGAGAAATATCTGTCTGATACATGTATTCAAAGAGCGAAACCAATCTATAGATAAATAGCTAATAGCATAACACCTAATACCATATAGCCAAGTGCGTAACACCCAATAGCTAATAGCGTAATACCCAATAGCTTTATGGAAGGTATGTTCGCGTACTACAATTAATTGCAATGAAGCCCTTTTTGTACTCCCTTTTACTGAAAACTGAAAGTTTCCCCTCTTTCAGTAAAATTCAGTAGGGTCTGAGCTACTAGGTATGTTGGCGTACTTTCAGTCACTGAATTTTCCTGAATCATGTGGTGGGGGAAATTCATGAAAAGTACGAAAATGCTCTCATTGGATTTCCTGAAAATTGTCGGTTTTTGGAAGAACAATTATAGTCATCCTAAGCGGCGATAAATTATCGCCACAAAAATATTCATCCTTCATAATAACATTACGCCAAAAAAGTCATATATATACTTTTTACACATTTTTTTGTTTTGCAAAGTATATTCGAATCATTAAGACATTTAGAGATTTATGTAATAATGATAACAGTAAGTTAATGTTAAAGTAATGAGGTTCTGAGACCTTTCAATCATGAATTGAGACATCTTAAAGAAATTGTGTAAATAAATCCTACAAAATCTATGTATCACATACTAAAATAAAATTCTGCATTTCCAAATTATTTATTCTCTAGTGAACAACCTATTCGGATGATTTTTTCGATTAGGATTATCCTGAGATAATTTGTTGTAATTTTTTCCAAAATCGCCAGTTCTGCGTATGAACTTTCGGCACACTTCAATATATTTATCTCGCATCATAGAGAAAATGTATCATATTTTTGGCATCTTAAATGCACCATACGATCACATTATATGTAACAATAATCTTAACCACATTACAATATACCTATGCATGCCACCAAAGAAAGGCCCTCACTCACGAGCAGTCCATCAGTCCAAATTGCCTGAGGCCAGGCCAAAATCTCACCGTGTGTGGGAGAACTCGGAAGGACTCATGGACTCAAGGAACCAAATTGGAATTCCAATCAGTCCGAAGTCGATGGACTCAGGCCATCGGGTCATTTTTTGGCTCGACCGTGTGTAGGGAAATAGTAGGCCGTGTTTGGACAATCCATAAAATGGACTAGTCGTGTATGTTGAAGCCGCAGTCCAAACAACGTGGTAGTCTTGCTTTAACCGCTGACCTGTGACAAGCTCGTTGACTTTTTCTGTGATTATTTTATTTAATCGAAAATTCAGCATAATGGATAGTAGTGGCCATGATTTTGTTTTGGAATTTAACAAATAATATAGGTCACATGAATGTATATTATATTATTTAACCCAAAGCCTGCAACCGGATGCTAAATATCGCAAAGTAGCGGTCAATCCTTTGTGAGGAGTGATAATTTACCTCATATTTTCAGGCTTTCGTTTGATAAATGGGGTGACCAACTGTAGCAACGTGTTATATGTCGTATCATCCATTCTTAAATAATTTAGCTAATAAGAAGGCTCAAGTTCTTTTAACAAATTTACGTGACTCATTTGTTTCCGTTTGGCAAGCCATTCTTTTTTTCACTTCCTTTTTGGTTTTCGTTTCTTTAAGTAGATTCAAGTTGCAATCGCAAAAAACTCCTGCATATGCTTCGGATCCATTAATAGATTAAAAATAATTGTTTCTTCAAGTTTACTTATATTTTTTTCTAAATTAATGACAGAAAATGGAATGGACTGACTGGATCGAGGCTCTATCGTGAGTGGCGAGCTAAATTGGACTTAAACCAAACGGACTCAAGCCAAATGGACTCAGGCCATTTGGACTGTTCGTGAGTGGGGGCCAAAATCATCTAAATCTAATTATATGAAATTTTAAATCCTAAGCCTACTGGAAATTGAATACATTGTACGAGTAAGTAGGAATTTTGAATAGTAATAGTTCTTGGGTTTCAAAAAGTTCGAGCACTTGCAGCAGAAATGATTATATTATTCTTAATAGGCATGTCTAATTTGTGAAAATCTAAGTACGATCCTACTCTAAAATGTACTGTTTCAAACGAAAATCCACGAAACTGCGCTCTAACTTTTCATGATCACCCCTGTGACTATTATGATTCAAATTCCAAATTCCGAGTACATACGATTCCGTATTTTCGTATTATGTTTCGCAATTTGCACGAAAATCGAACTGCTGGTGGGTTTTTAAGTTTCAAATTTAAAAACTAAATGTTGGCTGGTAGAAACGCTGTGTTATAAATCGTATGTTTCCCCTAAACTTAAAATTCGTAATATTTTTAATTAAACGTGAATGTCTTTTGTTATGTTTCTTCCCATTCAGTACATTTAAGCAAAGCAAAACACACTGCCATAGAGTCAATTTAAGTAAGAATCTTTGGAACTTCGTCCCAATTTTTTAAACTCAAATCGTTGCTTTGATACTTGAGTTGAAATGTCTTTGAAATTTGGAATGGATTTAGTTCATTTGTCAATTTTTCAGCGGTTTTCAATGGGAATTAAATTTCGAATTAGTTCATAGTACAAATTTCCTTAAATTTTACGAATTCCGATAAAGGAATTCAAGTCATAATAGGCATCCAAGCGTGAAAAATTCGATGCGATCTCTGGGTCATTTCATGGACCCTTCTCATTTTGCGGCTAGTCTAATAGGGACAGAAAATCCAAGCCAAATAAAACAAGTCTTTTAATTTTAACCAAATTGTATTTCTACTTTTTGCTTCGTCTTACAGTTTCTTTCATTCCTTGCTACATAAATACAATTAAAATAAATTCTAATAAATAGAATTCCAAAGACGGATCATTTCAATACTATTTTTTCAAATTCCATTTACCAATAATGTTTACAATTTGAAAATAAAAACGGAATCATATTTTGTATGCAGAAACAAAAGATTTCTGAAATTATAAAATGTACGTAACTAGTTTTATCTATGTTAGAATTTTGCTTTTGTCCAATTTTTATAAATCTAAGTAAAATCTTTCAAATTGATATTAAATAATCGTTAAATAACATATATCCCCGATAATTCGAAAACAAACAAGTGGGGATAAAGTTTTTGGTTGCCGCACTAAGTGACGTGTCATTTTATTACTCTTGTTGAATCGAGTCAAATAGCTAAGTTCACTGTTAGTGCAAACTTGCGAATCACGTTAAAAGAAATATCGTCTTTTGATGAGGTTGATTTTAATTTTTCGGAAATAATCGGAATAGCTTTCAGAGATTACAATACATTGCATGAAATTCCAAAAATAAACATGCAAGATTTTCATTGCATAGTTTCTATGAGTTTCCCTTTTTCGTAATTGTGTATTTCAGTTTTACATAAAATATATTTACTCTGGCTACTTTGTATACTATGTGAATATGATTAAGCTAGAATTGTCACACCCTTCTTTTAGTACAGTTTATTGAATCAGATTCAAATATTGCAAAACCTGTATGCATGCAGGTTTATGCAGACCATAATTAGCATTACTATATCGGTTAGAAATAATTTTCAATACTACGCATTTAGGACTCACATTCTTAGTTGACACAGTATTTGTCAGTTATGAGGCTGTTCCAAAGAACTAACTCGCAATTGCAGCATCAAATTTTCAAATTTTACATTCGAATTATATCTGTATTCTTTGAATACTATTATTCTATACAAGATTATATCATTTCAGTTTTGAGCTCGCGCTTCTTGGGATGATGCATATATATTATTTATCATCCCTCACATTTATTTATTTATTTTTAAATTGCTTTAGGTTATAATTTTTAAGTTTAGCTTGCTTAGCTTGCTCTGAACTCTAAGAATATTTGCTTTATTGTAGCAATATCTAAAGACTAAGTTTAGTTGATTGAGTCGTAATATAGTTTGCTGGTGAGTAAAAACTGAAGAAATTAAAACAGTGAATGCTTCAAAATGTGGCAGGACAGCTGAGAAAACAAAGCAAAAGTTGATTTCGTTAACAAGTGATTTATTATTGACATTTTATTGTTGAATAGTATGATTAGTTTTAATTGAAATAAATAAGTGCTGTGCCACTTGAACATTGGTTTAAGCATGTAGTGGTTTTCTTTGCTTTTCTTTCATTTCTCTCATTTAAATATTTTCATATTGTTCTACAATTTCTAAATATTATTCAATTGAGGGAAAGATAGGATTTGAATCTAAAATGACCTAAATACAGTTGTCTATAATTATTGTTATTAAGTCTGGCCGTCTAGGCTTTATTGAGCGCCAACGTATTGTTCAACAAAAACCTGAAAAGAAAATTAGAATTTTGTTGGTAGTACCTTTAAAACAATGATTTGAAATAAAAGCGAACCTTCATATCAGCCAATTCATCGTCAGACGACGAGTGCGACAATCCTGCGTACGTTTTGAATGTGACATTAGTCATATATGCTTTCAAGAAACTTGCTGACAGCTGTCCAAATTTGTAGGGTACGACGGGATCAAAGTCTCCGTGAGCTTGGAAAATCTTCAAATAAATAATATAAAAATATGTAGATCCAATGAGTAAATAATAAGTTTTTATGTATGCATTTAATTTTCCCATATGCTTACCGGTAAATTATCCGGACAGACTTTATTCCCGGGAAATTGTTTATGTAATGGCAGCCAACACGATAAAGACATAACGCCGGCAAGCGGCTTGGGGAATGTAAGAGCTGAATAAAGTGCTAGAGCGCCTCCTTGTGAAAACCCACCAATCATTATACGACTTGAATCGATACCCAAGTTTATTTCACTGTTAATCATGGCATGAACATTTTGCGATGCTTTTTTTATACCCGCCTCATCTTCAGGCCCGGAAACGTCCAGCGTCTTTAGGTCGAACCATGATGGCATTTGAAAGCCCGCATTCAGTGTAACTGGCATTGTTGGTGCTGTTGGGCATATGACTTTCATGTGAGATGGTCGAATGCTGCCAATAGCTGAACTCCAGCCGTGTCTGCATAAGAAAATTGAAAGTCGTAAGTACAATGATGCAGAAACGTGGATTACGAAACTTTCAAAAAACAACTCTTAATTATTCTTCTTCATTTCTTGTTAATGATTGTTATTACTCTACAGTAATATATTTGCATTATTTTTTCCAAAAACCCATTTACCAACAAAAGTATATTTTATTATGCATGTATAAACATACATAACTTTTCTTATTTTGCAGCTATAATTCATTTACAAAACTTAAACTTAGAATAAAAACTATGTAAACTCGCATCTCCTCTAAGTATAAACTTGTGGACGAGTGCGGTGACTGTGTTTATTAAATAATTATACTTGCATCATACTTCAATTGGAGTTATTTTTGTATCTTGATTTTTGCTTTCAGTTACGACAAGATAATAATACTTACATGCTACCTAACAGAAGATCAAGAAAATGAGTTCATGGACGCAGGGCCGGGGCTTCCATAGGCGCGTATGGAGCAGTCGCACCGGGCGCTGGCGAAAAGGGGGCCCAACTAATCAAACGTAAAGATCTACCCTCTCGCCTTCAAAAATTTGATCTTAGGTTATCAGTCGCTTAAGTCATGCTTATTAACTTTTTCCGTTTTAAAGAAAATATGTTCGAATTTCTCTTTCTATTTAAAAAGTCAAATCTTCTCAAAAAAAAAGTTTCTTCTACCCGACAATCTCAGGAAGCAAAGCAATGTATGAAAGCTGCAAAAATCTGTTGCTGCTGCAGTACGCGAACAGACCTATACACTTTCACTGAGGCCTATACATCTAATTTTCTATTATAGTTGTTTATGATGAACTGTATCGAATGCTTTTTTGGATCTAAGGCAATAACTAAATTGTATTTAATGTGTACCAATTTTTTCCTAGCTCAAAAAAATATTTTGATGAAAAAACCGATTTTTCCTTTAGAAGCTAGATATTTATAGCTAGATTTTGTGACAAATATCGATATTTCGAGGGTAATCTGCCCTCTTCTTCTGTGTCTATCAGATAGATAGACACTGAAGAAGAGGGCAGATTACCCTCGAAATATCGATATTTGTCACAAAATTCAATATATCTAGCTTCTAAAGGAAAAATCGGTTTTTTTATTAAAATACAATAACTAAAGTTTTCTCGTTCTAGTCTGCTGCACCATTTATACAACGAGTAACTTCTTATAACTTGGTATATAACAACGGATTCAAAAACTACATACTCTATTACATTATTCTGCAAAAGTTGAAAAACCTATCTTTTGTGAAAGTATGTTAAAATCAATATTGAAAAACACACTCTCCATATATTATCTAGTACAAATCAAAGCACAAATCGTTGAATATCTTGAAAGTACTAAAATGTAGATAGAAAGCTTATCAGGCCAGTCTTGTTTTGATCCATTTTTCCAGAACGTTCGCTATCTTGGAAATTAAGGATATGGTACGATAGTCATTTTGGGCATTTCTTACCTTGACTTTTATGAATAGAACAGCCTTTAATTTCGTTGCCCCGAACTTAAACAATTGTTGAAAATATAAGTAAGAGGTTCAACTATAAGATCTGCTGTGCTTTTAAGAAGTTTCGCAGTGATTTGGTCATCGCCTGCTTATTTTTTCAACTTAAACTGTCTTATGTGGAAAAGTACCTCTACTGCATTAATTGTAGTAAAATGAAATGGTGGCTTTGGGCTTGAAGTATATTATATAAAAACATAAGTTCGGAAACGATTCCGAAATTTTCGCCCCGACGTTCAAGAAAATTAATTTTGTTAGCGATTTCCACCGATGAGCTAACTGGTCTGTTCGCGTACCTGAATCTATTATAATCTATTAAAATAGATTCGCAGCAAGTCGTTTTCGTACTTTTGCTGCAAGCCAAATTTTGCAGCAAAAAGAAGCCAGCTGCCAAATGCTGTTACTGCTGCAGTTTGCTGAAGTACGCGAACAGACCTAATGATGCGTTTATCACCCGGGATGTGTTCAATGTGCATGCTACAGCTGCTCCAAAAGCATAGCATAGCATCATTTTAGCAAGTGTCAAAATTTTCAGTAGCTAGGTGAAGCAGCTATGAATATTGGACAGCCAAGAGCTGCTACGAATGTCAGCCTTTACACAACATAACTAAATAAAAGTTTTAATCTTTGTATTTACGTGAATCAGCTCAATACTTGCATTACACTATGCAAATTGTATCAAATTTCGGAGTTTTCAGCATACATCTGCAGAAACCATTAAAATTTCCCTAACATATTCAAAACTTTTCACTTATTCCCGTCTTTTGACGCCAAATATGTGAAAAAGAGCGAAAAAGAAACATTCAAAATTTGGTGGTACACGAATCAGCGTACCCGGCCTTTTGTGCTTCATACTCGGCTTCTAAAAACTCAAGATAAGCTGCGCTGTGTAAAAGCGAACTTAATGGTACCAATGAGAACTTAATGGTACCAAGTGTTTAGAAGCCCGCATTTAGATTATGATAGCAGTATTTTCAAATTTATTGCTCATCCCCTTTGTTACCAAAGCCCAACAAGTCCTTTTTATTTCAACTTCTTATCGAAAATGACGTGTGAACTATATGTCAGCTGTTTACGCACGTCCATTTTGCCTTAGCTACTTTCTTACTATCCTCCAAATTGCGAGCAACAAATAGCTGCTACCATAGCAGCTATTCCGGGGTGTGTTCAATGTGCATGCTATAGCAGCTATTAGCTGCTATTTTAGCAGCTCTGGCTGTCCAATGCCACGAAATAGCTACTTTCTGATGCTTGCTATTTGACAGTCGGGCTGTCCAAGATTCCGGAATAGCTGCTAAGGTAGCAGCTATTCGCTGCTCGTAGTCTGGAGGATAGCTAGAAAGTAGCTAAGGCAAAATGGCCGTGCGTACACAGCTGACATGCAGTTTAAACGTCATTTTCAATTGGAAATTGAAATGAAAAGAAGTTTTTGCGCTTTTGTGACACAGGAGATGAGGAATAAATTTGAAAATAGTGACAGCATAAATTACATACGGGCTTTTAAACACTTAAACTCAACTCGAGTTTTAAGTTGGCTTGTACACAGCGCAGCTTATCTTGAGTTTTTAGAAGGCGATCATGAAGCGTAAAAGGCCGGGTGCACTGATTCCTGTATTATCAAATTTTCAAGGATTATTTTTTGCTCCTTTTATCATATATGGCATCAAAAGCCGGAAATAAGTGATACATTTTAAATATGTTAGGAACATTTTAATGGATTGTGCAGCTGTATGTTGAAAACTCTTCATACAGTCTCCAAAGTGCAGTGGACGTATTGAACTGATCCACGAAAATGCAAAAATTACAATAAAAAATTGAAATAAAATTATTTTTGAATTTCCTGTGTAAAGGCTGACCTTCGTAGCAGCTCTTGGCTGTCCAATATCCATAGCTGCTTCACCTAGCTACTGCGAATTTTGACACTTGCTAAAGTGATGCTATGCTATGCTTTTGGAGCAGCTATAGCATGCACATTGAACACACCCCCGGTATCTTGGACAGCCCAACTGTCAAATAGCAAGCATCAGAAAGTATTGTAATTTAAATCAATTTTTTCCTTTTTGAAGCTAGATTTATTTATTATATCGATATTTCGAGGGTAATCTGCCCTCTTCTTCAGTGTCACTGTTTTGTCACTGGAGTATTGTCACTGAAGAAGAGGGCAGCTTACCCTCGAAATATCGATATAAGTCGAATAAAATAAATAAATCTAGCTTCAAAAAGGAAAAAATTGATTTAAATTAAAATATTTTCACAAGCTAGGAAAAAAATGGGTACGTAATAAAAACAATCAGAAAGTAGCTATTTAGTGACATTGGACAGCCAGAGCTGCTAAAATAGCAGCTAATAGCTGCTATAGCAAGAATATTGAACACACTCCAGACTGGGAGCAGCAAATAGCTGCTACCATAGCAGCTATTTCGGAGCAAGCATAATAAAGTAGCTATTTCGTGACATTGGACAGCCAGAGCAACTAAAATAGCAGCTAATAGCTGCTATAGCAAGAATATTGAACACACTCCCGAAGTAATTTCTGTGATGTCTGTTTCTTTCTTGTCACGATTTTGTTAATTGTTTTCCCACAATATCGCTGGCTCACATGTTTTTTTACTATTTCATTTTTATTATGTCTGGTTTTTGCTATTTTCCTGACTTTCGATAGAGGATTTTTATAAGTTTTAAATTCATGCATTAATCTTACGTTGAGAGGTTACTGTTTTATTTCCTTTGCTAGACTGTTTTTATGTGTAAAGGGCTTTAATATTGCTGTGGAACACCACTGTTTCAATGGGAAACGATTTCTTGAAATGCCTGCTTGCTAGTTTAATGTTGATTCATCTTTAACTCGTTTCAGTGAATTCTAATTCTAATCCTTCATTAGGACTACATACTAGAGTTTATTACTTCTCTCTCGAGTCTTCGTACTGTAATTCTGACCGTATTTTATCATAATCAATCAAATTATTTCAAACAGGCTGTTGCTGCACCTTTTTTTTATTACTATAGTGCCGGTTAAAAAGATAAAACTTCCCATGTTTTTCAAGAAATCGTAAAATAATAAAACAATCTCAAAAAGCTGTGTATGCATCTGAGATTATAGCCCGACATTACATTCCCCTGAATAATTAGCCGGGGATTTGCCGTATAGCATATTGAGTAATTAAAGAAAGTTGAATTACAGGTAGATAAATTAAAGTAACAAAATATATAATACCACACGACCAACTGAAAACTCATGTAGTCTAGTGCGTAGCTAATCACTGACTGACTGTTAAATTTTTTATGAACAGTTTAAAGAGGGGAGGTACAGAGAAGCAATATAAATTTTTTTAAGTCGAATCAAAGGTATGCTCCCCCAACTCAGTTTCGGGTAAAACTGGCTCTCCCTAATAAATATGACGTCATTTTTCGGTTAGAAACAGTTCTTCTCTTGCAAGAATTCACCCAAATTTTTTTTGCTGATGATTTCTTGCAATGTTGCCCCGGCTGTCAAGTAATCACACAGCTGATTAATTTGAAACTGTTTTCGTTTGAGAATGAGTGACGCGGAAATATGAAAGGAGGCATCACTTCTGACTCTTCTTTCTGTTTTGTAAGGTTTTACCCGAAATCCGTTCGCTTTTACTCGAGAATTTGGGGAACAGACTTTATATATATTTCAGTTAAAGCAAGCATTTTAACAAATGATTGCAGTTTCTAAAAACGGGAAATGCAGTATGTATTGTATACCTAGTACTGAATAATGTATATGTAGTTTTATGTAGATGTAAGCCAGTTATCAAGTAAGTTGGATGATGCCAGCAGAAGACCCACTACGTGGTTGAATACAACAGATAATGCAGTGGAATTGTATTGAATAAGTTACATTGCATGTAATTGTAGATGTAAGTATTTTCAAAATATATTACAATACTACAGAAAAACAGTTTTCACATTCAACAAAGAATAAATGTGGGCAAAAGGTTTAGCTGCCGAATTTAATGTTTTCCAGTCACCAAAATCAGTAAACAAAGCGACAAAGTCTATAAAGCGATTAATCTTTTTCTAGTTCTGTAAATATTACATTTAACTCCTACATTCCTAATAAGTCTTCCCCGGTTGCTGCATTACATAAAATATCCATTTATTTGTTATTTACATATGATCATACATTAAAGATTATCATTGTTTTTGGCGCTAAAAATCAAACAAAACATACGTAACCGAGAACAAGGAGTGTGGATATTAATCATACAATTGGTACAACAACCATTGAATATGATTGACTTCCACGACCCATATGTTAAGCGATTTCAACTTAAACTACCCTTCTAAATGCATAAACAAATTGCGAAATTGCAGTTTCTAATGCATTTCAATGAGAATGATTGGATGCAAAATCATTCATAGTGCGCTTTTCCAAAGGACGCAAAATATCGGTCAATAGTAATGCTATGCACTTATGTTTATGCAATCATGTGTAGAAAGCGGTAGCGTTTAATGAGCCTGTTGCGATGGTTAGGAGCGAGGAATATCGAACATGCTGCAGAGCTCCAGGACTATTGCTGTTTTCGATGAGACTGAATACAGGAATGTTTTTGTTCACATATTTGAAACTGGTGAGCCAGAGGCATTGCATAGCGCTTGAATTTGCTTGGAGATATTTTTTGAAGCTTCGGCGGCGATATTCTCGAAAATATCAGTTTTGATGTGCACCTAGATCAAAAATTTGTGGATACTACTTGGTTTAGAAATATTTTCGAAACGATCTGGTCGCGAAAATAGCCTGTGCTCTTGGAACAAACCGTTGCACGTTAATTTGCTCATTATATAAATTTCCCGATAAACAGATTCCGGAAATCAATGAGTAATATTTTGTATTGAGCCGACACCGACCACTTCACAATCATTATCAAACGCACAGCAACTGGTAGTCCGGTCAAGGCCTCTACATTCACATTTAAATTTAATCGAAATCAATAACTGCAAACATAGCTTTTGACGCGAAACATGAGCATAGAAAACAATAAAGTGACACGAAGCACGAGAAGCTCATCTCGTGCTCGAAAGTACTTTTCCTGATAGTAATTATATTGACTATTGTGTTGGCAGGTAGACAAAAATAGCAACACCAATCGACGGAAGGAAACGAAGGACTGTCTCCATTGTCGAGGGTGTTTCAAAACAGTAGTAGGGCAGTCTACATATGTGGGTGGGTACTTACCCAGTATCCCCGAGCCCGTGCAGAAATATCAGCTGGAATAGAAGAAATACATCCCAGCGATTAGTTGAACTGAACATAATGGAAATTCACTTCCACTTACCGTTGAAGTATGTTTGGCTGTTGCCTGGATTACGACCGGACTTAATGACATTTTGGATTCTCTCTTCACGACTGGCCGCAGAAGCTACAGATGCCACCCACGAATGCAACTGAACTTGAATTTCTTCGATGGCAGCTCGTCGACGATGTACAGCCAATTAATTGTAAAACTTCCGAAGATTATAGATATTCGGTTCAGTCAAACAGTCTTGGGCGAAATCGTTTTGATGTGTACAAACGAAAAATTTTAAATTGCGAGATTAACTTCGCTTGAAATCCCAAGATTGTCGTCAGCACAGGAGGAAATTTTGTTTCCTAGTCTGGTATCGAATGATCACCGCCGTTTTTCTGATTTATAACTGATAGACTCGTCCCGAATCGTTGATATTTCGTTTCGTACCCAGAAAATTGATATCGAACCAGGAAAAAAATTTCGACTTTGACACCAGGAGCCAATCCAACCAGCGGCCGTACGATCGGTGTTGGGAGCGCGAATGCTGCTTCGACGCAGGTTGGAATTGGAATAGATGTTTGACAGATTGCTGTGGCAGTGTAGCCAACTGCAAGGAATGTATGTGTGGTCGGAGACCTGGCTGTGAGCTACGCTTAAAAGCGGATAGAATATTCAATACTGCTTTCCTAAGCATAAACGTTCTCCCTGATTTTTTTCATTTTTGAATTAATATCGAATTTGAAAACTACATACTATATTACAGGTCTGTTCGCGTACTACGATTAATTGCAATTAATTGCAATGAAGCTGTTTTTGTACTCCGTTTTACTGAAAACTGAAAATTTCTCCTCTCTCAGTAAATTTCAGTAGAGTGTGAGCTACTGAAAAATACTGAAAACGGTCGAACTGTTTTTGGCGTAATGTTATTATGAAGGACGAATATTTTTGTGGCGATAGTTTATCACCGCTTAGGATGACTTTCTAAGACCTACAACTGACACTTTTGTTTGTCAATTTTCAGGAAATCCAATGAGAGCGTTTTCGTACTTTTCATGAATTTCCCCTACCACATGATTCAGGAAAATTCGGTAAAATTCAGTAACTGAAAGTACGCGAACAGGCCTTACATCATTCTACAAGATATGAAAATCCTATCTTTTGTGGAGGTATGTTAACATCAATATTTTTTTTTTCCTCCTTCCTTCCACTCTCTCCATCACTCTATCAGCGTGCACAGTCCATGTGCACCATCTTTACCCTCCAGTAAGTTTTTCATAGTGCTTCCCAGACAACTAATTTGATGGTATAAGGGACAGCATAATTCTTATCAATAAGATAGACTCACTTTTATTAACTTATTATTGTCTTCATTGACTTGTGTCCGGAGAAAAGTATAGAAAAAACTCTGGTGTTATTCGTCATTGTTCGTTGTTAATTTTTATGTGCAATTTTAAGTTTTCTTTGAATCGCATGATATTGGTTGAGTTCTTTAACGGATCTGGCAATGTTTTGTAGAAGGCTATAGCCTGTTGTATTGGATCTAGCTTTAATCTATCCGTTCTTGGTTTGCAAACTAAAAGGTTGCTGGCTGATCTTGTTTCTCTGCTAGTCAACTCTCCAACAGTTCGAGGAATATCTGGCCATTTTAGTCCGTTGTTGATAATTTGGTAAATTATTTTGCCTCTTTCAAGATTAATAATCTGTTGGATGCTCAACAACCCAGATCGAGTGTACACATCGACCGTTGGTGTTAAGGTCGGCAACCTAAATATAACCTTTATCGCCTTACTGACAAGTCTCCCAATTAGATCGATGTTATGCTTAGATGTTTGACTCCACAAGACTGCTCCATATTTAACAGTAGATAAGATAAACGCATTTAAAATTAGAAGTTGAGTGCCTTTTTCCAGGGAATCATGTCTTCTTAGTGTTGCGATAAATGGTGCAATTTTTTTCCTGATATAGTTGATGTGATGGGTCCAGGACATCTTTTCATCCAAAATCAATCCCAGGTATTTTATTGATTCGACCTTCTCCAGTTGAAATCCATCAATTTGAATGCATGGATTAATAAGGCGTTTATTTTTTTGTTGGAACATAATGTATTTAGTTTTGTGGACATTTATAACGAGTTTGCTCTGGCGCAGCCATCTCAAGTATTTATCCAAATCCATATTTACTGTACTTTGGATGGCTGACTCATCTTTCCCAGCATATAACAGGAGCGTATCGTCAGCAAATAAAACTATCTTACCAGAAAGCCTGAGATCTTGGACGTTGTTCACATAGATAAGGAAGAGTAAAGGTCCTAAGATAGATCCCTGTGGAATACCTTTGTTTACAGAACATTCCTGACTGGTGAAGCTTCCTTGTTTTGTCACTATTCTTCTATCCAAAAGGTAGTTTTTAATAACAGATTTAAATTTCATGCAAATCCCATACTCTTCCAGTCGCAGAAACAAAATCTCGTGGTCAATGGTATCAAACGCCTTTTTTAGGTCGATGAAAATTGCTGCCACGTAGTTACCTTTATCCAGCGATTGATTTATGAACTGAACCGCGTCAAGCGTAGCCGCAATAGTACTGCTGTGTTCCTGAAAACCATACTGCATTGGAGCCAAAATTGATGTTTCTTTGATGTAATCAATTATTCGAGCATTTATAACTCTTTCAAACACTTTGCTTAGCACACTGGTGACTGCTATTGGACGATAATTTGAAGGATTGGTAGGGTCACCTCCTTTAAAAATTGGTGTTAATCTCGACAATTTAAGGCATGCCGGGAATGTACCGGCTTGTAAGTGGCTCTTGATGTTTTTCACTAAAATTTTCGTTATTTGCTGCTTAAGCATTTTGATATCTTCTGATGTTGTTATCGATACCTGGTGACAAGCCGCTTTATAAATTGTCGATCATTTCTGCCACTTCACTAGGTATTGTTGGTCTCAAATGTATGTTAGATGTTTGACTTGGGTTTGAAAAATGGTGTTGTTCAGATATTTGAGGAAAATGTTGCGTGACATCTGACCCAATCGCTGCAAAATATTTATTTAAGTGTTCCGCAATCAATGATCCATCCATCTGTAATTCCTTAATGCATGTTGCGGTCCGAGAAATGCCTTTTTGTGTTTTAGCCAGTTAATTTACTATTTTCCAGTATTTAGCGCTATTTCCGCAAGAAGCTTGGAATCTTTTAGCGTAAAATTTCTTTTTTCTTCCTTTACTAATCGATTTGACTGGTTTTTTGGATGCTGGTAGTTTTGTCGTTTCATCACACAGTTGGGATCTGCTTTCCACATTTTATAGGCTTTTCGTTTGAGTCTGGATACGTCAATAACGCTTTTAGAGATCCACGATTCATTGCGAATCCTTACCTGCTTCCTAGATGTTGCTTTGATTTTTGCTTCAGATAGGATTCTTATCAGTTCTTCAATATCTACATGCGGATTGCTGCTCAACTCTTGCGTCACATATTTCACGAATTCGATTTTGTTGACAGTGCTGATCGTTATTTTCTTCGGAGGCAACTTTTCTTTAAGGCAAGTCTTGATCAAGATATTCAGTAGCTTATGGTCTAAGTCTGGCCATTCATCATCATTATAAGAAACTCGTTCCATCAGGTCTGAACTTCTTACAACAATATGGTCAAGTAAGGTTTTCGAAGTCTCAGTAACGCGCGTCGGCCTGATCGAATTTATTTGTACTGCATTGTTGGATGTTATGACATCTTCATAGGCTTTTTTAACATTTGACGAAGACAGAAGATCGATGTTTGTGTCGGCAATTGTTATAATCTTTTCATTTGATGAGTAAAGCTGATCGATGTAATTTAGGAAGCAATTATTGTCCTCGAATGGGGCTTTGTAGAAAGTGCCAATTTTAATCTTCTCCCGGTCCAGTTGAAGTTCCACTATGATGAACACTGAACACTTCAGAAGATGTGATAAGTCTTGATCCTATGCTTGACTTTACAAATATTGCTGTACCTCCTCCACGGCCCACGTTTCTGCAGCAGAAATAGCTGGTATACCCGTTTGGTGTATATAAATGCTCTTCATTTGGATATATCCATATTTCATTAAGAATAACTACACTGATGTCATTCGTAGCTAGATGGACGTTTAGATCATCGGATTTGTTACGAATGCTCCTTATATTGGCGTACAATATTTTTAATAATTTACTTTGATTCATTTTGAAGTGGATTAAAAACTATAAGCTTTTTTATGTTCATTAATTGCAATCATTTTTACTAATGTTCGAAGAACATTAGTATTAAAATCGATTCGGCCAAAAATTCATATTTCCATATATATATATATATATATATATATATATATATATATATATATATATATATATATATATATATATATATATATATATATATATATATATATATATATATATCATCAAAAAATTTCAGTGAGATAATCTCGGGAACGCGCCATCCGATTGAGCTGAAACTTTCAGGATACATTGGTGTATATGTAGAATAGGTCCACGTCTCTTTAAATGTCAGTTATTGTTAACCTTTTGGCGCCGCCGGCCATTTAAGTGATATTTTTAATATACCTATTATTTCGTGCACAAATGATTTTCGCAAAAATAAAGTTAACGAAATAAATTTCTAACGTGTTTTACATATGAATCGGATAATGCTTTGGAATTTTTTAACCCTATGTGTGCGCTGGGTGCCTAAAAAGAGGACGGGAAAATTTGAAAATTTTTAAATTTCGATAAATTTTGACAGAGCTATTCAATCATTACGAAATTTTTAGAACATATTGGTATTGTTTAGTTGTAGATTTGTGTAGCTTTTAATGAGCGTGCTAACAACCCTGTAGCAAGGGCAGGCACTGAAAGTGAAAACCTTCAAATCATCGTCTCTCTTGAAAAAATGCCGTTTCTTCAAAATAAAGTCATTCATATATAATTCTTGTGCTTTGTTTACATAACCAAAAAAAAAAAAAAGATATGGTATAACGGGCACGCCTGGTAACCCTTGCCCAATTTACCTATGTTTTTAGCATCAAAAACTTCTGTTCACGGAAACTCACGATCCGATGAGCAGAATTATTTGAAATTCACAGAATGTATTGGCCTTAAATAGGACCAGGTCTGATAGAAGTGATTTTGAAATGCGGGTGATTTTGTGCCAGTGGTGCCATCTTGAAAAACCACTAAAAAAGATAACTGTTTTTAGCCCTATAAATTCTGATTGAATCGTTCGATTTTGACGAAACTCACACAATTGCTGGACCTTACTTTAAGCCACGTTTGGTAGAAATTTGGTTGAAAAATTCAGTTGGAGTTGCCAGCTATGATAATTTTGGTGTCTTCATTTTGAAAAAAAAAAAAATTTGGAGGTGAAAACATTCAAACCATCGAATATTCAAAAAAATGTCCGTTTCTTACAATAAAACCAATCTGTATATAAATCTTATGTTTTATCTACACGTCCAAAATAAAACTTTGGAAATTTCATGTCGGACAAGAACGGTAGCCCTCTCCCAGTTAACCTATATTTTTAGCATCAAAAACTTCTGTTCACGGAAACTCACGAACCAATAATCAGATACAGCTAAAATTTACAGAATGCTTTGGACTTAAGTAAGACCAGATTTGATAGAAGCGATTTTGAATTGTGGGCAAGTCTGTGCCAGTGGTGCCATCTTGAAAAATTACAAAGAAAAAAAAACTGCTTTTTGCCCTATGAAATGTGAATTAGTAACCAGATTTTCATGAAATTGACACAGTAGCTGCACCTTACTCTAAACTCTGTTTGATAGAAATTTGGTTGAAAAATTCGATTGGTGCTGCCAGCTTTGGTAATTTTTGTGTCTTTGGTTTTGAAAATTCGCTCAGGAAAATAAAACTTTTTGCACTATAACTTCCAGTGCAGTCATGAAATCAATACGAATTTCATACAATTAATGAAACCTGTCATAAACATTATTCAGGCCAAATTTGGTTGAAAAGCCATGATAGAGTTGCCAGCTATTGTTGGTTTTGCGTTTAATTGCAATATCTTTATTAAGCGGTTTTATCGTAGAATTTTCACAGCAAATATTAAGCTTTCGATCATTTGAAAAAACTCGCTGCAGGTAACCCTAAATTTCTTTATACTCCTATAACTTCGAATGTAATTAAACAACGTGAAGCAGATTTGATATATTCTTGGCTTTGATACTGGCGAAAGGTTGCCAGCACGAGTCGGTTGTGCTACTTTTGTATCAATAAATGCTTACAGTTAGTATAAGGTACATACCGGAAACATTTACAATGAAAATAAATAACCGATGTTACAATTCGCAAAGTTCTGCAAATTTTTCGGATCGCAGCCCCAAACACCAACTTCAGTTACAGTGCTGCAGGCACTGAGCATTTTCTTCATTGATGTTATATGAGATGCTGCTTTCAAAATTATGTGAAATAAGCAACTGATAGCGAATATAATTAACCCGTGTTTTGCTCTCATAAACGTTGAAATTCATGCCAGTGGTAATATCTGAAACCTTCCACCATATGAGTTATAATGCATTCTTAAGACGAAAGTAAAACGTGGCATTTGAAACAGTTTGGCCGTAATAAGCAACTCATGTGGTGAAATATGCACTCAAAACCTGCACGATTCTTCTACTGTTCTTCGAACATTAGTGTTTCTAGCGGTTCAGGTGCGCTAGAGTTTTTTGTATTCAGGGCATTCGTAACTATCAGCTCGATGTTTAACGTTGTTATTCCTTTTGTTGGGAGCAGTTTATGCATTTTAATTCTGCAACCGTGCAAGCATTTGTCTGCACACTTAGCGCAGATATCGTTTTTTTGACAATTTGATGCTTTGTGATTAAATCGCTGGCATTTGTAGCATCTCATGATGTTATGGTCCTCGATGACAAAATGTGTCCCAAAATCAATGTTGATGTACTGGTTAACTATTCGATCAAATAGCCTTCCCCCGACTTCAATAAATGCTATCCATTTACCAGATTTTTTAATGTGTCTCGGGTGCACAACCTCAAATACATCATCCAAATTAATTGAATGATTTAAGGCTTTTATCTCATCTTTTAGCTCGTCCGTTGTGTATTTTCTTTGAAGACCCTTGATCAATAGTCGGGGAAGCTTCCTCTTAGTAATTTCTGCACTGTATTTGTTTGACATTTTCTCGTTTATTTCTTTTAATAAAATTTCCGAGTTCTCCAGTGGATTTGTTTTTATTATTATGCCCCCACTTCGGAGTGGCTTAGTATACTCGACCGGAGTTTTCAATGCGCATGGTTTTATTTTTTCTTTTAAATCCTGGATGGTTTTCCCAGGATCCTGCACTTTCCTTGGTTTGATTACGATGCCTCTATTGAATTTTCTGGGCTTTGGCTCAGTTGGTTGTCTTAGCATGTCCGCATATGATGGCTTTTTAGGTTCTTTAAAGGCATCAACCTGAATATTTTCAAGCTTTTCTTCTATTTTCTTTACTAGCCGGTGAGTTGATT
The DNA here is from genome assembly GCA_963978885.1 of Nemotelus pantherinus. NCBI lineage: Eukaryota > Metazoa > Arthropoda > Insecta > Diptera > Stratiomyidae > Nemotelus > Nemotelus pantherinus. The sequence goes on along the minus strand of OZ022263.1, from coordinate 93,766,601 downwards.
CAATTTGTGAAATAATTTTATCTTCACGGCTTGTTTTTAAAGCAGCATTGCATTTAATGCAGAACCATTTTACCAAGTCACCCAATTGTGCGATGTTATTATATTCCTAAGTGGAGATACCGATGCAGGTGATATGAAACCACCTATCGCCGCAAAAGCCCTCGCAAGCTATGCTTTGGTGGTCGTCCTTCACCACTCTCCGGCACTTGCCACAATTAGTGCCGCTGCTCATGATTGGCAGCACTTACTTTCGCTGCAGCTGAAAAACTATCGATAACTTATCGCAGACACACACCAATCAAACCGAAAAACACTCGTACAAAAATACACCAATAATCATACAAGAAATTTTTATAGGAAAGAAAAACAGTTAATGTTTACGAAATTTTTCAAGAACAAATTAACACTAAATGGAAAGATATCACCAAGGTCCAATATCCACAGGAACAGGAGAACCACTTCCAAATCACACATGACAAATTTAAAATCGAACGAAAAAATTGTTTAGTCTGTTTTTCAATCGGAAAGCAACAGCTGCTGGATACAACGTCTACTCGCTTTGACAGTTAAACTGTTTTTTTTTTTTTTTTTTTTTTTTTTTTGCGAAAGATACACTCTTATATCTGTAGCACAAATCATTGAATATCTTGAAATTTGCTAAAATGTAGACATAAAAGGAGTGTTTTTTTGCTCCGATACAGAACAGAATAGAACTATGCCGCAAAAAAACGATCTAGCACAAAACAGCAGTGCATTCGGTAAGACTGACATAGGTTGCTATATTCGCTGTGGTACCACAAAACAGCTGAAAATAAAGGGAGAAAATAACGAGTATACACTACCATAATCGATAGAAAGTAGAAAAGAACTAACAGAAAATTACCTCTTTTAACTTTCTACACATTATGAGGGTTTTTTCTAATTTCCTAACTACCAAAACATTCAACATAACCTTGAAAAAACCAAAGCTACCTCACAGCAAAAAAGATAACTTCTCATGAGCTTTTCTTTTTTCTATCAGCACATTTTATAGCTCAGCACCTGAACTACAAATGAGGAATAGAATTTCTGTCCTAGTGAATTCACTGGTGTAGGAGTGTTGTTGTTTCTAATGCATATACTAGGCGTGTTTTTTTTTGCTCCGATACAGAACAGAATAGAACAATGACGCAAAAAAACGATCCATCACAAAACAGCTGATGCTTTCGCTAAGACTGACATAGGTTTCTGTATTTGCTGTGGTACCACTCAACAGCTCAAAATAAAGGGAGAAAATAACGAATATACACTACCAAAATCGATAGAAAATAGCAAAAGGACTAACAGAAAATTATCTCTTTTAACTTTCTACACATTATGCGAGCTTTTTTCAATTTACTAACTACCAAAACATTCAACTTAACCTTCAAAAAACCAAAGCCATCTCACAGAAAAAAAGACAACTTCGTATGAGCTTTTCTTTTTTCTATCAGCACATTCTATACTTCAGCACGTGAACTACCTATGATGAATACAATTTCTGTACTAGTGAATTCACTGGTGCAGGAGTGTTGTTGTTTCCAATGCGTATATCCTATTCTCTACTGGATAGAGGAGCAAAAAAACACGCCTACTATGATATTTTGGCTCAGCTGGTGAAACGGTTCGTGAGTAATAAACTATTGCATGAAACCGATTGTCTTACTGTCATTGCAGCAACAGGGCTCCAAAGCCCAACGAACTTGCATCGGTGTGAAGTTCAATTTCACACTGATGATTATACATAGCCAATACTGGGGCTTCGGTCAATGGTATCGTATACACCGAACGTTTAGTCCGCGGACTAAACACCAAATTCCACCTAAATTTTTTAGTCCACGTGGTGTAAACACTGACGGACCGACCTAAATTTAGGTCGGTCCACGATTTCAAGCGACCTGACCTAAATATAAGGTCTGTTCCCGTACTTTCAGTAACTGAATTTTACTGAATTTTCCTGAATTATGTGGTGGGGAATTTCATGAAAAGTACGGGAACGCTCTCATTGTATTTCCTGAAAATTGACAACCGAAAGTGTCGGTTTTCGGTGTTTGGGAGAACAATAGTGATTATAAAGTCATCCTAAGCGGTAATATATTATCGCCACAAAAATATTCGACCTTCATAGCAACATTACGCAAAAAATATGTTGCTTGCCGCGAAAATTTGAAAATATTTACTCCGTTTCACACTTTTCAGTATTTTTCAGTAGCTCAGACCCTACTGAAATTTACTGAAAGAGGGGAAGTTTTCAGTTTTCAGTAAAACGGAGTACGGGAACAGCTTCATTGCAATTAATCGCGATTAATCGCAATTAATCGTAGTACGGGAACAGACCTATAGGTTAGGTTAGGTTAGGTTCAACTGGCTGGCCAGGGCCACACATAGACCCATTGGTCCGTAGTGGTACCAGATAAATGGACCCGGAGAAGGAAAGTTCAGTCCAAACGGCTATCGAAGGCCCCGGACTTTTTTGCGAACTGAAGTATGTCCTTCAGCCTCTGCTCTGCTACATGTGACAGATCCACCAGCCAGGGCTCACCGAAGCAGCGCTGCCTGGTTCTCCCCAGTGCCGAGCAGTGGCACAGAAGGTGTTGGATTGTTTCCGAGACTCCCGGCTCTTGACACTTCCTACAGATGTCGCTGGTTAGGAGTCCCATTTTCATGGCATGAGCTGCTACAAGACAGTGGCCGATAATGATGCCGACCAGCCGTTTGCAGTCAGTTCGCGTCAATTCGAGTAGGCACTTAGTAGCTACGATATTGTACGACCCCCACATGATTTTGGTTAGCTTGCAGGTCTGAGTTGCATGCCATCTGCACGTCGCAACTTGCATCATATTGGAGTCAATTGAGTATTTGATTGTCTGGATTGGGGTGGGAATATCAACCGATCCTGACAGGGGAAGGCTAGCCCCGTGCTTGGCTAACGCGTCTGCCCTCTCGTTCCCTTCAATGCCCTGGTGACCAGGAACCCAGAAAATTCTGACACTTCTGTTGTTGCCCAGTCTATTCAGGGCCTGAATGCTGTCGAGTACACACTTCGATTTGTATGTGTAAGACATCAGAGCTTTAATCACCGCTTGACTGTCTGTAAAGATGTTGATTTCCATACTTGTGGTATCTCTGGCGTATGCTAGGTCTGCGGCTTTACGTATCGCAAAAACCTCCGCCTGAAAAATACTACAGTGATTAGGTAGCCTGAAAGCTGCTTCCAAAGTTGCTTCTGTGGAAAATGTTGCAGCACCCACTCCGGCAGACGTTTTAGAGCCGTCAGTGTAGATGCTAAGAGTTGCTGCGCCCATTTGCCGATTCCACTCTTGCCCATCCCCCACAATCGCCTGATATCCCCGCTCGAAGTACAGAGTGGGGACCAAGTAGTCGGTGCTACCCGCGTACCCCCGCTCAATACTGCTGTGACCGAAGGATCGTGACTCGAAGTGTCCCGATTCTCTAAGCCTGACAGCAGCTTTTGTGGCAGAGCTCCTGACGAAGTGGTCAAGCGGTGGGAGATGAAGCAGGACATTGAGAGCAGACGAAGGAGTCGAGGCTAAGGCACCTGTGGTGCAGAGAGCCGCCAGCCGCTGAACTCTGTTCGCTGTGCTAGCAAAGGTAGTCTTGTTCACTGCTGGCCACCAGACCAAGCATCCGTAAGCAAGGATAGGCCTGGCTATCGCCAAATAAATCCAGTGCGTTAAGGCAGGGCTTAGACCCCACGTTTCATCCAGCACTCTCCTGCTGGCGTAAATCGCATTGCTAGCCCGTTTTACTCTCTCCTCCAAATTTGCCTTCCAGGTGAGCTTGCTGTCCAGAACAAGGCCTAAGTACTTAGTTTGTGACTTGAGGCTTAACCTGGCGCCGCTCAACCTGATTGGAGGAAAATTCAGGAATTTTGTACTTTCTTGTGAAAAGTACGAGATCAGTTTTGTTAATGTTGATGCCGAGGCCCACGGTGTTCGCCCATTCCTCAACCAGCCCCAGAGCATACTCGATGAGCTGGCCGCCTGTGTGCGGAAATCTGCCCGAGACTAAGATGGCAATGTGATCGGCATAGGCCACAACCGTGAGTCCTTTGCATTCTAGCCTATCCAGAATTGTATTTACAACCAGGTTCCATAAGAGAGGGGATAGAACTCCACCTTGCGGTGTGCCTCTATGGACATTCCTAGTGATTCGTGACCCCGCCCACTCAGCTGTTATGAGCCTTTGCTTAAGGGGACGTAGCACATTCGAATTGAAAAAAAAATGTTATTTTCAAAGGCTTGTTTTTAATTGAATAAAAAGACATATCTTAATGAAACTTTTTACACATACTTTATATGTCTTAGACTACATAAACAAAATTGTTAAAAATGTTTTGTGGCCCCCTGTCGCCTGTTACAATTTTTTGGAAAATACACCAAAAAAACCTGGCGTGCATGATAACTGCCTTCAGGAAAGTCTGAAAAAAAAAACAAAAACGGGGTTTTGACCAACATCAAAGCGGCCTTGGAATGAACTAAGAAAAAAAAATTTGGTTGAAAAATAACAAAATGGCGGCGTTTTTTCGAAAATCGAGTTTTTTTTTCCCCAAAAATCGGCTATAACTAAAAAAGTTTAATGCCGATTTTTTAATCCGAGGTTCATTCTGAGCATTAACATGTGCAAATTAACGTGTTAAAATTTCAAAACGATTGGATAATATTGTTTTTCTCAATCATGCACGCCAACTTGAAACACGTTGTTTCGAGAAAATCGCATTTCAAGTTAAAATTCAATATTTTTTGCAATAAATCTTATCGAAAATTAATCTGCGATGCTTGGACCATACAATACACCTTCTTCTTGCTCATACTCTTCCTCTTCTAAAGATTTTTGCTCCCTTCGAGCAGTTCTGGCCTCTTTAGATGCCTCAGTCGAGTGTTTTTCCGCCTGGTTAATTCTTGCAGCATCTCTATGCTCTGCATGTTCCAGCGCACATTGGCCAATTGTAATTCCCATGACTTGCATTTTTTTCAAGATAGCCATAAATCCTTCACTAAATGTACATACAGAAATATTTGCAGCCATATTTAGTACGTTTTTCCCACAAAAAGTATGTTTGGGGGCCAAATTCCAAACACAAGAATTATAGCTTTCGTTATTATTCTGCGCAAAATTGCCCAAGCAACGCTTTAATAAATCTTCTGATGATAAGTCATCATAAATAGGCTTTAAAATTTCTTGTACCTCATCATCTAAAGGTGGAGGATGCTTGAAATTGTTTAATGCATTATCACCCGCTGCCTCCGCCTTGCGCCAGTTACACCAAGTCGTTTCTCCAACAGGACAATAACAGTGTTGAGGGTTCTCATCAGTTGAAATTGTGTGGTAATATGCTGCCCAAATTTCCTTGCGCATATTATCAACTGAATCAGGATTTCGTCGTATTGTTAAGCCATAATGCGTGGCTAAATTTTTCATTAATTTTAGTGTCAGGTGAACTTTTTTCGGACCTTTTTTTGGAGATTCTACACTTTTTTTAGAAACATCTTTTACAGCTATTTTTTTATTTTTTTTGCCAAGGCTAGCTTATTTTTTGCTTCTTTTAAAGGAGATGACTCATTTATCTTTGTCTACACTTTGGCTTAAGTCGATGTAGCGATATAGCGAAGTGAACGAAAATCATAGAAAAAATGATCTTGGGGCGCTTCGCTATATATACTCATAAAATTTTTTTGTTTTAGAATTTCAATTTTATATTATTAAAATCATGTTTTAAAACCTTCATTCTAACATATTCAATCAAAAAACAAAAATCGATTTTTTAAAAATTTGGAGGTGCTACGTTGCCTTAAGCATATTGCTTATCCAGCTACAAATAGAAGGGTGGGTATTGGTTGCGTAGAGGCTCTCCATAATGGCTGTAGTGTGCACATTATTGAAGGCGCCTTCAATATCTAGAAAAGCCCCCAAGGTGTATTCTTTGTAGCGGAGTGCCTTTTCTATTTCGAGAACTACTCTATGGAGAGCCGTTTCAACGGATTTCCCTATTATGTACGCGTTTTGGGCACCCGATAGAGCTTGAGATCCAAGTCTTTGCTTTATGTAGAGGTCCTGTAATCTTTCAAAGACTTTAAGGAGGAAGGAAGTCAGGCTAATACAAGGAAGTCAGGCTAATATAGGTCATGGACTATAATCATTGTACACACGCGACCTAAACATTGATTTTTGCGCGACTATTAATAATGTATGTATGTTGAATATAAGCTCATAACATTCCCCTTTGACACAAAATCATTGAAATAAACATGTTTGAGAGACAAATGAAACGATAAATACAGTGCATGAACGAAAATTAAACTAAATGACAGCTGTCATATACGAACGAGAACTAAATTCGACCTAAGCAAATTTTAGGTCAGGTTGGTATAAACACCTGAGGACTAAGTTCATTTAGTCCGCACTTTAGGTCAGGTCACTTTTGGTCCGATCGCTGTATACCGCACCAACAACTTTTTCAACTGCAAAAAGGAACTAATGCAAGCTTCTGTCAAGTTGAACCGGGCTTCTTTGCGCAGCAATTTTTGTAGAGGCTTGGCTATTCTGGAGAAATTGGGAACAAATCTTCTGAAATATAAGAACAGACCCAATGTTGACAAAACCTCTCGGACACTTCTGGGTATTTGCAACTTCTTTATAGCTTCCAAATGGGATTGACTAGGAGCGAATTCGTATTTGCTTACTTTGTATCCCAAAAAGTCTACTTCGCGGATACCTATTTTACATTTTGCAACATTTAGCTTCAGACCGCGAAGATTTATTCTCTTTAATGTTTTGGCGAGAAGGTTATAATGCTCCTCCAAGGTAGTCGAGCTAACATGATATCATCCATTTATGACTATTTGCCTATTTTCAATAAAGTATCGAAAGATGATATTTATAAACCGTTGGAAAATAGCCGGTTCGTTTTTGAGTCCAAATGGCATCCGGAGGTATTCATATTGCCCACTTGGAGTTACAAACGCTCTATATTTAACAGAGGATTCTAAGATTCGAGCTTGGTAAAAACAATTCTTTAAATCCAATGCAGAGAATACCTCTTCCCCTTCCAAAAATTTCAAGCAATCTTCGATTAATGGTAGTGGATAATTGTCTCGCAGCGTCAATTTATTCAAGCCGCGGTAGTCAACACACATTCTGGTAGTTCCATTCTTCGTTTTCACTAATACGATAGCTGATGCATATGGCGAATTAATGGGTTGATAGTAGTGCCCATCACTACTATTGCGAGATATTTTAACAATCGAGATAATCGCAATCGGCGCCACAAAACAATCGAGATAATCGCAATCGAGAGAATCGCAATCGATGCGCCAAAACAATCGAGAGAGCAATCGAGACAATCGAGATAATCGAGACAATCGAGATAATCGAGACAATCGAGATAATCGAGGATATCGAGCGCTTCGAGATAATCGAGCGACTCGAGATAATCGAGACAATCGAGATAATCGAAACAATCGAGCGATTCGAGATAATCGAGCGATTCGAGATAATCGAGCGATTCGAGACAATCGAGGCAATCGAGACAATCGAGACAATCGAACATCTCGCAATCGATCATTCGGTCGGTCAAGTCATCGACAATCGGTTTACGGCAATTGAGTGAGCCATAAAGCACGTTTCGTTGGCGCAGCCAATAAAAAAATGTTCAAATATTTCAGCAAAAATATTAAGTGTTATTATTTGATCAAACTGCAATTTTTTGGGAAATATTGATGTATAAAAGGATATGTTTATCTTAAGTTAAAATTAAGATATCTTTAACTCTTTGGTGGCGGTGGGCATGTTAGTGTATAAGCACACCAGTTAACACAGTACGCTTGTAGAACCGCTTGTGAAGAATAGATTTGAATGGATTGGATATACTATTTAGTAGATTTTTTTACGTGTGCATACATATGGAATGTAATGATCAGATATGCATGGAAATTTGTATGGCTAGCATTTATCATGTATAAATGGCTGGTAGTTTTGCTAAAACTATTAAGTCTGATCAAAGTGTATGATCAAATATTATAAGAAGTTGAGTTTTGTCATGCTGTTAAGTATGTTAAAATAAAATCTGTTTTTAGATAGTGCAGTTTGAAAGCATATCATGTATCCAGTATTTTCGTACTTGCGAGTATTTAATTCAAATATTCAAAAAGTTTTTAGGGCAAAAGTAGCTGAAATCGGCCAATTTTGGGTTAGAGTGGTTTCGGACATAACGGGCCAAGACCTATTGCTGTGATACAAACATTTCGGTTTTGTAGGGGAGTAAGGGGTTTTTTGGTCATAGTTTGGCAAAAATTGCCTTTACCGCGCTTTCAATGATTGAAAGTGGTCGGGGAGAACAATAGTGATATTTTAAGGATGAAAAAATTTTTTGTGGGGAAAATTGGGCAAAAACGTCGAAGTTTTCCAAATTTTTTTTTTCGCGTAGCTTAAATTCGGGTACATTTCTGAGCTGTTTTGGGCGAAATGACCATACAAGTCTGGTAAAAAGTGGCCTAGTTTCGAAGATACAGCATAATGCACAGCCGGAGAAGCCAATCATCGAACCAAAATGGATCTCAACCTTTTCTTATTTAGCACTTTTAGTGCTACTTTCAGTTTTTCCGGTCAGTTTTCCGGCGGATTGCATTTTGCCATATCTTCGAAACTAGGCCACTTGTTCCCAGACTTGTATGGACATTTCGCCCAAAACAGCTCAGAAATGTACCCGAATTCAAGCTACACGAAAAAAAAAAATTGGAAAAATTCGACGTTTTTGCCCAATTTTCCCCACAAAAAATTTTTTCATCCTTAAAATATCACTATTGTTCTCCCCGACCACTTGCAATCATTGAAAGCGCGGTAAAGGCAATTTTTGCCAAACTATGACCAAAAAACCCCTTACTCCCCTACAAAACCGAAATGTTTGTATCACAGCAATAGGTCTTGGCCCGTTATGTCCGAAACCACTCTAACCCAAAATTGGCCGATTTCAGCTACTTTTGCCCTAAAAACTTTTTGAATATTTGAATTAAATACTCGCAAGTACGAAAATACTGGATACATGATATGCTTTCAAACTGCACTATCTAAAAACAGATTTTATTTTAACATACTTAACAGCATGACAAAACTCAACTTCTTATAATATTTGATCATACACTTCGATCAGACGTAATAGTTTTAGCAAAACTACCAGCCATTTATACATGATAAATGCTAGCCATTCAAATTTCCATGCATATCTGATCATTACATTCCACATGTATGCACACGTAAAAAAATCTACTAAATAGTATATCCAATCCATTCAAATCTATTCTTCACAAGCGGTTCTACAAGCGTACTGTGTTAACTGGTGTGCTTATACACTAACATGCCCACCGCCACCAAAGAGTTAAAGATATCTTAATTTTAACTTAAGATAAACATATCCTTTTATACATCAATATTTCCCAAAAAATTGCAGTTTGATCAAATAATAACACTTAATATTTTTGCTGAAATATTTGAACATTTTTTTATTGGCTGCGCCAACGAAACGTGCTTTATGGCTCACTCAATTGCCGTAAACCGATTGTCGATGACTTGACCGACCGAATGATCGATTGCGAGATGTTCGATTGTCTCGATTGTCTCGAATCGCTCGATTATCTCGAATCGCTCGATTGTCTCGATTATCTCGATTGTCTCGATTATCTCGATTGCAACAATCGAGTCCAACTTAAATAATCCAGATGTTTCGAGATATTTGAACAATCGAAACAATCGAGTTTAATATCTCACAATCGCGCATCACTAGTTGATAGTCCCTTCGTTGAGTAAGTAAGTCCCTTCTCTCCATAAGTAAGTCCCTTCTCTCTATAAAATAGAATGGAGCATCCGATCTCAGGTGAATATTCATTTTGAAGTCCAATGGCTCAATATATTCTTTGTTGATTCGAGCACTAACTATAGACATCACTTTGTTCCTATAGCTAAGTGGCAACTTGGGATCTATATCAGGGATTGTCTCTTGCTCATCTAACTCTATGCTACAAATTTCGGGCAGCATCAAGACAGATTCGGAAACAGCAGATTGATGTGGCGGCGCTTTTTCATCGTGATCTTTATACACTAAATCAAGCTTAACTAATTTATTCAAAACACATCTTTGAAGACGGAAACACACATATTTTGTCTTTTCTACATTCTCTTTTATTTACAATAATTCTTTTTTATCGTACTTAAAATATTTGAACTGCTTTAAATATATATTGCTGCGAGAAAACTAGTCCCTTCCTAAAATTAGTTGGAACAGCGGTTGTTTCTCCTCGATGATCAAGAACTGTACTGGCACATTATCGACAATTGCATTCACGCTTCCATATAGGTTTATATAATTTCCGCTTAAACTTCGGTACCAAGGAGTCTGTTGGCATATTAGTACTTTGGTCGGTAGCTGACTTTTACTAAGAAGAGAAAGACATTTCAAAAAGAGAAAGACATTTTATTGATTATCATAATCGTGATATTGAGGTGGCTCATTCGATCCTCGGCTTCATGGACGGATGCAGCGGCCATGGACACATTCGGAGTCGACGTTCTAACTCGAGATGTGGTTGCGGCGGTGGATTTGATTCTCCTTGGGCTAGGACATTCATAATGATCATACCTTCATCTCCAGTAGTTAAAACCGCTTCCCGGGGGCCTTCGTGAGTGAAGGCATCGGCACTGGAAATGTCCTTGTTGGCAGCAGTTGTAGCAGCGGATTTCCTCAGTGCCAATGCTGGACTGCGGGCTTCTCTGGATGCTAGATATGTTAAAATTCGAACAGTCTGCTCTCGGACTTCGGCCTCTTGGTGCTCCTCTTCTGGCAGCTTTCATTTCTGGCACTCTAAACCTTTCCGCCACAAGTTCCCGACACACTTGACGGTGGTACCTGATGGCCCTAAACTTCAGCTCCTCCAGCATTCACGATCCTATTAAAATCGAAGGGTTACCCCCAATGCTCCTAACTAGGTCAATTGTGATATCTGCCAGATTAACTTCCGATATTTGCCCCAGTTAGGCTATACCATGCAGGTTCAAGATGAATCTATGCATTGACTCTGTTTCTGGGTACCACCTCATTCGTCGTAGCGTGCGGTACACTCCTTCCAAACAAGTTCCGGCAGCAAACTCCTTAAAGAGCCTTTCTTTTAGTTCGTTGTACGTTCGAGTGCACACCGTTCTTAGAAACGCCCTAGCCGTACCCGTTAATGACCTCCTCAGATAAACCAACCGCTCTTCGTCAGTTACTCCTGCCAAGCCAAAAAATTTTCCCATCTCTTCAAAGAAGCTTTGAATATGTTGGTACGCATTGTCCCCTGTATATTCCGAAAGAGAAAACTGCAACTCTAGAAAATTCAATATCCGCCTCCCTGGCGGTAGAGAAAATGAAAATAAGTAACTAATATTCAAATTTTTCAAGTATTGGAAATTTTTCGGATGGAAACCCCATTTACATACCTTTCTATCGCTGTAGTTTTCTATCAAGTCATCAGATGAAAACGAAATTTATAGAAGGTACGTTTTTTTGTACTCTTGGGCAGTGGAAGTTAAGGTAAGTTTAGGTAAGTACATTACCTAAACTTACCTTAACTTACTAAACTTACCTTAACTTAGTGCAAAAAAACGCACCTAGAGTAGGTTGATTTTGACGTGCAGCAGCTGCGGTAGACTTTCAGTTGCTGTACTGGCAGAGTGTCGCAAGCACTGAGCACTTTCATCATTTATGTTACAGGAGGTTTATGTTTTATAATTCTGCATTTGAAGTTATAGCGGTACAAAGAAATTTAGGATTACCAGTCGCTAAAGTTTTGATATTTTCGAAAACTTAATATTTGTTGTTTACTGTCACTACAAGATCATTACCGTTTGAAAATTTTACGATAAAATCACAGTAAAGATATTGCAAATAAATACAAAACCAACAATAGCTGGCAGTTCTATAATAGTTTTTTTTACCAGATTCCTTCTAAACAATAGGCGTGTTTTTTTGCTCCTCTATCCAGCAGACAATAGAGTATATGCATTGGAAACAACAACACTCCTGTACCAGTGAATTCACTAGTACAGAAATTCTATTTCTCATTTGTAGTTCACGTGCTGAACTATAGAATGTGCTGATAGAAAAAAGAAAAGCTCTTGAGAAGCTGTCTTTTTTGCTGTGAGGTGGCTTTGGTTTTTTCAAGGTTATGTTGAATGTTTTGGTAGTAAGAAATTAGAAAAAGCCCTCATAACATGTAAAAAGTTAAAAGAGGTAATTTTCTGTTAGTTTAATATCAAAAAAATTTGAACACCATTTTGAAGAATAATGTTTGTTGTTTATTAAACAAGTTTATATTTGTTACAAAGTTCACAGATTCTCAATGACGTTCATATCTGGTGACTGTGCCGGCGGAGACATCAACTGAGGGCAATCCCAAATTGGCCAGGACTGCACAATTCCCGACTTGTGCTTTGGATCATTGTCTTGGTACAACCGAAATTGGTTGCTAACACCCAGTTTTTCTGTGCTATGCAGCAAATTGTTTTTGAGTACATCAAGGTACTTTGTTTGGTCCATTGTTTCCCCAATAAACTTTAAACTTCTGATTCCGGCTGCAGACATGCAGGCCCAAACTATTACATTACCAACACCATGCTTCACAGTAGCTTCGAGGTTCTCCTTGTTTAGCTCAGTGTTTGCCTTGCGCCAGACATACGACATTCCGTCGGAGACAATAATGTTAAACTTGGACTCGTCCGCAAAAATAACCGTATTCCAGAACGCGGATGGCTTTCCAACATGCTCTTTGGCAAAGGCAAATCGGCTTATTGTATTTTTTTGGAAATGAATGGCTTCCTACGAGCTACTCGCCCGTTGAAATCATGGTCGCGAAGCAATCGTCGGACGGTTTCAGCACTACATGACTTCCTTAATTCACGATGAACCTCAGTAACCAATTTTGGAGCGGAAATCTTTGTGATTGCTTTCACTTTCCTTACAATGTATCGTTCGTCGGATACGGTGAAAATATTGTTTGGCGCATTTCTCCTCTTATTTTCTACCCGATTTTCGTGTACGAAGCGCTCAATTATGTGCCGCACTGTAGAGACACTCAAATTTACACTCTCAGCAATTTTTCGAACACTTTGTCCTTTTTTAAAGTGGTTTAATACCAATTCGCGCTGTTCAATTGTGGTGCGATGACCCATTTTACAATTTTGGCTCATTTTGGCACTTCAGCTTACAAGATCTTGCTAAAAATTACTTAAGTCAATGTCTAAACACAATCAAAAATTCAAGAAACAAAAACAAGACAGATTAACGGCGCGACAAATAGAAGTTTATTCGCATTGAAGTGTCTGTATCAAATAAGCTGTGAGCTGCAATTCTGCGCCAGTGGCATTTCTCTTTTACCGGACGCCGAGAAATTTGCTGGAATATTTTTTGTTTGTATTGTATTTGTTGAACATGCATCTAGTCAAATACGTTTAAATTTTTTGGATAGGGTTATTTATTTCAAAGTTACAGTGATTTGCATTTTTTAATAGTCACTGTATCAAATAAGCTGTGAGCCACTGTATATCAAATTCGTTTTGATTTCATGATTGCACTGGAAGCTATAGCGCATAAAGCTTTATTTTCCTGAGCGAATTTTAAAAACCCAAGACACTAAAATTACTATAGCTGGCAGCACAAACCGAGCTTTTCAACAAAATTTCTACCAAACACGGCTTAAAGTAAGGTTCAGCTACTGTGTCAATTTCATGAAAATCTGGTAACTGAGTCAGAATTCATAGGGCAAAAAGCAGATTTTTTCTTTGCAATTGTTCAAGATGGCACCACTGGCACAGAGCTACCCGCATTTCAAAATCGCTTCTATCAGACCTGGTCTGACTCAATATCAATACATTCTGTGAATTTCATTTATATCTGATAGTTGGGTCGTGAGTTCTCGTGAGCAGAAGTTTTTGATGCTTAAAATATAAGTAAATTGGAGTAGGGTAACCGTTCTTGTCCAATGTGAAATTTCAAAAGTGTTCCTTTGGTTGTACAGACAAAGCATAAGATTTCGATATGAGTTATTTTTGATTGTAAAAATAAAAAAAATTTCTGGAGTGTCGATTGTTTGAAGGTTTTCACTATCAGTGCCTGCCGTAGCTGCAGGGTGCACGAGTCTACAACTTGGTAGCAGCAATATGTCCTGTAAGTTTTATTATGATCTGATAATCTGGTCAAAAGTTATCGCAATTCAAAAATTTTTCAAATTTTCCCAATCTCATTTTAGGCGCCCAGCAAACACATAGGGTTAAAAATTTCAAAAAACTATCATGTTCACATTTGGAACACGTTCGAAATTCATTCCATAAACTTTATTTTTGCGAAAGTTATTTGTTGACAGAAAAATAGGTATAGTTAAAATATCACTATAATAGCCGCCGGCGCCAAAGCGTTTTTGTGAAAGCTAGCACTATTCTGCATATACACCAATGTGTCCTGACAATTTCAGTTCATTCACAACAATCGAGAGTTGTTCCTATTTGTGGCCATAATGGCTAGCAGCCCACACTTTTTTATTTCACGTGTGATATCCTCGTGAACGATTTCAGCAATTAAGTATTTTCATTAACTCAATTTGTGATCTGCTAGAACAATAGTTTGCAAGTTTGTTTTTAGAATGTTTTTCGAAATCTGAATTGTGCTTTGCGAAGAATTAAAGAAATTCCAAAAAGTTTCCGCGGTTATTTCTGGCACCATTTTCATCATGCCCTCTAAAAACAAGTTCTTGACAATTGAGAAACATCGGAAGGTCGATCCTTTTCCAAATAATCTCGGTTCATCTTGACAATACTTCTAGGCTGTTCATGTACCGTTTCAGTTACTATCTTCCCGGCACTTGGAGAGGCATTATATGACATATGGCTTTAACGTATTGTGCATAAGTTTAAAATATTTCATGATTCAGGAGCACTTCCCCAAGTCTCTTCCATTAATTGATACCAATCACAATAAACATAGAGGCGAAAACTCAAGAGTCTACGGTAAGAAAGAATTATTTTTCTGGGACGTTTGGGGTCTGGGATTGGTGGGGCCCTGGCCCCTGCCGCGCTTATGCTATGCTTAAAATATAGGTATTACTGTACTATTCTATATACTACTATTACTATTCAGCGTTTTAACCCCGTAAGTGCCATTCCAAGAGAGTGTAACGGGGATAGGTTAGGTTAGGTTAGGTATTAAAGACGGTTGCCGGGTACGCGGCTAGCATTAGACCGCCAATTTGGGCCCATTTGCCACCCTCCGCTGGCTTGTTAGAGCTGGCAAGTGGCCGCTAGGTCAAACTGAATTGGTAAGAACCAAAAATCTTGAGACGTTTATTGCTTAGGGCCGGAAAATCGCAGAAAGTGTGCTCGATTGTGCTCTCTTCCATTTTGCACCTCTTGCATAAATTACTGGATGTCAGTCCCATTTTGTTTGCATGAGATGCGGTAACCCGACCGTCACTCTCAAGCAGTTTCTGCTGAGCTTGAGCAGCTTCTTGCTTTTGCTTGGATAAAATGATGGCCATCACGTCCTGGCCACCTTGCAGTGCATCCTATTGTCCCATTCGAACTTTAGTTTGGCCTATATGGCAGCTTCTGGTTTGCTTGTGGTATCAGCAATTAATCGTCGTACAGTGATGCAGGAGCTATTACTAGCTCCTGAACATTTCCCCGCCAATTAATCGGATTTTTCGTTGTCTCTGACCCCAACTATGCCCTGGTAACCACATAATCCGGGTAGAAATATGCCTTGCCTTTTCATTGAAAGCCACTCTGCAAGCGTTAACAGTTTTCGAAGAACATCTGTAAGACGCAAGAGTGAGAATGGCTACCCTGCTGTCGCCGCAAATTGTCATTAGTCTGGTAGATATTCCACTAATGGACTCAACTGCCATGCATATAGCATATACTTCAGACTGAAAGACGATAGCATGGTCTGACAGTCTACAACACAGATTAAGGCTCATCCCTAAAAAAAAAACACGCGCGAGCCAAATCCTTTGTCCGTCTTCGTCCGTCCATGTAAATCCAGACGTCGCCATTGGCGGTGGCTTAGTTTTTCTTCCAGTTTGCTCTGGTTGGTATCTTGACCTGGAAATCCCTGCCAATATCTGTTATTCTGCTCATGTGGTCCGTGTCTTCGTCAACGATCTCAAATCTTCTACGGCATTCTGATTTAAATCGTTCCACATGCCGGAACTTTTAACCCGTATTGCCGCTAAGCTTGCGGTTCTAAAGGTTAATCGATCCAGGGGCATAAATCCCAGAATCATTTCCAACCCAGCCGTTGTGAAGGTTCTTAAAACTGCCGTTATATATATATGCAAACTAATCGTTGCAGTCTTGTTAGCTTCTTGATGTTGGTTTTACTCTCCGCTGCCTTCCCCCACACGATCGCTCCATACACCAAAATCGGCCTTACTACACATGTGACTATGAAGTAAGCTGCCCTAAGTTTAAGATCTCAGGCATTGGAGTAGGCAACTTGGCACCTGAAAAGTGCTGCGTGAGCCTTACCTATTCTGTGCTTCACATTAGCCCCCAGTTCAGTTTCATATTTCGTACAAGGCCCAAATATTTAACACTATCAACAGGTTCCAATGTTATTGAGGCTAGGCGTGGCAATAGCCGGCATCCTGTATTTCCTTGTGAAAATAATTAGTTGAGTTTTTGTCGGGTTTGCCCTAAGATCGGTTTTTCTGGCCCAGATTTGGATATGGTCCACCGTTGATTGCATAAGGTCCGACAAAGTTTGTGGGATCGCACGCCTCATAAGTACCACAATGCCATCGGCCAACACCTCAAAGCAACTGGCCCTCAAATTCTCCAGTATTTCGTTGACTGTCAGGATCTAGAAAAAGAGATATAATCGCTTCTTATGATGTTCCGGTTCCGATAATTTTCTCTGCTTTGGTCTCCAAAAAGGTGGCCTCAATCTGCCTATTTTTGAGCAAGTCCAATGCCCAGGTCGCCAGAGTTTTATCCACTCCATACCGAACTAAGGCATCGATGATACTCGCAACAGTTACATTATTGAAGCCTCCCTCAATATCTTAGTAAGCTGCCAACGTGAATTCCTTTTGCTGTAAGGATTTTTCTATAGTACCGACAACTTTGTGTAATGCAATCCGTGTAGCTCTGTAAGGTCGGAATGTACCTACAGCCCATTCAATCTTGACCTCATCTACGAACGTAACAACATCTGTAACGGGGACACTTTATAGTTAAATTCTTTACTGCTGCCGCCAACAAAGTTACAATATTCTCTCATTCTCGGGCTATATTTTTGTATTATTCTAAAAAACAATCAATACTCAAAAATTTAAAATCCGCCTTACACCCTTTGCAGTGGGTTGTTTTGATACGCGACTCATACGTCTGTCTTCATTTTGGCAGGATTTATTCAACATAGTAACAGCGATTCACAATATTTGATATTTATTTGCGTGTAACTAAGCAAAAGGGCAAAAGAACCAATAAATGAATATAACACAAAACACAACAAAGCAATGATACTTTGGGTAAGTATCATTTCTGCCACGAACGTAACAAAAAAGTCAACTTGTTATACAATGAACAGAATGTCCAATATTTTATGGCAACCTGGTTGGTTGCGTTCTGTGTTTGCAACATTTTCATCCTCATAAATTGTACTAATATATTTAGTTGCTCAGTCTCACCTAACTGACTAAAAGCCAAGCAAAGCTGTGGTCTCGAGCAAAAAGAAATCATTAATTTTCAGCCAGATATACTGGGTGGCGCAAAATTCATCATCCAATTTTGTTTTTGCATAACTTTTTCACTAAATAAAAGTGTAGCGCATCAGAACTGCTAGGAAACTGATTTTCGAAGAAATTGCTTTGAGTGACAAAAAAATGTGGAAAGACGTTTTACACTTTTTTGTAGTATATCAACCATTCTTTATCCAAAGCAACAAAACCCAACTATAACAAAGATTATGAGAATGTTCAGTGCTGGCAACACTTTTCCAACGAAGCAGCAATAAGTTTAACATACCAAGCTCATACTTAAATCAACTTATCTTTTGAATTTCGTTCTCATCGCAGGATTTCATCGAAAGTTTCAGCGATTAAACGTTGTTTGAGGCTGCCATTCAAAAAAATTTCAAAATTCGGAAAATTTAAAAATTGGTTCTTAATTTTTTTTACAAATGCTTTGCATATAAGTATGTACTTTGAAACATCTGTTGGTGCCATATTTACGAAAATGTCTGATGCGGTTTACCCTGTGTTAGCAGCAAAGCAAAAAATATACCAAATCTGCTTAACGTTAAGTGAAACCCACTCTGTGAATTTCGTTTCGATTGAATATAGGGGTGAAAAGAACTTTAGCGTTACCACCTTCAAAACTTTTCAAAATTTTCAAAACGTTCATATTTGTTGTTAGTTTTCATTGCAGGATCATTCCCATTTGCAAATCTAATGACATAATCGCTTAGTGAAGAAATTCCCAAAAATTACAAAAATTATCATAGCTGGCAGTCCTTTTATGACTTTTTTACGAAATTCCTACACTATTTGGTTTACAATAAGGTCCGTTTACTGCATGAACTTCGTTTTTAATTCATGACTGGACCTGAATTTATAGCTAGTCTAATTTTGCAACCAAATTTTCATCCAATGTTATCCAAAATAAGACCCAAATACTGTGTGAATTTGGCTAAAATGTGATGGTTGAATCGGAACCGGCACCCGAACGTGCGGAGAGTGACGTGCAAGTAAATGGTCGATCTGTTTGAAATGACTCCTCTCACCTCTCCTCTTCGTCCTATCTACTCGCCTTCCCGTAGGCGGTGCTGTTAATCTTGACCAGAGATCGGGTAACGATATCCTAGCGATATTAAACCCCCGGTGGAAGGGAAAGAAACTAAGTGGTAGATAGTCCGGTCCTCCAGGCTTGGGGGTTGGAGCGATGGACCGACAATCCGTCCTCCACAAAAATTTAAACCGTTGCGGAACTTACGGAGATGCCTCGGATAGGATTGGACCAACGGAAACGACCCGGCAAACGAAACATGGACTATGCTTTTGGATCCTGGAATGTCAGATCACTAAATAGACCTGGTGCTGTAAAAGAATTATTATTACAGGCCACTCAGTACAAATTGAACGTGCTGGCAGTCCAGGAAACGAAATGGACTGGTAGCGAGATTCAAGACATGAGATCGCACACAATATTCAAGAGTGGGAAGCCTGCAGGAAGCCGTGAATTTGGAGTGGCATTCATTGTGGATAGGGAGTTCAAGCCACACGTTATTGACTTCAAGGCAGTAAGCGAACGTTTGTGTGCGATCCGCATCAAAGCAAAATTTTTCAAAATATGGCTGATAAATGTCCACGCCCCGACAGAAGAAAAAGACGAAGACACGAAAGACGCATTCTATAACCACTTGGAAAGGTTATTCGACTCATTGCCCTCAAATGACGTCAAAATAATACTCGGCGACTTCAACGCTAAAGTCGGGAATGAAGAAGTATATCGGGGAACAACTGGAGGGCACAGTCTCCACGATACAACTAACGACAACGGCCAACGCCTGATTGACTTTGCATGTAGTAGGGATATAGTCATAAGTTCGACATGCTTCCCACATCGACGCATCCACAAAAGAACATGGGCATCACCAGATGGCAATACCTTCAACCAAATTGATCATGTCCTTATTCAGCGGAGATGGGCTTCCAGCATACTTGACGTTCGGACGTTTCGAGGAGCAAACTGTGACTCGGACCACTACTTGGTCAAATCCAAATATCGATGTCGCATGTCAAAGGCGTACGTGACGAAGACGAGTTCTCTGCGTAAGTTTGACATCGGAAAGCTCCAAACGGCGTCAGTAGCAGAAAACTTCTCAAAAACTCTTGAGACTAAGCTTACCCCCATCCTACAAAATAACACAGTGAGGCCGGTTGACGAGGTCTGGATGGAGATGAAGACAGCAATCAAAGCCGCTGCAGAACAAGTGGTTGGGTATGAAGCCCGGCGCAAAAGAAACAACTGGTTCGACAACGAATGCCAGGATGCGCTGAACAAGAAAAATCAGGCATATAAACAGTTCCTTGAAAGGAACACCAGGACGAAGAGAGAAAAATATGAAAACCTCCGACGAGTAGCAAATAAGATCATTAGATGTAAGAAACGAAAATATTATGACGAGTAATTAAAGAGCATTGACGAAAATCTGGCGAGCAATAAAACTAGACAAGCTTACAAAGTAGTGAAATGTTTAAGACGCGGATATCAGCCCAAGACGACACTCTGTAAAGACGAAATCGGCAACATCATCGCCGAAGATAGCCAGATTAAGGAGAGATGGGCCTGCTATTTCAAAGAACTCCTTAATCCTGCACATGGCTCAATAATATCAGAGCCGATAGACATCTCTGACGAAGTCCCGATCGCACCTCCAACGCTGGAAGAAGTCAAGTCTGCCATAAAAAGCCAGAAAAATAACAAAGCGCCGGGCATTGACGAGATTCCGGTCGAGCTAATTAAATACGGTGGAAGCTGCCCTATAAAAGCCATCCACAAATTGATCCAGAACATCTGGGGTCAAGAAAAAATACCGCAGGAGTGGTGCAAATCCATCATATGCCCTATCCACAAAAAAGGGGACAAATTTCGGTGCGAAAACTACAGAGGCATATCGCTACTTTGTACGTCCTATAAGATACTGACGAAAATATTAAAGGATAAGATAAATGTATACGCTGAAAAGGTCTTTGGGGAGTACCAAGGAGGCTTTAGGTCTGGTAGATCAACTACGGATCAACTCTTCACAGTCAAACAAGTGCTTGAAAAATGCTGGGAATTTAACATCGATGTCCACCAGATTTTCGTGGATTTTAAACAAGCATATGACAGTATTGACCGAAACATACTGTACAAAATAATGCTATACTTCGGCATCCCGGCAAAACTAGTTCGGCTGACCAAAATGACGATGACGTCGACAGCATCACAAGTCAGAATCAACAACAGTCTGACTGACGCCTTTGACACAAATGTCGGACTAAAGCAAGGGGATGGGTTGGCCCCTCTGCTGTTCAACCTAGCACTTGAGTACGTGATAAGGAAGATTCCTGTCGACACAGGGGGTACGCTTCTGTATAAGTCGAACCAGTTAGTGGCCTACGCGGATGACATTAACATCTTGTCCCGTTCCTTCACATCCGCCAAAGAGCTCCTGTTGAAACTTGACCAGGAAGCCAAGGAAGTAGGCCTGAAGATCAATCAGACGAAAACAAAAATCATGACGCAAACAAGAAAGAAGACCTCAATTAGACAAAATATAATTCTTGACGAATATAATTTAGAAAATGTGGACGAATTTATATACTTAGGCTCGAAATTGACAACGAAAGGCAGTGAAACTGACGAAATTAAACGGAGAATACAGCTCGCTAATAAAACTTTCTACTCCGTTTTGGCCCTACTGAAGACCAGCTGCATACACAGGAAGACTAAGCTCCAAGTCTACAAATCAATCATCAGACCTGTGTTGTGCTACGGATGTGAAACTTGGACCCTTACCCAAGCATCCGCAAATATGTTGAACGCCTTCGAAAGATGGGTCCTCAGGCGTATAATTGGAGCTAAACAAGAGTGCGGCCAATGGCGGATAAGATACAACCACGAGTTGTACGAGGTTTTTGACGAGCCGGAGGTTGCCACAATCGTGAAACTGCGGAAGCTGCAATGGGCTGGTCACGTGCAACGAATGGACGAGCATCGAGTACCTAAGAAGGTATTCGACGGAAGGGCCGAGGGTCGAAGACCAGTGGGAAAACCCAGAAAACGCTGGTCTGACTCTGTCGACGAAGACTGCGGAAAGCTGCTCGGATTTCGGAATTGGAGGACGCGGTCATTGGACCGAGACAACTGGAGGCGTCACCTACGAGAAGCCAAGGCCCGAGAGGGGCTGTAGTGCTACGACGACGACGAGACCTGGTCCTAGTTATTACAAACATGTCCTGTAAAGCTCATGATGACCGGATTATCCCGTGGTCAGTTCTCGTGAACAGAAGTTTCGAGCAATGAAAATAGAGGTAATTTGGTGATGGGTTACCGTTCTTGTGCAAATT
The DNA here is from genome assembly GCA_963978885.1 of Nemotelus pantherinus. Classification (NCBI taxonomy): domain Eukaryota; kingdom Metazoa; phylum Arthropoda; class Insecta; order Diptera; family Stratiomyidae; genus Nemotelus; species Nemotelus pantherinus. Next base: position 93,744,429 of record OZ022263.1, on the reverse strand, counting down.
GGAATTTTGAAAATTTCAACTTGACATGATGGACAAAGGTTAAAATTTATCAATGATTTAAATTTTTTGTCAAAAAGCAAAAAATTTTCAGAAGGGTCGATGATTTGAAGGATTTTTTTTCAGGAGCTTGCCGTAGCTACAGGGTCACCCGCACAGTCTTGAAAACCCATGTGTGTAAAGTTTTAGTCAACGCCAAAATGCTCTGCAAATTGCACAATGATCTAATGTTTCTATCAGAAGTTATGACAAATCAAAGTTTGAGAAAAATTTGGCTACTTTTAGGCACTCAGCACCCACACACGGATCAACATTTCAAATTCTCTATCATAGGCAAGCTTAACACATAATAAGTTTTTATTTCCAATACTTTTTGTTCAACAAAAATTTACACTTCATGGAAATATAGCTGAAAATTCACTAAAATGCCCACCGCCGCCAAAGGGTTAAAGATATCTTAATTTTAGCAAGTCATGTACCTACCCATTATATACATCTATATATCAATCGGATCGGCCACTCCAGAGATTATCTCCCTTAATCATTTTGCTGATATATATATATTTATATATACATATATATATATATATATATATATATATATATATATATATATATATATATATATATATATATATATATATATATAAATATATATATATATACTGCAGGCAAAAAGTTTCAGAAAACATCGCCGAAATGAAGCACACTTAGATTTATAAAACGGCAAGTACTTGTTTTTACAGCAACTGCCTGTTTTAAGGAGGGTTGCTATGAAGGGATTTAAAACGTACATGGGATTTCCAAATTCTCAGTCAGGGTTATAAAACACGTTGGGTTTTTCACACTTTAAAGACTTTAGGTGTCTACAATTTTTTTAAAGCAATTGAAGTAAACCTTTGAAATTTCTGGGAATATGGATTTGAAATATTGTAAAATTCCTGTAAATAGGTACCTTGTCCTCAAAAATTTCATTTGTGAGTTTTTGTGCTGACAAGTAATACGGATTGTTATTTTCAGCGAATTTTATTCCGTGCACTTGTGATATTTAGTTATTGGTACTTTTTAGCAAAGTTTTGGCAAAATTTCTGTTCAAAATGGAAAAAGCGCGCAGTATTAAGCCGGAAGTTAGAAGTTTGATTGTGGCGCTTCATAAACAAGGAAAGTCAGAAAGAGAGATCAGTAATGAAGTAAAAATTTCAAAGACTGCTGTACATAATGCTATCGTTAAATTCAAGGACAGTGAAAGTTATTGTGATGCTGTAAGGAGCGGATGACCCAGAGTGACAACAGAAGCAGAGGATAATACTCTAGTGCTTATGAACAAAAGCGATCGAATGTTAACTGCACCGGAAATTCGAGCAGAGTTCAACGCGGGACATTCAAAGTCCATAAGCTTGTCAACTGTAAAAAATCGTCTAAGTGAAGCTGGACTCGTGGGGCGTGTAGCAGCCAGAAAACCTCTGCTTCGAAAAGGTAACAGACAAAAACGGTTAGAGTGGGTATGAACTCATAGCCAGTGGACAATTGAAGACTGGTCACAGTTGTTTTGGACAGATGAATCAAAGTTTGAAGTTTTTGGCTTCAAACGGAGGGTTTATGTCAGGTGATCTGCTGGAGAAAGAATGGCCGCAAACGGTGTAGTATCAACAGTAAACCAGGGAAATGCTTCTGTTATGCATTGGGGGTGCGTTTTGCTTGCTGGAGTGGGTGAACTAGTTCGTATTGATGACACGTTAACTAAAGAACGTTACAAGGAAATCTTGCAGAACACGGCCATACCTCAGGTTTGCGGTTAATTGGGTGAAATTTCACCCTTCAGCAGGATAATGACCCCAAACACAGTTCTAAATTATGCAGAGGATATTTAGCTGAAATGGAGAATGATGGATTACTATTGAATATGACCTGGCTCCCACAATCACCTGATTGTAACCCAATTGAATTGTTATGGGAGGAATTAGATAGAAGGGTACGTGAACGCTGTCCGACGTCAAAGTAACACTTGTGGGAGCTTCTTCAAGAAGGGTGGAACAATATCTCCCAAGAAACTGTAAGAACATTAGTTGAAAGAATACCAAGGATTACTAAAGCAGTGAAAAATGCCAACGGAGGATATTTTGACGAATGTAGAATTTAAAGTAGAAAAAGATTCTGTTTGTTTATTTTAAATTTTGACTTGTAAACTAGAAAAACAATAAGCTGACATTTGACCATTACATAAAAAGTATTAAATTATATTTTATCTAGAAATAAATAAATTCTAATTACCATGAAAACTTTGTTTATTTTCTCGATTCCTAAATGGTCTTAGACTTTTTGCCTGTAGTGTATGTATATATATATATATATATATATATATATATATATATATATATATATATATATATATATATATATCTATATACATATATATATATATATACATATATATATATATATATATATATATATATTTATATAAATATACATATATGTGTATATATATATATATATATATATATATATATATATATATATATATATATATATATATATATATAAAGAGATATGCATTTTCGGTGAAACGAGTTTAATACTACATTTTCTTCGCAAATCAGTAAATAAAATTATATGTGTATGTGGATGATTCAATATTTGTATAGATGATTATATAGATATATACATAGATGTTTGTATACTCAGCTGTCTAGCTCACAAATATCAAATATGATTAACGTACGACGCTATTTGCAGAAATTATAACAGCTTCCGATAGGGTGATTAATTTTGCGTCACCCTGTATATGTAAGTAGTTTTTTGCCAGCTGGATTGAATCACGATGCCTGTTAAATCTTTGCTACTGCCTGCTTATACGCAAACGTGAATGTAGAGATCGTAGTTGGCGATTGTAATAGTATTTGATTTTCTTAATGATAGACCATAGTCTCAAGTATATGTTCTTTAACAATAGCACTATGCAAATCGTACATAAGTTTACGGCCATTATCTTTTCATAAGAACATTAACTTCCACTCGTGATTGATAGCATGAAATGTTTTTGAAGCATGAAGGCGTACTAATGGTTATTATTTGCATGAGAACCTTGTCCAATCTAGGGTTTAAATAAATTTTGAATATCTAATACGTGAATTTGAGATTGCGTAGGTGGTATGTTTCCAAATTGGCTATTCTGATTTCCGCATTAAAATATGCTAAACATAGAAAATCCAAGATTTAGCCCCAAGATGTATGAGTGTCAATCCGAACTTCAATGGAAACGAATGGAAGGAATCAAGAAAAAATTACAATTTTTGATTTTGGCTATCAACATGATGCTTGCTGAAAACATTAATTTTTCGAATCGAAACCGCGAGTTTTAGTTTGTTCCAGAAAATAAAATAGTGTTGGTTTTGCAGCAACAGTCAACAGATTGATAAATAAAATTAGGTTCAATCGATTTTTTACCCTCATTTGTTTATTCTTAATCAAAGCTTCTCATTTTGGTTTTATTTCATAGCATAATTGCTCGTAAACAAGTAGATATACATTTATTTTTACGACAAAAAAACTTTAAAAATTTGCATAGTATCTTCAAGTCGATATCATAAATTATCCCGAACTTCCCCATAGACGTCCTTAATTTCTTTAAAAGTTGTTTAAAAAAGGCAAGTTTTTTGTGCCTTAAGTAAATTTCCATTCTTTCTACAAGTTTGTGCGTTATTTTATTTTGCAAAAATCTATACTTCGCCTTGATTTAATTAGTTCAGTTTTTTTTTCGAACAGTGTTGTGATCTGATTTGATCAAGCAAAAATAATGTCATTAAATTTGTCACGTAAACTCGAATTGATGATGATTTTTGATCTCCACAGAGATAGATATTATTAGAGAGGAAAAAAATTGCTGAAGGCAAACAGGAACATTTAAAATGAAATACGGTATGCAATCAGAGCAAAAGCAACAAAGTAATTTGAATGATTTAAAAAAATGAATCAGATGCAGCCAGTGCAACAAAAAACTGTAGAATTCGCAAAATTAGAATATTCTTTTGTGTCGAATGAGGGGCTATGCAAAATATTTCAAAAAGTTCAACTAATAGTTTGATGTACGATTTAATGCTTGTCGTTGATTTTTTATTAACGTTTGGGGTTTAAAATTATTTTTGTTTTTCTGAAGACGGTCCATTATCTTTCTAAGCCATGAATGCTTTCAGAAAAAAAATTGTCTTGACTCTTGAAAAATTAATGTGAGGCGGCTATCACCTCTCGATATCTTGTTGAAATTTCATACCCCTGGGCTGTTCTTTTGAGCCGAGTAAAGAGGCAATAAACGCCGGGGGCTAGATTTGGAGAATAGGGTGGGGTTTCTAAACCTGCTTTTCAAACGGCAGTCACCGCAACTTCGGCTTTGTGTGTGGATGTGGTCTCTTTTTTTGCGCCTTGGTTAGTATTCCCGGCACCCAACAAGTGGAGGCCTTTTTCATATGCAGTTCGCTAGCGAAAATTTTTCGACTACTACTATATGAGATCCATGTGAGGTCTGATGGTCACGCTTCAGACTGCCAAAACATTTAGTACTTTTTCAACGTTATGGTCGATGAGAGACGTGGATGGGAGTCATTCGCGATGTTCATATTTGATGTATGTTCTACCCAGCTTAAACTCTTTCAGTGTTTCCACCAAGACGTTAGTAGAACTTTTTTTTCTAGCAAAAGTTCTTGATGGCAGCCCTCACTGTCACTATATGATTTTTTTGCTGATTTTCGAAGAAAACTAGTATTAGAATTTAGATTAGAATTTAGATTAGAATTTATTATAGAACTCACGAAACTTAATTAACTGAAAATAGAAATGTATGAAAAACTCTGCAATGACAATAGGCCCTTGAAATTATCGACCGTTTTAATTATCTATTTTTTGAGCAGCAAAATTTTAGGTCACGAGAACCCACGACCGGATAATCAGATCAACATAAAATTCATATATCCAGGAGGTAGCATTGCAATCATTTCAGGTCGTTCAGTTCTTATCACAAATCATTATTTTTGGGTAGTCATTGTATCTGAGCATCACTTGTCTAGTAGCGGTGGATCTGGTTTTGAGTAGGTGTGCCAACATGCCGAAAAATTACAACCTACACTCAGAAAAATTTCACCACTTAACACTTTTTTAGAATCACTTTAAATCAAAAGTTGAAATCACTTTGAAATAAAAAGCGAATCTTATTTGAATTCCACTTTATTATAAAAATTTTGTTTTCAAATCAAAATTTTTCATCATTGATTCAATTGATTCAATTCATTGATTCATTGATTTTTGATTCAAAAATTTTCAAATATGATTTGGCTCCATATACGTTTCTTTTTAATTCAATGATGAAAAATTTTGATTTGAAAATAAAATTTTTATAATAAAGTGGAATTCAAATAAGATTCGCTTTTTATTTCAAAGTGATTTCAACTTTTGATTTAAATTTGATTCTATTAAATGACATTTTTCTGAGTGAAAAAGTGATTTCAGGTCGTTTGAAAATAGGATAATAGTAATGGTTATAGGATAATAGCAATTACAAAAAAGTCTAGTGCATCAGAACCGCTAGAAAACTGATTTTCAAAGAAAACATCTTTGAGTGACTTAAAAATGTGTGAAGACGTAATACACTTCTTTGTAGTATCATATCAACCATTTCTAACTCAAAGGAACAAATATCATTTTCTGGCAGCATTTCCTATAACACAAATGATAAAAATGTTCAGTGCTGGCAACATTTGTCCAACACAGCAGCAATAAGTCTACCATACCATGCTCGTGCTTAATAAACCTATCCTTTGAATTTCGTTTTCTTCCAAGGATATCATTGAAAGTTTCAGCGACTAAACTATGTCTGGGGCTGCCACCCGAAAAATTTCCAAAACTCGGTAAATTTAAATATCGATTGCTTATTTTATTGTAAATGCTTTGCTCATGAATACAAAATAGAAGCACCTGTTGGTGCAATATTTACGAAATTGTTTGGTGCTGGCAATCGTGATTCACGTTGCTACCTTCACGTTGAGTTAAATTCACCCTGTGAAATTCCTTTCGATTGGATGGATGAGCTGAAAGTTATAGGAGTGAATAGAATTTTATAGTAACCATCCTCAAAACTTTTCAAATTTTCGAAACCTAAATATTAGCTGTTAATTGTCATTGCAGAATCATTTCCATTTGGAAATTGTATGACAACATTGCTCGATATGTCAATGAACTACGAAATTCATCATAGCTGGCAACCCTTTCATGATTTTTCAACGAAATTCCTACAGAATTAAAAATGCTCACACATAAATTTTTTATCACATGAATTTCGTTTTGATTTCGTTACTGCATCGGAAGTTATAAGGGAAAAACCTCTATTTTCCTAAGCAAATTAACAATATTTAGGAGACAAAAATTGCCATAGCTGGCAGCCCCATACTAGTTTTCAACCAAATTTCTATGTAATCTATCTGAGGGTAAGTTTCACCTACTATGTTAGTTTTTTTTAAAAAATCTGGTGGCTAAATCGGAAGCTATCGACCAAAAACCATTTTTTTTCGGTGATTTTTCAAATTGGCACCACCACCACAGTATTGCCTTGCCAAAATCACTTCTATCAGACTTGGTCCTAGACAGTTCCATCATGTTCTGTAAATTTCATATTGATCGCATTATCCTGTCGTCAGTTCTCGTGAACAGAAATTTTGAGTGCTAAAATTAGAGGTAATTTCATCATGGGTTGCCGTTTTTGTTTAACGCGGAATTTTGATAATTTTTATTTGACTTGGTGGACAAAAGTCAAAATTTATCAATAATTTAAATTTAATTTCAAAAGTCAAAAATTTTTCAGGTGGGCCGTAGATTTGAAGGATTTTTTTCCAGGAGCCTGCTGTAGCTACAGAATTGCTTGCACAGTTTTGAAAGTCCATGTGTGTTAAATCTTAGTCTACGTCAATACGCTCTGCAAGTTTCACGATGATTACGTAATTATTACCAGTCATCATCATCGGATCGTTTTCGCCATACCGCATCGATGAATTTAACATTGCGATGTCATTATAAGTAGCGATACTCGCTCCGTTTTGCATTACTCTACCCTTCACTGTGCATTACTTTGTAATGCAGTAAAGTAGTAAGTAGATAAACCCACATGAATTTCTGTACCAGAATGATTGTTTTTCGCATTACTTATACATTACATTGTAATCCATTATTTTGGAACTCATGGGCATTAATGAAAGAGTGCATGGTAAAAGTCATCGATGCTTGTGATCCTACTGGGATACCATTAAACGACTCAGACTGCACGAAACGAGACTCCAAGTTTTAAACGCGTTTTTCCCGAAACTACTTTTTTCGATACGGTTGACATGATATATCTAGTTGTTATGCACCGATTTACGTGAAACTTTTCGAAAACCCTCTTAGTACTATTGGAATTGGTCTGATGTTGGGGCTTTTGAATTTTTTTTTTCTACAATTTATAAAAAATTCCAGAAGTTAGAAAAATGAGGCCAAAAAACAACTTTTTTTTACATGGACGCCATTTTGCGAAAAAAAAAATTTTTCAAATCGCCTTCGCCAGACTAATTTGACATTCTTCTTTTTACAGAATTCACCAAAAATGTTTGTTTCAGACCACCAGGACGGTTGGAATCATGTCAACCATGAGACAAGTTTCTTTTGAGTCTTCACTTCGCCGGCCAGTATCTACAGCAATTTTTTTTTTTTTTATTTTTTGAATACATTTTCATACTTTTACGACCTTCACCTCTCCTTTCGTTAATATTCGTTAGTATTCTGAAGCCTTTTTCGTGAAAAAGCTAGCGCCTTAATAAAAAAAATGTTGCACACTGTACAAGTTTTGGTGTTTTCATTTTAAAAACTAATAGTTGCCCCTTATCTCTTGGTTACTTCCCGGGATAACGATTTTCCTCTTCTTTTTGGTCCACAGGAACCTAATAACCTTGACAAATATATATATCTTGTTGCTCCTTGGAATCGGAATTATAAAAACATCTTCTATTTTCAATCAGGTCATTTGCTCACATTTAAACTGCGCTTTTATGTTCAAAATGAGCTTTGAATTTATTGCACTTTGGATTTGAATCTACATAGGATATAAAATGAAAATAATGAAACACTGTGTAATATGCAAATAAATCAAACTCACTTTTTACGATCGGTTGACCGATCTTTACGTGTTCTGTTTCGACATCCTGTATTAAGCGAATAAACGTCCCTGACAACACGTTCTTTGATATCTTCAGAAAAATCCTTGGACAACATGATTTTGCAAGCGCTATAAGTCCTTTACAGCCGAGTCATCATATATGCATGTGCCGTAACTATTTTGGCTGATAGATGCCTGAATTTAACCTACTCGCGGTGGTTGTGGGCAACCTTTCTTTCAGAAAAGGTTGGCAAATATTTTCAGACTAGTCCCTTCCAAGTAAGGTTGGCAAGAGATCCATGATCTCTCCCGTGAAATGCTTTCCAAAGCGGTTATCCCGAAACCATCAACAGGCCTCGGAACCGGATTGATACCACAACGACGACCACGCGAACGAAAACGGCTAAACAACTTGAAAATTTTCTGATGGAACGTTAGATCGCTCTATAGAACGACGCCCTGTGTCAATTTAAGGCTGATATAACAACAATACAAGAGAACAGATGGACAAAGAATGGTGTTTTACAAAAGAAAGAATATGACTTATACTACAACTGTCATCCAAAACACCATGCACCAAAAATGAAGTCTAAAATCATCGGCTTTAACGCTATCATTGAAAGGCTATGCACCCTTTGCGTGCTAGGCAAATTTGCAAACATAAGCCTCATAAACGTTCACGCACCTACAGAGGAATCTTCTGACGACGAAAAACAATCATGTCATGAACAGGTGGAGCGAAACCTCAATGCCTGCCCAAGGCCTGATATAAAAATCATCCTTTGAGACTAATACATCGCCGCCACTATTCGAACCTGATGACGGTACGAGCGCATCGTGGTGTTGACTTAGACTCGAACCACTATCTTGTTGGTATGGTTCTCCGAGCGCAAGTGGCTTTGCATAGAAGATGCCTCGCAATGAAAACACCAGTAATAACTTTGGTCTTGCGTTATGACTTGCCCTCGAAGAGGTCAATGCATGAAGAGTAAGTCCTGGACACACCATAAAAATATTGTCATTGGTACTGCCAAAGCCATCTAAGGCAGTAGTCCCAAAGATCCGAGCAAGTGGTTTGATGATGAATGCAAACTAGCGACTGAACGTAAGATTGTTGCAAATCGGGCACTGCAGCAATCTCATCAACGTGGGCACGTGAGGAGGAATATAAAAAGCTCAGAAGAACAGAGAAGAGATTTCACAGGCAGAAGGAAGCAGCCAACGAAAAAGACCTGATCTGTGAAATAGAAAGAGCTAGAGAGCGAGACCCGTATAAGGCGTGGAAGTTCTACCAATTAGTCCGAATCATGACGCTATCACACCATGCTGCACGCACTGTAAAGGCAAAGAAGGTAATCTGATTATCGATCCTAAAGGTATTCCGGAGCGATAGGAAATTCACTTCAGTGAATTACTAAACGGCCAGCTCAACGAAGAATTGGAGGCTCAATGCAAGAAGGCAACCTTATGCTACCACCACCAAACATAGAAGTGGTACAAAGAGCTATAAGTCGGCCGAAATTTAACAAAAACCCTGGAGCTGACGACATACCAGCCGAGCTGATTAAATATAGGGGAGCCACATTACACCAGCTAACTAATGAAATTATATTGTACGTATAAGAGCATGAAGAAACGCCAGAAGACTGGCGCAAAGGTATAATATGCCCCAGACATAAGAAACGAGATGTAACTATGTGTAGCTGCTATAGGGGTTAACATTGTTGAGTACTTCTATTAACATACTCTCCTCTATCCTGCAAGAACGGATAGCCCCATACAGACAATATCAATGTTGCTTCATCTCAGGCAAATCAACAATTGACCACATTTTTACTCTCCGGCAGGCGATGGAAACATGTCTCGAATTCAATATTCCACTGTACCATCTATCGCCTATGATGCAAAGGCAAAATAGAACTGTATAAAGCTATGAGAGAATTAAGCATCGCAAGCCAACTGACACGATTGTGTAGGTTGACCATGATTAATGTAACAAGCCAACTTAAAATAGCCAGATTGCTATCCAGACCGTTCAACATCTTCAATGGACTCCGACAAGGGGATGGTCTGGCCTAGCTCCTTTTCAATCTGGCGTTGCAGAAAGCAATCCAAGACTCTGGCAAGTCAACTTGAGAAACTTTCGTCACCAAGTCCAGCCAGATATTGGCTTATGCAGATTATATATATACATAATTGGAAGATCGGAACTAGCTGCACATAAATGAAGGTAAGACAAAGTATATGGTGGTAGCATCGCCAGCAAGAACAACTGGAGTTGGTCAAACATTCAATGTAGTTGAGCATGAATTTGAAGTAGTGCAATCCTTCAACTACCTTGGGTTAATTGTAGCAGCCGATAACAACATAGAGGAAGAAATACGCGGATGGCTGCTCAAATCCCGAAATCTCACGTGAAAATCAAAGCTTCTGTTTTTCAAGGCCATGGTCCTTCTAGCGCTCACGTAGAGATCCGAGACTTGGGTGCTCAGCAAAAGGCACTCTGACCTCACTTCGAGTATTGCGGAGAATCGTTGGCCCCATATGTGAAAAATGGTGGTTCCGGAGACGTCACAGCCATGAGGTGTATGCTCAGAACATAGAGATCTAAGGAAATGAAATAAGCGTATACATATACGAAATTTAGAGAAGCAATTTTACTACAAAGGTAAAATCTATAAATAAAACAAATCGAGAGAATTGCTACCTCAGATATTTCCCTTGGTTGTTGCTTAGTTACTAATTGTCAGTACTACTGTACTACTAACGCTCAGCCTAGGCAAATTGCTTCACTTCTCACTGCCATTTTCATTTCCTTATATCTCTCTCTTCTGAGGGTGTATGCTATCTACCTAGAGGCAGGCAGCTTAGTGAGGAAAACATTGTGATCAACAAAATAAAAGGGCTTGTAGAAATCAGTTTGGATTTCGTGACCACCAAATCGTACATTCAGTGTTTGAGCTACGCAGTTTGCACAGCAAACGAGATTCGTAGACGTTGATTAATTTTTCAGGAATGTATGTTTTTTCATTAGTAACATAATCATGTACGCATTGCTCGAATTTTTTGGAAGGATGTGATCAAGGAGCTGATCCTTAAATGTTTTCAAGGTTTTTGCCATGTCGCTTTGCTTTAAGCTTCATGATTATGACTTTCTTTGTGTTATTTGCGCAAGTATCCTTATTTCTGATGAACATTTCATTAATATTGGGGTCATCTTTGATCGAAAACTGAAATTCTATGTTTATATTCAAATGATAATCCCAAAATAGCTTTACGCATTAATGGCCTTGCTATGAAATTGAATATTCCTATCACGAAATTGAATATTCCTGAAATTGAATATGAAATTCCGAAATTGAATATGAAATTGAATATTCCTAACATGTCAAGAAAATTCAGCAATTATTTCTGATTTATATTCAGGAAGTGTTTGAAAAATGCAAATTGACAACAAATCAAGCCACATCTATGTACATCAATTTGGAAATGAATATTAACTGTTTATCACTAACTAACTAGCACTAACTTTTATCTGTGACAGCGCAGAAATAAAAAAAAACTACACCGAACTATTTTGAATGAAAATACAGTGGCTCACAGCTTATTTGATACAGTGCTTCTTTAAAAAATTAGGTTGCAATAACTCAAAATATAATGACATTATCAAAAAAATTTGAATACCATTTGGAAGAAAAATATTTGTTGTTTATTAAACAAGTTTATATTTGTTACAAAGTTGCTGTTAAAAAACAAAAAAACTAAAAGTAATAACAAATTTCATGTCACAGCTTATTTGATACAGTTTGATTAAACATTAAAATTGTTGTGAATTATGAGGTTTCCAGTTGATTTCAATACTTTGTATGATAGCCCTTAGCCTTAAGCAGAGCCTGGAGCCTATTTGGCATTGAGTCAACGAGTTTTTTGTGCTAACGGGAGTAATTTTTTGCTATTCCTGTAGCAGTGCTTTCTTCAGGTCTTGTTTATTAGAAATCTTGTGTTTTCTAATGTTGTTATCCAACAAAGTCCACAGATTCTCAATGACGTTCATATCTGGTGACTGTGCCGGCGGAGACATCAAATGAGGGCAATCCCAAATTGGCCAGGACTGCACAATTCCCGACTTATGCTTTGGATCATTGTCTTGGTACAACCGAAATTGGTTGCGAACACCCAGTTTTTCAGTGCTTTGCAGCAAATTATTTTTGAGTACATCAAGGTACTTTGTTTGGTCCATTGTTTCCTCAATAAACCTTAAATTTCTGACTCTGGCTGCGGACATGGAGGCCTAAACTATCACATTACCATCACAACGCTTCACAGTAGCTTTGAGGTTCTCCTTGTTTAGCTCAGTGTTTGCCTCGTGCCAGACATATGACATTCCGTCGGAGCCAAAAATGTTAAACATGGACTCGACCGCAAAAATAACCGTATTCCAGAACGCGGATGGCTTTCCCACATGCTCTTTGGCAAAGGCAAATCGGCTTATTGTATTTTTTTTGGAAATGAAAGGCTTCCTACGAGCTACTCGCCCGTTTAAATCATGGTCGCGAAGCACTCGTCGGACGGTTTCAGCATTACATGACTTCCTTAATTCAAGATGAACGTCAGTAACCAATTTGGGAGCGGAAATCTTTTTGTTTGCTTTCACTTTCTTTACAATGTATCGTTCGTCGGATACGGTGAAAATATTGTTTGGCGCATTTCTCCTCTTATTTCCTACCCGATGTTCGAGTACGAAGCGCTCAATTATATGTTGCACTGTAGAGACATTCAAATTCACACTTTCAGCAATTTTTCGAACACTTTGTCCTTTTTTAAAGTGGTTTAATACCAATTCGCGCTGTTCAATTGTGGTGCGATGACCCATTTTACAATTTTGGCTCATTTTGGCACTTCAGCTTACAAGATCTTGCTAAAAATTACTTAAGCCAATGTCGAAACACAATCAAAAATTCAAGAAACAAAAACAAGACAGATTAACGGCGCGACAAATAGAAGTTTATTCGCATTGAAGTGTCTGTATCAAATAAGCTGTGAGCTGAAATTTTTCTGCGCCAGTGGTATTTCTCTTTTACCGGACGCCGAGGAATATTGCTGGAACATTTTTTGTTTGCATTGTATTCGTTCAACATGCATCTAGTCAAATACGTTTAAATTTTTTGGATAGAGTTCTTTATTTCAAAGTTACAGTGATTTGCATTTTTAAATAGTCACTATATCAAATAAGCTGTGAGCCACTGTATAAAGCCATTAATCAGACTTCAATCGTAGTTGATGTTTCATTCATCATTAAAATTCAACACTCCATTAAAAATTTGTTGTCGAAAATGATCTCAAAAGTAACTTGAGTATAAAAAAAGTTTTAATTGGAAATTATTGAACATTGATTTTCGGACACCTGGCCAAAACTATATTTTAGTGTAAACACAACTGAAATTACATCAATTGACTGCATTAAATTTTATAATCACCAGAAACCAGTTCCATTTTTTCGGATCAACCAATTTTTCTCAATTATTTTTCAATTTCAAACTGGTTTTCTCGCCTGCAGCGGACGATTAAAGAGAGACAGATTCTGATTATTTCTTTATTAATCGTACGACGTTTCAAATAAATAACTCATATAATTGAAAACCTGATCCACAACAACGACGACAACAACAACAAAGATTTGTGGATCGTTTTTCGTCCCCTAAAAGCATTATCCATTCGATCTGATTCAGAGAAAAAACAGGAGTATTTAATCGCAATCGTCATGAATTTTCGATGGAAGTATCAGAAAACGTTTTAATCGAGTTAGGTTGTCTATACTATATAGAATTATATAGTCTCAATGTTGACTTAAGAAAGAAATCAGGTTTAATTTTTTTTCGCTTCTGACCACTGTCCAGAATAGAATACTATAGACCTCGAGCTGATCAGATTGAAAAATAAAATCAGATATTAACAGCTAATCCCCTCGTCGTTACCTATGTAGTTGAGTATACTAAAGCAAAACCACTGAAATTCTGTTCCAAAGAAAAATAGTCGAAGAGAACACAACATCAGAGCACAGATGAATAGCAATAAAAATGAACGTGCGGCAAGAATGGTAGTAAGCTCGAAGGTCAAACAACATGATATCTATACCCCCACAATCCATTCGCTGTCGTACTCGTCCGTACGTTCGCAAGATTCAGATTGCCAAAGTGTAAATTTTAAGATTGACGACTTTCATTCGAATATATAATTTAGTGTCTATTGAAACAAGTTTAAACAGTCTTTTTTTGGTATTTTTATTTGCTTAAAAGTTACTGCTCGGTTGGCTCAATGTTTAAAGAAGGAATTTTTAGTTGAAAGAAAAATGTTACCGATTCTGTTCAAACGCAGAGTTTATGAACATTGAATAATAGTTGAGTAGAATTAATTTTGATTTCTTCTAACTTTATATTCAAATTTACATCCACCAGATTAGGAAAGATTTGTATAAAAGTTTCAGTACAAAAGCAAAACTACAAACCTTTTCTTTCCGTTCCTCTTCGTTAACCAAATGACAAACCTCATCACCAAAACAATTGGGTAGAAATGAATCCGCGCGAAGCTCATGAGATACTTATTTGAGTCCTCACTACTTTTAGGACCAAAAGATAAGGTGCATAACACCATAATTGGGCCTTTCCGAATTTACGTCTTCGTGCTTATCTTCAGCTTGTTATGACAGATTGTTACGTCAGCAGAGTAGCTGAGCTATTCTAACAGTTCGAACCAGACCAAGACTAGGTGTCCGAAATCGTTGGCTTTGCTTTGTAAAATTGCCTCAAAACACCATCAAGCCAACGAAAAGTCAAATCAGAACATGACTTCGTCACCTGTTATACAGGAGAGCAATACCAAGCTCGACTTGGTTTGACGTCACATCCTGCTATAACAAGTTGAAGACGAAGACGAAGACGAAGACGGCAATTCGGAAATCTCCAATGAAGATATTTTATGTCAAAAAAAGCGAGAAACCCAAATCAAATTTTTTGGGACCATCTAAGCTGTTCTTGTGGTTTTAAATGTTTCCTAGCGTTGCATAAACTAATATATAAAATTATAAGTGATAATGCCAACATAGTAACGCTGAATTGGTAACCTAAGATAAAGAATGAAATTAACGTTTTCATGACTTTCATCAATTCCACAGCCCAATCCACGAGTGACTTGTAAGAGGATCCGTCCAGTACAAAAGCTCAGAGTCCTCTCTCTCTCTCTCTCTTTGCTCCGACTTGCCCGTGTCCTTAGCAGTCGTGCGTAACAATTGATGGGTTTGGTATATTTTGAAAACAGACTTTTTGAATCCGAAACAAACCTCTTCAAAAAAGTATTTGCCACCAGGTTCTACAACAGAGGAGGCAAAACTTCCTCTCGGATTGTGCATTTGTGAACATTCCTTATGAGTTATGCTCTCGCCCATTCTAGTGATATGAATATTTGCTGAAGCCTGTTGCTTATCTCGAAACATAAAACATGGTGCGGGGGGCTTTTTGATTTTTACTAATGTTCGAAGAACATTAGTATTAAAATCGATTCGGCCAAAAATTCATATTTCTTTATATATATATATATATATCATCAAAAAATTTCAGTGAGATAATCTCGGGAACGCGCCATCCGATTGAGCTGAAACTTTCAGGATACATTGGTGTATATGCAGAATAGGTCCAGGTCTCTTTAAATGTCAGTTATTGTTAACCTTTTGGCGCCGGCGGCCATTTAAGTGATATTTTTAATATACCTATTATTTCGTGCACAAATAATTTTTGCAAAAATAAAGTTAACGAAATAAATTTCTAACGTGTTTTACATATGAATCGGATAATGCTTTGGAATTTTTTAACCCTATGTGTGCGCTGGGTGCCTAAAAAGAGGACGGGAAAATTTAAAAAATTTTAAATTTCGATAACTTTTGACAGAGCTATTCAATCATTACGAAATTTTCAGGACATATTGATATTATTTAGTTGTAGATTTGTGTAGCTTTAAATTAGCGTGCTGGCAATTTTGTAGCTAGGGCAGGCAACGAAAGTGAAAACCTCCAAATCATCGTCTCTCTTGAAAAAATGCCGTTTCTTCAAAAAAAAGCCACTCATATATAAATCTTGTGCTTTGTTTACATAACCAAAAAAAAAAAAAAGATATGGTATAACGGGCACGCCTGGTAACCCTTGCCCAATTCACCTATATTTTTAGCATCAAAAACTTCTGTTCACGGAAACTCACGATCCGATGAGCAGAATGAATTGAAATTTGCAGAATGTATTGGTCTTAAATAGGACCAGGTCTGATAGAAGTGATTTTGAAATGCGGGCGATTCTGTGCCAGTGGTGCCATCTTGAAAAACCACTAAAAAAGATAACTGTTTTTAGCCCTATAAATTCTGATTGAATCGTTCGATTTTGACGAAACTCACACAATTGCTGGACCTTACTTTAAGCCACGTTTGGTAGAAATTTGGTTGAAAAATTCGGTTGGAGCTGCCAGCTATGATAATTTTGGTGTCTTCATTTTGAAAAAAAAAATTTGGAAGTGAAAACATTCAAACCATCGAATATTCAAAAAAATGTCCGTTTCTTACAATAAAATCAATCTGTATATAAATCTTATGTTATATCTACACGTTCAAAATAAAACTTTGGAAATTTCATGTCGGACAAGAACGGTAACCCTCTCCCAGTTAACCTATATTTTTAGCATCAAAAACTTCTATTCACGGAAACTCACGAACCAATAATCAGATACAGCTAAAATTTGCAGAATGCATTGGACTTAAGTAAGACCAGATTTGATAGAAGCGATTTTGAATTGTGCGCAAGTCTGTGCCAGTGGTGCCATCTTGAAAAATTACAAAGAAAAAAAACTGCTTCTTGCCCTATGAAATGTGAATAAGTTACCAGATTTTCATGAAATTGGCACAGTAGCTAAACCTAACTCTAATCTCTGTTTGGTGGAAATTTGGTTGAAAAATTTGATTAGTGCTGCCAGCTATGGTAATTTTTGTGTCTTTGGTTTTGAAAATTCGCTCAGGAAAATGAAACTTTTTGCACTATAACTTCCAGTGCAGTCATGAAATCAATACGAATTTCATACAATTAATGAAACCTGTCATAAACATTATTCAGGCCAAATTTGGTTGAAAAGCCACAATAGGGTTGCCAGCTATTGTTGGTTTTGTGTTTAATTGCAATATCTTTATTAAGCGGTTTTATCGTAGAATTTTCAAATGGTAATGATATTGTAGTGACAATAAACAGCAAATATTAAGCTTTCGATCATTTGAAAAAACTCGCTGCAGGTAACCCTAAATTTCTTTATACTCCTATAACTTCGAATGTAATTAAACAACGTGAAGCAGATTTGATATATTTTTGGCTTTGATACTGGCGAAAGGTTGCCAGCACGAGTCGGTTGTGCTACTTTTGTATCAATAAATGCTTACAGTTAGTATACATACCGGAAACATTTACAATGAAAATAAATAACCGATGTTACAATTCGCAAAGTTCTGCAAATTTTTTGGATCGCAGCCCCAAACACCAACTTCAGTTACAGTGCTGCAGGCACTGAGCATTTTCTTCATTGATGTTATATGAGATGCTGCTTTCAAAATTATGTGAAATAAGCAACTGATAACGAATATAATTAACCCGTGTTTTGCTCTCATAAACGTTGAAATTCATGCCAGTGGTAATATCTGAAACCTTCCACCATATGAGTTATAATGCATTCTTGAGACGAAAGTAACACGTGGCATTTGAAACAGTTTGGCCGTAATAAGCAGCACATGTGGTGGAATATGCACTCAAAACCTGCTCGATTCTTCTACTGTTCTTCGAACATTAGTGTTTCTAGCGGTTCAGGTGCGCTAGAGTTTTTAAATTATTGATGGCACCTTCAATATCCAAAAAGAAACCCGAAACGTACTCTGGTAATAGGGTATATTTTCTATTTAAAAAATTACCCTGTGGAGAGCAGCCTCCACAAATTTTCATTTCGTGTACGTGTTTTGGACTCTCGATAGGACTTGAGCTCCAAGTCTCTTAATGTGGAGATCCAAAAGTATTTCGAAAACTTTAAAGAGGCCTTTGTGAACGTCTAGACTAAAGATACATGACTTTGTACTAGGCAGCTTTGATTACTTAATATAAGCCTACCTTGCGTGTTTTGTAGAGCATTGTAGGCAGAAGTCTATCCGGACCTGGGGACTTGATGATGTCGATGATCCGGATTAAGTTATATGTGGTCACAACTTCACCTATTACTTCTGCATCATGAGGGCTAGATAACTGCCTGTCAGTAAGTGTGGAAATAGAGCCATTCAAACAGTTTATAAAGCCTTAGAACGTCCTTGAATTGGTACCAGCTTCGATGGACTTTGGCTAATTTGAACAGTACCCGTACCTGACTTGTGTGACGTCCCAAATTACTGTTTCCCAATGATGGTTTGTGTTTGCACTTAGGACAAACTCTGAGGCAGCAGAGCTCAAAAACTGTCATGTATTTTCCCGTAAGTGTATTCACTGCTACTTCCAAGTCTGCCAAAAAGTTACATAACTTAATGACATTACCGAACTTAAACCATTAACAGCTCCTCTTTTGAAGACCTCTCAGCTTGTGTTCCTGGCACTGAACATTTTCATCATATACATATGTTATAGTTGGGCTTTATTACTTTGGATAATAGTCTAGGGAAATCTGACATGGTGCTTCGGAAAATTAGGGGAAAACTGAATTTTGGTGTGAACCTTTGTACTGGCGTGTTCAACAAAATGGCAAAAGTCCCCATCGCTCCGAGTGCTGCGTCACATTTTAAACGGGGTCAAAGGTCACCTAAAGTGACCTTTCCTAAATATCTCAGTAACGGTTACGTCTTCAGAAAAATAATGTATGACGAATTTGTAGCTTGAAAAATTTCCAACAAAAAAGATTTGATGACTTTTCCTGCAACCATAACCGTTTTTGAAATATATTGATCTAAACATTGGTTACTAACAGCATCCTCTTTCTCACAGCATGTTAATATTATCCGATTTTGATTATGACTTGGCATGTTTGTGAGTTTTTTTTTCTATGTTTAAGAGGCGCATAAAAAAAAACATGTAAATAAACTTATCTACCATACTCCAGGGTAGATGGAAAAGTGTGCTCCGAAAAGTTCCCCTCTCCTCCTTTGCCATAAAATGGTATCCCTGAGCATCCATCCCAAATCTTCAGAAATGAGCTCGTTGAACTTTTCGTAGCACACTTTTCCACCTACCCTGGAGTGTGGTAGAAAAGTTTGTTTACATGTTTTTTTTATGTGCCTCTTAAATATAGAAAAACAAACTCACAAACATTCCAAGTCGTAATCAAAATCGGATAATATCAACATGTCGTTGAAAAGGAGGATGCTGTTAGTAGCAAATGTTTAGATCAATATATCTCAAAAACGGTTATGGTAACAAGAAAAAGTTTAGATTTTTCTTGTTGGACATTTTCTAAGCTACAAATTCGTCATACATTGTTTTTGTGAAGACGTGACAGTTACTGAGATATTTGGGAAAGGTCACTTTTGGTGACCTTTGACCCCGCATAAAGAGTAACGCAGCACTTGGATCGATGGGGACTTTTGACATTTTGTTCAACACGCCATTACTAAGCTTATTATTCCGAAGTTTCGTCTTTTTTATGTCGGACTTCACTGGGCTATAAGAAATGGTTGATATGTTGCGCTAGACTTTTTAAGTTTCGTTGGATCCCGTGCAACGGTTGACCGCCGTCCGCATCCATGTATGTACATATTATTATAAATTTTGTTATTGTTTCAACATGTTATTCGTAACTTCATTTTTTTCAATGATTAGAATATTATTTGACTGTTTTTTCTGTATATTATTTCAATTTTGAGTTTTTATTTGTTGAACTTTTGAATATATTTGTTTTTTTTTTATGTTAAACTTTTGGTTTTCATGTTTTATTTGAAGGGTGAAGAAAATAATCATGGGTTGCTAAGCCCTACAAATCTAGGTTCAGTGAAACCGTGGATTTGTGGGCTGTCTATCCTATCTGTCCATAGTTTTGATTATGCTGTGTGTCAGCGTTTGTTAGATGGGTGACGGTGAACTGCCACTCAATGTACTCACGACATCGGTGACTAGGTAATGTCACGCGAGGAAGCAAGTCAGGCTAAAATTATGTTGTAGTGGCGGCTGTTTACAGCTGTTCCGCAACACCATCCCACACAAAAACAGAGAATTTATTTTTTCACGGAAGATGGAAAATTCGTGTAGTGCCGTTTTAACCTATTCCAAGAGTATCCAGTCCCAGTCTGTTATTAATTTGCGTCGATAAGATTATCATTACAAAAGAAGCGAATTCAACAGAATTCTGCTAAAAATCATCGAAACATAGTCAAATCTAGTAAGAAAAGAATAGTATTCAGATCAGTGCTGCCATATTAGGGATTTTAACCCTAGATTTAGGGATATTTTAAAGACTTCAGGGGACAAACAGGGCGAAAAAATATTCAGGGTTTTGTTTAGGGTGTTTTGAAACTTGGTAATGCATTTTTCCGGAACAGATGTTTCGATAAATAATAATTTCGAAACACGTCATATCCACCTTTTTCTAATATAAAATATAAAATATGAATCTTCCATCATACCAATAAGCGGATATTGGTGATGCTGTTTCAAAATCAATATTTCTACCTTACCGATTGACAACAGAGGCCGCGATTGCCGTACCCTATATCTCTATCTATTCAGCTGAGTGACCTATTCACTTTTTCGTAGGCACTATTTAAAATACGCTGTCGTCAAATCCATAATGGGGTCATTTAACCGCCCTCGCTCTATCATTGTTTGATGTGTATTGCATTTAACACGGGGATATCCCAAAATATCGGAATAAGTCATATTCGTTTCTCCGAGCTCGTTTGTTAATTAATCAACTGATGAAATATGCCCATGGTACTGTCTAACTGTCTCTCGCGACTCTGATGATAATAACCCTTTCGGAACTAATTTTTTCTGAGTGAAAACTTAACGCACCCAGGAAAAAATTATTCCCAAAAGATTAGGATGAGTGTGGGAAAGTTTCACCTCACCTTAAAAAAGTTTGCTTTATGTGACGAAAGTCTTACACATATAAAAATTTATATTTAAACAACCTGGTTTTTGAGAATCCCGAAAAATTTCTCGGAAATGACGTCACTATGGCTACTTAGGGTATTTTCAGGGATAAATAGGAATTGTCTGGGGGTAAGCCGCAGTGCCTATCTGGCAGCACTGATTCAGATCGTTCACTTCGGCTAATTATTTTCCTGCAATGGTTTAGTGAAAAAACATCGAAGCTCAATTACCACACTCACATTAGTTAGGTACATAAGTACGTACACGCCATGTGAGCTTTTGAAATTCGTACAATTTGTTAGAAAAACTGTAATGCCGTGTGGATTTTTCTCAGAATTTCACATTGATGCATGGGCAGATTGTTGTTGAGGTTCGTATGGTGTGAGAAAATAAGAAAATTAACGTTCATATTGTACAAGATGTATGTACCTACAAAAAATCCCCGGAATGGGGATTTGGCCTGGCAGTGTTTAATGCTTGTAATAAGTCTCGAAAATAGTGACTAGTCTTAAAATGATATTGGAAGAAGAGGAAAAAATGGTTACGAAGATGAATTTTAGGTGAATTCAATTGATTTTCGTTCTGTTGAATTTGCTAATGAATCTTGAGATTATCGTGATTTGAGAGTTTAAAATGAGATATTAGGTAATTGCATACGTACTTTATGGCATGCTGTGTTTATTTTTGATTGAAAGTGGTTCTTAAAATTTTGTATCTACAGTGAGTCAAGGTCGAGGCGATTCAAAATATTTTTTTCTCTTTATATGTAGGTACATAATATATCCACACAGTTTCCAAAAACTGAGTAATACTGTATATATTCACATAGAAAAAACCAAAATGATTCATTGTTCAATGCAGCTTTTGCATTGCAAGATTCTATTTTCAGTGGTTGATTTAATTTCGAGTAGCAATTTTTTTGTGGATGCTCAGTTCCCTAATGATTCGACATGGTGCAGTTTTTGATTTGGAATGCTTTTTAATTTCCTAAGGTATGAGTAAAACATATAACAAACTTTCAAATCCCGCAGTTATGCTGTTTTATTACTTTCGATATACACAGTAGTTAGTTTTCTGCTAACATAACTTCCAAAACTATCTTAACCTACTTAATATTCAACTTAATTTTTGTTCAATTTGCTATAATAAATAGTTCAATAAAATAACTACGAGTATTGATCCAAAAGTAATGATTATCAATATAAACCAAGGTGATTAAACTTGAAAGGAATATTTATTTTTCAACATAGTCTCCTAACAAGTAAATGCATTTAGTCTGTTTTTTTCAAACCCAAGATACCCTTAGAGAAAAATGGTTTGTCTCTACTCATCCAAAACGCCTCAACAGCGACCATCACTCCGCTATCATCTTCGAATTTTTTGCTCCGAAGGTGTTCCTTGAGCCGAGGAAAAAGTTAGAAGTCACTGGGAGCTAGATTTGGTGGATAAGGCGGATGTTCAAGCAGTTCGAATCCTGCTTCTTGAATCGCAGCCATCGCAACTGCAGCCTTGTGAACCGGTGCTTTGTCTTGATGAAACAACACTCCGGCTCGCAGTTTGTTGCGTCTTTTTTTCTCAATAGCCTCCCGCAATCTTCTTATTTGGTGTGCGTAGTAAGAGCCTGATATAGTGGCTCCCTTTTCCAAATATTTCACTATTATTATCAGCGTCCAAAAACTAATGACATAACCTTCTCCACCGAGCTCGACAATATGAAATTGTTCGGCATCGGTGAAGAGGGTCGCTTGTACGTCTTCGATTGCTGTTTGGTTTCTGAATCAAAAAGGTGGATGCAGGTTTAGACCATAATCACGAAACACGACAAAAAATTCTCCTGATATACCTGGAACTTTTAGAGATTCACCCTCGAAATGTCGACTCGTTAACAATCAGTTAACATTCTCGGCCCCCAATGCGCAGAGACCTTTTTAGGGGCAACGATTCTTTGAAAACTGCCATACGAGATCCCTGTGACCTCAGCTCCCTGCCTGATGATCAATCTTTGATCGGCCAACACGATATCTTCGACTTTTTTGACGTTGTCTTCAGCAAGGGACGTGGATGGACGTCCTTCGCGGTGCTCATCTTTAGTGAATGTTCTTCCGAGCTTAAACTCCTTGGCCCAGTGTGCAATGATGGAATATGGAGGATAGCTCTCTTAAGTTTCCACCAAGTCGCTGTGCATGTTTTTGGTAGACATTTTTTTCAAACACAGGTACTTAATGGCAGCCGTAATTTCGTTTTACGATCCGTATTCAAATGAATGTACCTCGCTAGAATCGTGGTCTATTTATATATGTCTTTTTTATGCTGGCCTAGTGAGTATACGAGGTAGTACATTATTTCTTTGAATTTTATGCGAACTGGAAACAACCCTCGTGCACCTGAAATTTAGTCTTCATCTTCGGATACCTGGAGATTAAATTAAAGCTTTGCACATTGTGGTGACCTACAGCAACGACTTCACAACGGATAGGTTTTGGACAAACGTTTGGATGATCTCGCCCCAACCATAGCTGATCACGGCTAAGGTAGCGGTGCTTCATTCAAATGCTCTTGAGGCCCTATTTCTCTTAAAGTGACAGAAGTTAGACTTCAAGGTTTCCATCTGAAAGTTCTTCTAGACTGTGGAACTTAAAGGCCAATCTACGGAGCTTAATCTTATAAGGAGGTGGAGCTAAAACAGTGCTGGGGCTGGGTATCGACCGGGAGTCCGTAGATAAATTACAGGCCGCGGAAGAGTTGATCCACTTCAAAGATAGCTCAGGAAAACCAAAGCGCGAGTGGTTCAAGCATATCTGCATTACAGCAGAGTAGTGACGACTAATGACCTTTGGTATCTTAGTCGAGGGCAAATAAGAACATGATCTGTGGAATCGACGTGAGCTTCGGTATTTTCCAGCCAACAGATGAAAACAAAGCACGAATTTGAGTTGTTGTCCAAAAAGAACTTACCTTAATTTTGATCCTACAGCTCTACGACGGTGACATTACTCCACTGTGTTGTGAGAGAAAGGTCGCGCACAGCATCACGCAGCGTTGCCTGCTATCAGCAGTTTATCTACCATATGATATTGATCTTACCACGCTATGACTGAGAAGATTGACAGTTGCGGCTATACCAGCTAATATTATTATCGACTGCGACGTAAATGCTCACCATCACACATGAGGCTGCATCAATGTAAACGACAAAGGTACGTATCAGGAACAGGTCTGAATTAATTGACATTAGCTTGGCAGCTCTAGTTATAATGGGAAGCATCTACAACTGGCTGGCGTCTGACTTACCGTCACTCATGGACCACCAATGTTTTCGCTGGAATGTCAGTAGCTCTGAAATTTCACTGAGATGAGCTACAAATCCGAGAACAGCACAATGGGAAGTTTATTCTACGAAAATGAAGAGACACCTTAGAGAGTAAGAGGATCTGGATCTCCCTTGTAAACGCTACCCTATGGTGAAACGGTGAATTTAAAGAGACAAAAAATCGCACTTGAAGCGCGTTTAGTAATGCAAAGCTGTGTGAAGACTGAGACCGACACAAGCAAGAGTTCAAATTGAAGATATGACGAACCAAAAGTGACTTAGACTGTAAGAGCATCGAGGGGAGTATACTAGGCAGGAAACTGAGCTTAGGGGGTTATTGCCAGCCCCTGGACACGGACGGTATAACTTTCCACCATTAGCCCCTTCAATCCTCTCGCGCACAAAGCATGTTAAAGCTGCCTTTACGCCATTTCGCTCTCATGGTCAAATTAGAGGCGAACTACTTGGATTTGACCCAATTTGACAATGAGCAGACAAAAAATTACTACCATCCCCTTCATCCCCTTCATGTTCACTCCATTTCTACTACCTCACTGGTTATTGCCTACACAGCTTTCAATAGTTGGCAGAGATGGATTGTACCGCTACGTTGAGTCAACTGATTTTATTGAGTGGAGGGGAGGATTCATTTATCAATTCTGACTAGGCAGTGGGGAGTGGCAAATGGATCCAAATTGGTGCCTTAATGCAAATCGTTTAAACGGCTTCTATGACCTAACCGAGTCTACTCAAATTTAAATCTCGGCTTCTTTAGGAAACCTCCACTGTCCAGGAAGCCAACGCTGTTAGATTTAAATATTGGGCGTTTCATACACTTTGTCATGCTTTTTTCAGCCACCTAATTTTCATGTTGGTTTTGACACATGAAAATAAAGCGTTCGTTTCAAAAGTTAGCGTTCCTTGAATGAAAGTCCGTCGGAAATTAATTTTACTTTGGCGGGATGTCCGTAAGAGGTTAGCTGAAATATTATTCGGATACAATAAGTGGCTGGCAAACCGTTCATAAGACAGCAAGTGTTTGTGGGAGTCATCGGATCATTAATTTTTATTTACGTTAGTTGTGCTAAATTTTAACATCCTCAACTTATATACAACGATATCATTTACTTACTAAGGTAATTAATTTGTGAACACAGTTCCTTTCTTGTCTATAAATTAGCATAGGTAACGTATACCAGCTCTATCACTTATCAAAGCAGAGAATAATTGATACGGAAAACTGGATCATTTTGCGGAATAAGCGTCCGAAAGCAGAATCAAATGAAATTGTTTTTTTGGAATGATTAAAATTGAATTTTTTTTAACTAAGTCGTTTCGAAAGTATGCACTAGCTCTCATTCTCCGCAAAACTTTCATTTAAAACTCACCAAATATTCCGCATGCCTTTTGCTGGGCTCACAAGCCTCTATTCGGTTCGTCAGTACTGGAAAAACTGTGGTCTTGTACAGCAGAAGCTTTGATGTTCGGGTGAGATTTCGCGATTCGAAAAGTCTTAACAGACTGTAGTAGGCTTCGTTGGATTTGAGCGACCACCCAGGTATTTCTACCTCCATATTGCAATCGGCTGCTGGAATTAACCCAAGGTAATTGAAAAATTGCACTACAGTGGTTTGATCAATTCTAGGTGTTCTTCCTGCAGAAGTTGCCATCATTTACTTCGTCATTTCTACAACTATGTGCAGCCCCAGTTTTGGTGCCGCCCACTTGATCTGGATGAGCCAGTATCTGGCTGAACTTGGTGACGAAAGTCTCTCTCGTTAACGTACTAGAGCCTCGGATTACTTTCTCCAACGCCAGGTTGAAGAAGAGGCAGGCCAGATCATCCCGCTTTCGGCGCTCATTGAAGATGTAGAACGATCTGGATAGCAATCCAGGTATTTTTACTCATGGCTTTTTATAGTTTTACCCTGGCTATGCTGTTATAAGCAGCTTTACCGCTGAAGCCAGTGAGATAGTAGAAATGGAGTGGACATGCCCATAAGATTTACATTGAAAGGGATGGTAGTAATTTTTTAGCAACTCATTGTCAAATCGAGTCAAATCCAAGTAGTTCCTCTCCAATTTGACAATGAGGTCGAAATGGCGTAAAGGCAGCTTTAACATGCTTTGTGCGTGAGAAGATTGAAGGGGCTAATGGTGGAAAGTTATACCGTGCGTGTCCAGGGGCTGGCTGAAGCACACTGCTACGTTGTCTACCGCAGCCTAGCTCAGCCAAGCTGTCAGTTGAGTTGATTATATGGGTTTTCCATAGCAGTGAACACACCATACGTCGACATGTCGCAGCTAAGCGCAGCCAAGCGCAGCTCAGTTCTAAATGGATTCAACTTTGGTCGCAACGAAGAGTTTCAATCAGCTGTAATTGCTTGAGAAGCGCGTGGGATTTGAAATATATGCGAAAATGTAAATAGAGTTGATTTTATATTATTAATTTTTTGAGGAATTCGAAAACAATTTTTATTGGTAATAGCTTAGATAGTTAAAAGTGAAATAAAAAGATAGTTAATAGCAAATTTGAAAGATAATTAATAGCAAATTGATTATAGTAATTTAAAATACTTGAGTAGCCTAGTTGGTAGATTACTGCCTACTTGCTTGTGGGATCCCTGATTCGAGTCCAAGTTCGGACGAAGGCTCGCGAACCAAGCTTTGAGTTCACCTAGCTCTGATTAGGTACGTGGTTAAAAATCAGGGGAAAAGTGAGTCGTTGAATTCACTCGTATTCACATTGATTGAAAAAGTTGTAAAGAAGCTCCTCACCAGCTTCAACTCCTAGACCCGTACGAGGGTTGTCGTTGGATTACTTTTAATTTAATTATGGTTTTAAGACCAGTTTTTTCTCCTACAAGCCAGATCTAGTCAAATGAACTTATATATTTATTACGAGGGCTATTTGGCTTTCTCCTCAAAGCCCATCAGTGAAATATTATGCTAATAGTATAACAAACGGATGTTTAATTTAAATAACACTGGAAAATTTTGGACACTGGAACACTGGAGCCAAGTAAGATTTCAAAGGTGACTATGGTAAAAGGCAAGTAGTAAAAAAAGCTTTTAAAGCATTCGGCATAAATATAAGGTTAAGTTTACGTTAGAATTAAACTCATTTATAGTGCAGGGAAAAGAACACCCTCGAATAAATAAAAAAAAAAGCATTATTTCAAAATGTAGTCAATTAAAGATGCAGTGTTGGATGACGAGGTGTCAATAGAGATGCTGATAGCCCAAGTGAAGGAGCGTCCGATTATTCATGAGAAGGCTACGGGCGGATACAGAGATGTCGCTGTGGAATTCAAACATCAACTGAAAATTCTTCTACTTCACTGACACTTAGTCACGTTGCAGTGTAACCAGACGATTTCTTTCACTGCGGTTGGTCACTGTTGGCTGCACTTCGCTGCGTCGACTGTAATTCAGGCATTAAAGTCTATAAAAACCCATCGCCTGTCTATAGAAAGAGTAAATATCCGATCAATTGTTAATTTGCTTCGCGTGTCCGCGTTCTATGAGATCGCTACATTGCCCGGTATGCAACTTTCTTACATCTAGTTGCTAGTCAAGCCAGTCGCTCCGATATTTGCGACTAGTAGTACTAATAAGTACAGTAGTACTAATGACAGTATTCCTAAGGCATGTCCACTTCTCACCTATGTCCGGGATCTTGACCCCAGGACTTACTCTCCCCATCGAGCTCTTCGCGGGCGAGTCCTTAAGCAAAATTACTTGTGTTATTGGTATTCTCATTGCATAAGGCAGCCTCGTGGTTTATCTGATTACGAGTGCCCCATTAGGTGATACCTAATTGGCGCTCTGAATACCTTTACGCGGGAGCTAGTTAATCGAAACGATCAAGTACTTCAATGATGCTAGTTATAGACTCGAAGTTTGTGTCCTTTTGTGGTTTCATGCAAACTATTGATGCCTGCGTTATGTATGAAAACCGGCATCTGACTTATTTTGGCGTTAAGATCTCCGAAAATGATTTTAACATCATACCTTGGGGAAGTATTGAGGATTCACTTGATCATAATATGCTTCTTTTTCGTCGTCAGCAGATTCCTCCGTAGGTCCGTGAACGTTTATTAGGCTGAAGTTTGCAAATTTGCTTCGCACGCAAAGAGTTTGTAGTCTTTCATTGGTAGCATTAAAGCCGATAATGCTAGACTTTGTTGTTTGGCTGACGAGGAAATGGAAAGATCCAAACTAGCTAAACGAGAGTCCTTCATCCAGATCGAGCGGGCAGTACAAAAGCTGGGTCTGCGCATAAATGAAAGACAGAAAAAGTACTTAGTGGCAGCTTTTGCAGGAAGAACACTTAGAGTTGGTAAAACTATAGAAAGAGTGGAACATGAATTCGAAGTAGTGTGATTCTTCAACTACCTTAGGACAATTGTGGCAGCCGATAAGAATATGAAAGAAGAAATACGCGGGCGGCTGCTCAAATCTAGCAAAGCGTACTACAGTCTGCCGAGACTCACCAAATCCCAAAATCTAGCCCAAACCTCAAAGCTACTGTAGTGTAAGAGTTCTCAACAAAGAGTTCTTTGATCTCGTAGTCACGTTTGAGAGGAAAGTCTTGCGGAGAATCGTTGGCCCCATATTTAAAGTAGCGCGATTCTGCGGAAGCCTCAACCATGAGTTGTATCTACCAAGAAGCAGATTATAAACACTTAGATAAGGCTCGGTAGACTTCGGTGGGCAAAGCACCTAGTTCGCATGACTGAAGAAGAGCCTGCTTGGACTAGCAAATCCATCAAAGAGCTTTATTTTTTGTTACATACTATTTTAAAAATGAAAACGAAAGATTGAAATTGAAATAATTGCAAACCCGATTGAAATTTCTTTTTATGACGAAACGAGCTCACTAAAAGCATAGTTGGTCCGATAAGAAGAACATTTTAACATCGCTCATTCAGTTGCTTTTGGTGTTGAGGAAAATACACTTGAACTGTATATGGGGAAAATACTCTCGGAGAGAAAGTTAGTAGCAAAGAAGGATTTAAAATTTTCTCGTTTTTCTTAAAATTCATCGTGCTATTAGGTGGAACTTGACTGGAAGTGAATAAGCAATATGTAATTTAACCTTCGGCATACAATGTGAAAATAATCTCTCACCCGTAGAAGGTGGGGTTAGATTTACCCCATAAGACATTGTATCTATTTTGTTTATGTGCTAAATAGAACTTACTCAAATATACATTTTTGTCTGTCTTTTTTAATTAAAGCTAATAATAAAACACAAAACGATACCATTATTGAACATTTGTTTAAAAAAACTGTCATACCTCTTCCATAGAATCAGCTTTATGTCTTTAAGTCTTGGGGTTAAAAAAACCTAATGTTGTATGCCGAAGGTTAAATATTTTATCTGAAAAGTAGGAAAGCCTGCTGGTGTGAAGCTTTTTTTATGTATTGTATTTCTGCTAGCATATTATTCATTGTAACATATTAAATATTACTCCTGTTACGTAAATTCAAAGCAGTCCTGGCAACAATGATTTCTTTTCAAAGAATTACGAATCGAATGAAAACTTAAAGTACTTTCAGAAAAATAACCACAAAAGTATCCAACAAAAACACTGGTGCTTAAAAATAATAGTAATCTGAACTCTATCAAATTATTTTCTATCTATTACCATCGACCGTATTTATGATTGAGAATGCAATATAACAGGATTTTTGTTGTACTTACATCTTTCTATGTGGTTTATTTATTGTGTTTTCCTTATCATAAATTAGAAAAATGACTTTGACTTTCTCATCGCGCTCAATCGCCATTAAATTCAATCTTCGGTCTCTCCTTTTAAGATTTGTCACTTGCATTTCTTTCCTTTTTTCTTCTGATCGCTATCGACTTTTCTTTTTGGATATGCATGCATGATATTCATTCCAAACGATTTTAGCAATTCAAATCTCGACAATGTCGACGAGCGGTCATTGCCCTGAGCGAATAAAACGGTATAGACTGACAACTATAAAATGATATAAAATAAAATCAAATCAAATTGAATGAGAAGCAGTGTCACTGTTGTGTCCACCAGAATGGTATGCACGTCTCCATGAAGAAACATGCAAATAACACTAGATACTTAGTGTCTTATTTTACATAAGCATGATAGTGTGTGCAATCAATTTCGAAACGTCGGTACATAAGTTATTTAGATGTTGACAGATGTTTAAGCAATTTCTAAAAGTACGTATTAACTTTAATTTACGATTAAATAATTTTTAGGGTCCTAAAATCGGAATAAAAACTTCGTAATGTACACTTTAAGTGAAATTAAATCATTTTCATCAAATATTTTATGAAAGTACACCTTTGAAATTATTTCGTTGTTACTAATGATGATAAGTTTTTGAGTCTATCAATCTTAGTCGTTTAATAATTCAAAGCTGCAGTTTGTTTTAAACTTTCAGTGTCCTTTTATAAGGATTTTTAAAGACATATTGAACATATGTCTTATTGCATTTATGCTCATACTCTGTACTAATGTTATTTACATGATTCAAACTGCACTCATGTATTAAAAATCATAGTTAAAATCAAATGAATTGAAAATAAAAGACGAATTGATTTTTAGATAATTTTAGACGATACACTAGTTTTAAAGCTGTTGGAAATGCTGATTTTACTTACATGGTTAGTAAGATTTTACATGTAGGTTAGGTAACATGTCGACCGAACCATCGAGAAGGTTACCAGTCATGTGACCACTGCAAATCTACCGTTTCTGTTCAACTAAAAAATCCAAATGCCATAGCCTGGACAGCGTAGACACAACCTAAAAAGACTACAATATAAACCTTGTTTAGCAGATAGTAATAGTTTAGAAGAGAGGTTGAACCGCCACTCTATAAATTCGAATCATAAATTGGTAAATACTATCAAGATACCACTTTGTTGGAATTGGAAGGAATACGTATTGCAAACGTCGAAGAATTAAAATCTCTTAGTATCCATCATCCAGGCTTGTGGACTGGATTGGTGGACTGAGAGTCCGTCTTCTGCAAAAAATTAAACCGTTCCAAAACTGACGAATAGGCCTCGAATAAACGACCCACAAACGAAATATGGACCACACATATGATCCTCAAATATCAGATCACGCAATAAGCTTTGTGGTATAAAAGCATTATTACCATAATTCAGTTAGTGCAAACTGGACGTGCAGGCACGAAATAGATAGGCAGTGGGGTAAAAGACATGAGATTGCAGACAGTAGGTGCGTTTTTTTGCTCCGATAGAAAACAGAATAGAACTATGCTGCAAAAAAACGATCTAGCACAAAACAGCAGTGCATTCACTAAGACTGACATAGGTTGCTATATTTGCTGTGGTACCACAAAACAGCTGAAAGGGGGAAAATAACGTGTATAACCTACCACAATCGATAGAAAATAGAAAACGAACTAACAGAAAATTACCTTTTTACTAATGTTCGAAGAAGAACATTAGTACGAGTATTAAAATCACTTTGGCCAAAAATTTATATATATATATATATATATATATATATATATATATATATATATACATATATATATATAAATATATATATATATATATATATATATATATATATATATATATATATATATATATATATATATATATATATGTGATCAAAAAATTTCAGTGGAAAAATCTCAGGAACGCGCAATCCGATTGACCTGAAATTTTTAGGATACATTGATGTATATGCAGAATAGTGCCAGGTCTCACAAAAAATTAATAATCATTAAACCTTTGGCGCTGGCGGCCATTTTAGTGATATTTTAAATATACCTATTATTCTGTCAAAACATAGCTTTTGTAAAAATAAAGTTTATGGAATGAATTCTGAACGTGTTTTAAATGTGAATTAGGTAATGTTTTTGCAATTTTTAACCCTATGTGTGCGCTAGGTGCCTAAAATAAGATTGGGATATTTGGAAAATTTTTGAATTGCGATAACTTTTAACTTAATTATTAGATCATTATGAAACTTAATAAACATATTTATATTAATAAGTTGCACACTTGCGTTCATGAACATGCTGGTAACCCTGTTGCTACGGCAGGCACTAAAAGTGAAAACATTCAAACCATCGACTCTCCTAAAAAATGTCAGTTTCTTACAATAAAAATCAACTTGTATACAAATCTCATGCTCTATCTACACAGTCAGAGTAAAACTTTGGAATTTTCTTGTCGGCCAAGAACGGAAACCCTTTCCCGATTTACCTATATTTGTAGCATCAAAAACTTCTGTTCATGGGAACTCACGAATCAATAATCAAATACAGTTGAAATTTACACAATACATTGGACTTAAGTAGAACCAGGTCTGATAGAAGCGATTTTCAATTGTGGGTAACTCTGCGCCAGTGGTGCTATCTTGAAAAATTACAAAGAAAAAAAACTGCTTTTAAACCCTATGAATTTTGATTCAGTTACCAGATTTTCATGAAATTAAGACAGTAGCTGAACCTTAACCTAAACCGTGTTTGGTAGAAATTTAGTTGAAAAATTCGATTGGTGCTGCCAGCTATGGTAATTTTTGTGTCTTTGGTTTTGAAAATTCGCTCAGGAAAATAAAGCTTTTTGCCCAATAACTTCCAATGCAGTCATGAAATCAATACAATTAGTGAAACTTATTATAGGCATTATTCCGGCCGAATCTGGTTGAAAAGCCACGATAGGGCTGCCAGCTATTGTTAATATTATGCTTATTTGCAATATCTTTACTAAGCGGTTTCATCGTAGAATTTTCAAATGGTAATGATATTGTAGTGGCAATAGACAGCAAATATTAAGTTTTCGATTATTTGAAAAAAATCGCAGCTGGTAACCCTAAATTTCTTTATACTCCTATAACTTCGAATGCAGTCATCGGATCGAGACGAAATTCGCAGGGTAGGTTAAATTCAACATGCAGCATATGTGATATATTTTTAGCTTGGATCCTGGCGAAAGGTTGCTAGCATGAGTCGGTAGTGCTATTTTTGCTTTAATTAATGCTTGCAGTTAGTATTCATACCGGAAACATTTACAATGAAAATAAATAACCGATGTTTCAATTCCCAAAGTTCTACAAATTTTTCGGATCGCAGCCCCAAACACCAACTTCAGTTACAGTGCTGCAGGCACTGAGCATTTTCTTCATTGATGTTATATGAGATGCTGCGTTCAAAATTTTGTGAAATAAGCAACTGATAACGAATATAATTAACAGGTGTTTTGCTCCCATAATCTTTGAAAATCATGCCAGTGGTAATATCTGAAACCTTTCCACCATATGAATTACAATGCATTCTTGAGACCAAAGTAAAACGTGGCGTTTGAGACAGATTGGCCGTAATAAGCAGCTCGTGTGGTAGAATATGCACTCAAAACCTGCACGATTCTTCTACTGTTCTTCGAACATTAGTGTTTCTAGCGGTTCTGGGGCGCTAGAGTTTTTTTTTTTAACTTTCTACACATTATGAGGGCTTTTTCTAATTTCGTAAGTACCAGAACATTCAACATAACCTTGAAAAATACCAAAGCCATGTCACAGCAAAAAAGACAACTTCTCATGAGCTTTTCTTTTTTCTATCAGCACATTCTATAGTTCAGCACGTGAACTACCAATGAGGAATAGAATTTCTGTACTAGTAAATTCACTGGTACAGGAGTGTTGTTGTTTCCAATGCGTATACTCTGTTCTCTGCTGGATGGAGGAGCAAAATAACACGCCTAATATAGGGTAACCTGAAGGAAACCGTCATTTCGGAGTGCCAATCGCTGTGTATAGACAGTTCAAACCATACGTGATGAACTTCAAAGCAGAAAATGAGCGATTGTGTATGGTCTGTATGAACGGCGAATTTTTTAAACTGATAAACGTGCTCACCAGAAGGAAAAAGAAAATACAAAAAAACGATGAAACGCAAGACGCATTCTTTAAACACCAGGAAAGATTATTCGACTTATTGCCCTGAAATGACGTCAAAATAATACTCGGTGACTTCAATGATTAGGCGGGATGAACACATACACTGTGTGTGGACTGAATGATACAGACTCCAATGGCGACGACAACTAATGGCAACGGTCATCGCCTGATAAACTTTGGGTGTAGTAAAGACATTTTCGTAAGCTCTACATGCTTCCGTCATCGACGCATCCAAAAAAGAAGATGGTTATTACCAGATCTATCTAGACTATCAAATTGACAATGTCAACTGAAAAAAATCCACATGGCGCTCAGAGCTATGTAACATAGCGCATTATTTATGGCCCCATACGCTATGCACATAGTACTCTGAGCTTTGCAATATGGCGCCCCGCGCCATAATGTCAGAGTCTACATAGCGCGTGGTCCTATGTAACATGGCGCAGTATTTATGGTCCCACACCCTATGTACATAGTACCCTGAGCTATGCAGTATGGCTCCTTACATGGCACATAAATTATGGCCCCACATGCTATATTACATAGTGCCATGAGCCATGTAATATGGCTCATGGCACTCCAATTATAACTCGCAGCCATACTGTGTGAGGAGATGTATAAATGTCAGCAAGCTTCTTGAGTATAGGAGAGGATATGGTCATTGATGCAGTTGATGATAGGTGAATTCCATCACCTATCATCAACTGCACTACCTTCAGATGCTCAGAACTGAGAAGGCTCGTGGGCTTTTGTTTGATGCGATCTGGATCATCTTCATGTAGCAAATACATATTGGCCGAAGCCCAGCGAGCCGAAGTCAGACGAGACCACCAACATGTGGACGACATTTGATACCTCGTCACGAAATCGCGTTGACTCGTGCTCAAAACCCACTCCGATCGGAAGTCGCACGAGTGCCGGCGAGACCTGTCAAAGTCGCTTGTCTGGACCGTCCTCACACTCGGGCTCGCCAGCTTTCGCCTGGGCTCGGCTAATATGTATTTCCCACATCAGATGCACTGAAAAAACACATAGCGCCAGACGCCATAATTTATAGACTTCTGGCGCCATGTACATGGTCGATTTGCGATAAAATATAGCGCCACACGCCATAATACATAGGAGCAGACGCTATGTTTATAGCCGTCCACACCATATACTGTCGCCCTCCACGCCATGCACTATAGTCCTCCACGCCATGTACTATAGTCCTCCACACCATGTACTATAGTCCTCCACGCCATGTACTATAACCCTCCACGCCATGTACGCCATCTGCATGGTGTGGAGGACTATAGTGCATGGCGTGGAGGACTATTGTACATGGGGTGGAGGGCTATAGTACATGGCGTGGAGGGCTATAGTACATGGCGTAGAGGACTATAGTGCATGGCGTGGAGGACTATAGTACATGGCGTGGAGGGCTATAAGCATAGCGCCTGCTCGTATGTACTTTTCGCCATGTATTATGGCGTGTGGCGCTATATTTTATCACAATCCCCAAATCAACTATGTACATGGCGCCAGAAGTTTATAAACTATGGCGTCTGGCGCTATTTGTTTTTTCAGTGCCCTTATTGGGCAGAGATGTGTTTATAGCATACTTGACGCCTGTACATTACGACAAACAATTACAAATATTATTTTCGTATGTGACAGGTGAATGTGACGAAGATGAAAAATGGCAAGATGCGCTACATAAGAAAAATCAGGTTTACATACAGTTCCTCGAAATGAACACCAGAGACGAAGAGATTTGATTTAAGAAACGGAAATATTATGATGAACAATAGAAAAGTATTGTCGAAAATTCTCCTTTAGTAAGCTAAGAGGAGAAGAAGGGGGTCAGCTATGCTGTGCTTTTCTCAGGCGCTGCACTGTAATAAAGAGCTATGCCTCACGTGTCGTGAGGCATTTTGCCCATCTCTAGTTCATAACAACCTCCACCATTCTACAGGAGCAGCAACAGCGTTGCTTCTTCAAACTCTTTCCCTTCCCACTAATTATCATCACAAATATCAAATCTCTTTCATCGGACACCAATGGTTACAGACAGATTTTAATTTGACCAGTGAGTCATTTTACTCATTGCATACTCGCACATAGCATTATCAACGTCCTTGTTCTCACAATTTTGTTACAAGGTAACTTGGCTGCTACAGTGGAAATCTATCAGAGGGTATTCTGGTTTGTACCTTACTTCATGGTACACAGCCAACACACATGTCTCCCCTGGGACATCGTCAAGAATGTAGTGGCTGCAGCCGCTAGGACTTGTGTATGCCGTATTCTGAGTGCTGACGACAGTTGGATTTATTCGAGTACTAATACGTTGAATCTCCTTATAAACTCATTACAGTTCTGACGGTGCCTCAAATGGAAGAGACTATCAACTTTTCTCTACCTCTAAGAATCTTAAAATCCTCACGGATTCTTCATTTACCTGAGGCCAAGTGTCCAATGTATTTGATCGATCTTTGACTCGAAGATCCTATTGAACGACAACATAGCATATAGATATATATATATATACATATATATATATATATATATATATATATATATATATATATATATATATATATATATATATATATATATATATATATATATATATATATATATATATATATATATATAGATATATATATAATTTGCCATCTTGCACGTTAATTGCTTTTGCGATGGGCCTTCTATATGACAGTAAAAAAAAACAGGAAAGCTATCAAACAGCCCAAAAAGTGGAAAGAATCTTACTTATCAAATCGTTTACCAGTGGTGCGAAAAAATCTAACATCCCTTAACTTTAAATTTTCTATCAGTTAAATAAGTGAATTGAACAATCCTCACTCAAAAGTAGATACGTTGATACGATACGCCTTATTAACGCAATCACTCCACGTAATTTTCTTCAGTGTAATAAGAATAAAGCGAAACAATTCAATATAAGGGGAGCCTGATTGAAACTCCAAAGAAACTACAATAAGGCAACAACCAAGCAAACGAAACCAACAAACGAATCGACTTGCCTGCTAAGCTAATAATGCCACAACAAAAACGACCAACAAATCTAGAAAAACAACTCAAGACGTGCTTTAAAACCTCAACAGCCATCGTCAGGTATATCTTTGGCGCGCCCCCACTGATCTTGTTCGTTCGGTCGTTCTTCTCGCTGTCGCGTCGAAAAATCTCTTCAAGTTTTCTTCAATATCGAGTAGAAAGCTGAAGTGAACGGTTCGTTCGTTTTGTTTCATTGATCGTAAGAAAATTAAGAAGAGATTTCAAAATTCAAGAGAAAATCAAGAAGAAGAAACAGCAAACCAAAACGATCAAACAGTGAATTGTAAAAAATTGTGATAAGAAGAGCGTGACTTAAAATTATCAAAAAATTTGCTTCCAAGAAATATACATCTCATTTGAGAAATAAGTAATGTGAAGTCGAGTGCTATCTCAAGTCTGCACGGTTCTTTAAATATAAGTTTATACCATGCTTATGAATATCAGTGACTTTGTGACTTATGTTCCAAGTGAAGTAAAATCGGAACATTTCAAGTTTTAATTAGTAACGAAACGATAAAGTGCGACGCCGAGATCAAGGTTGTTTTTTTCGCTGGTGCGACGATTCGTATCATCAAAAGGAAAATCACGAAACCGTCTCA
The DNA here is from genome assembly GCA_963978885.1 of Nemotelus pantherinus. Lineage (NCBI taxonomy): Eukaryota > Metazoa > Arthropoda > Insecta > Diptera > Stratiomyidae > Nemotelus > Nemotelus pantherinus. Next base: position 93,706,222 of record OZ022263.1, on the reverse strand, counting down.
ATCTCGTTATCATCGAATCAATCGGGCAAGTGATGCAGCCGTGTTTTTAGCACACGAGTGTGAGCAAACTCACGAATTAAAGTAAAAAGTGCGGCAACGATAGCAATCCAGCAAGAAAATAGTCTGAATATCGAGCGTGCGACAAATAACTGACACCCAAACAAGCACTTGAGTGAAGGAAGAAAATAAAAACAAACTTAACAAAAAAAACTTAATGTTTTCGCGCATATTTTAAGTGAAATCGCCGTCAAACGTGAAAGAGTAGGTACAAAATTGTGTGCGCTTCGTTGGTTGCTGTGACAAGTTAGTTTTCCTGACCACGAGTGGTAAAAATTTTCAGTGGTTTTAAATGATCATCAATATTTATTGAACAGTTGCCACCGTTGAAGAGTTTTGATTGACTAAAGAAAAAAATTTCTTTCTATTGTGAAATAAGTTTTAACATTATTTATATATTGACGCGAAAAATTTTATTGTTTCGTTGTGGTGTCGAACTTTTGTTGGGAATATAATTTCACTATCGATAACCAACGGAAATTTCGATAGAGTGATAATAGAAAAAAAACCAAAAGAAACAACAGTGGAACTAGATGAAATCGAACTAAAAGAAAATTGTGATAATTGAAATAGTGTCGGGCGAATTGATAATCAAAAGATTCAAACGATATCGCTTTTGTTGCAAGAAACGTTTGGATTTGTACACATAATCAGAAGAGGAAAAATGATGGATTACGAAAAAATGTATTTTCCAAAAACAGAGGTATGTTGATAGATTTGTCGAGTACTCATCGAAAATTTTACTGATATGAAAATTGTACCAAACTAGTCCCACACTGGGCGCTGTTCTTTTCTGTCCATTTGTAGCGCTTAATTTTCGAAGAATAAGTATTCAAACCTATACGTATTTATTTTTCAATTGTCATGGAAATGTAAGGACATAAATTTTGCTTTTACTTATCTTGCACTCGAAATATTGCCAAGTTTTGACAAAAAATTTACTCCACCACTACTAAAGTTGAAGCCAGTCGACCAGAGCTTGAACAAACTTAAAGAGTAGTTTAAACAAATCATCGACTGTTGGTCGACGAAGCCAATCTACATTTTCATCTACTTTTTTTATCGCTACGAAATCTATACAAGCGAAAAATATCCATCCGACCACAATCACTACATTCAGATCCAGTTTCATATTTCAGTTCCCGAAAACCTGAATTTGACCACTATTCGCTGCCATGTCAATGATTACAGACGTGCACAAAGTGGAATGGTATTTTTCATACAAAAAACATAAACTCGTTTTGGGCAAATTATTTAAATAATTCATTTCGCAAAAAAAATTAATGACTTGATTGAAAAAAAAACATCTAAAGGCAATACAAAGTCGTATCTTTGACTTTGGACTGTCCATAAGTACAAATGATTCGAAGAAATATTTTTGAATCTGCATTTTGTCGTTCGCGTTTTTTTCAGATTAGAATGATTCTTTAGCTTGTAATTTTTTGGTCCGAAACGACTTAAAAATATACAGTTGGTTTTTTACGTTCGGGTGAACTAAGTAGACATGTTACCTACTTTGGAAAAAAAAATGAAATGTATGTATATCAAACTTAATGATTGACAAACTTAATGATCTGACATGAACAAGCCCGAAAAAACTAGTTTCATCATTAGAAGTAGTGGGAAAAAATAAACTGATTTTAAAAACACCAATTAATGTAATTTAGATTTAAATGTGATTGAAATAGGACTTGTTAAGAACGAGTAGCGCTAGTTCTTATGTTTCGATCGAGGTATATAAAAACGTATCGCTGAGTTTTTTTTAAGTAGAGAATATCTTAAGATCCAGTTACGATTGAATATATTTATTTTAAATATGCAGTATACTTACTGCGGAATTTTCTAGACAGAGAATTCTAATCTGGTTGTTTGGCTTTTTTGTAAAATAGGTTATTCGAAAGTTGCAGTTTCTGGCCAATAATATGGCAGGCTATGCTTACTTCAGCCCAGTTTTTGAAGACAAAAATGTCCGTTCTTTATTTGTCTTGTTTTCTAAAGCTTGACATATTTTGATCATTGAAAGTCTTACGGATTTCCAGATTCCTTGCTCTATAAATTCCGTGAACTTAAGCTGTTAAATTGTAAAAGTTGCTCTTGAAAGTGAAAATCAAAGTTCTTCGACAACCCATTTGGGGTTTGAAAGTGGTAGAGCTACCAGTCGAAATTTGTATGGCTTGACTTTTAAAATTTATCAATTCTCTGTAGGTACTAAGCGCTTATTACTAGCCATTTTTTATGATAACTTCTGATGAACTTATCAGATCATTACGGAATTGACGAAACGTATTGATGCTTCCCAGAACCAACCATGTATGATTTTTGATGAATGTGCGGAAAACCTTGTAGCTACGGCAAGGGCATTGTACAGTTAAAGTCGATATAAAATGGGTGAGCTAGATCTGAGAGGAAGGGTGCGCCGAGTGCGACACAAGTCCAACAGAAAACGTTGAAAACGCATCCCCACTACTGTGCATGCCGTTCTTTGAAGCAGAGACTCGAGAGCACGGACACTACACACCAAAGAGCACTACTAGTTAACCCTCGTGAAATTTTGTGTATTTTTTTTGATTAAAAAAACACAAAAACATAACTTGCACAGTACTTTTTCAGTAATGTCAATATCCAACCGGCAGCTACTGTGAAATTCAACTTATTTGGTTGCGTTATACATAATATTTAATGCATTTGGAATGCCATGGGGTTAAAATAACCCCTTGTTGTATACCGAAGGTTAAACTTAACCAAGAACCTGGCGCGACGTTTACCCATGGAAATTCAGGAATGTCTTGAGGCCACACAGGGTATTGCTTCAGCCTAAAACTTCTTAGCTTCCATAATGTATTTTTGCTTGATGACTGATTTGACTGATGACTACTTACGGAGAAAGATCATGAGACCTCCGGCAGCAAGGTGCCAAGCGCAAGCCACACAGTTGCCCCGGAAATCCCTATTTTGAAACATGGATTTCTCTTAGAGATGCATGGCATTTAGTAACAGTTATGGACACTATACTAGAACCACCAAGGGAATCTATTTGATTAAACATAAGTCAGTCAAAAGCTTAAAAAATAGCCCCAACCTCCGCTTTCAAGACACTGGAACTTTATTGCTTAGCTTTGAGCTATCGGGAATTACATGAATAAGCCCATTTTTGAGGTTAGTGCCATCATTCCATTCACTTTTATCAGGAATACGAGTTGAAAACTCGAAATCCAGTAGAACTATGTACTTAACTGCTATGTAGAACACTCTCAGTTAAGACACCTGCTTGACTGAATCCAGTTCTAGTCCATTCCCAAAAAAAATCTATTCTCACAGCAGCAACATTAACTAACTTTCTCAACTACTGCAGTATAAAGCCATGTGACAGTACGTGGCTGTAAATCCCAATTCGCTCCTATTGCTCTATGCAGCAGCATAGTACAACGAAAGCATTCCGCGATTTTTCTGTTATATTTTCGTGGCATAGCAGCTTCGAGTGGGGATGAACCCCAAATATTCGGCCCACTGGCTCAAGTCAATGGAAATCCCGTTCACTTTCGGATCAAGGAACTTAATACTCAATAAAGGAACTTAATACTTTCTTGAAAACAGTACTATCGCCATTTTGCTCGGATTTCCATCCAAGCCGGACTTCAGCCCTAACGTGAAAATATATTAAGAGAGTAGTTTAACAACTCCGAAAGCATAGGTAGATACTTTCCTCAAAGTGCTATAGTAGCGGCCACGGTCCAGCCTCATTAGAAGAGTATTTACCGTAAGATTTCACAACAACGGAGAGAGGACTCCACCGTAAGGTGCACCCACCACCGTGAGGTGCATTCAGCTGCTCTCGCCTCTTTGGTACCCTTTCCGTGAGGTTCTCTTTGCCTTGCGTACGATATACTTAAAGGCTTTCAATTTCATTTTATACATTGAACGTTCCGCCTTGAGTGCTCAAGAATCCCCTAGCTTTGGGTGCGGTTTACGATATCAGAGAGTGCAAGCAAGAATGTTAACCGAGTTATCCCGATCTCGTCTAGTTCTTTTTCTGTTAATAGAGGCTACTTGCTCAGTTGAGCTTCGGTCGACCACTTTGAAGGATATGTACTTGTGAGCAGAAAACGAGCACTCCTGTATGACTTCTAATCACTCAAGAGTCGTGTATATAGCCTGCTGACTAAGGTAACTTCAAGAACCTCTAACCGTTTTGAGGTGACGAAAGTCGTTGCGTTGCCCAAATTTAGAACTGTCACAGTAGACCAAGATGAAATCAAAGAGTGATTCCTCACGACCGTTTGTATCACAGCTGGCTCACACTTCATGATGCGTGCTAGAGTCAACATCTAGAATAAAAGGCATACATTTCCTAGCGGCTGCAGCCACTAAATTCTTGACGATATCACAAACAGGATATGCGCCATGATCATGTGCCTTGTAGCAAGGAATAAACTAGTGTGTCTTCCGATTGATCTCCGCTGCAAAACCTAAGATATCCTTGCCAAATAAACCTGGAGAAGAGGGACCTTAATGGAACAAGACTGATAGACACTGACAAAGACGGCAGATTACCATTGAAATATTGGTATCTGTCAAGAAATTAAAATATATATTGGTCTTTAAATTAATGAATTTAGTTTTCAAAGCTCGAACAAATTGAATCAGAATAAATTGATTGTAAATTTATGATATTCTTGGCACATTCTTCACTAAAATACCTACTTTTTGCCACGCGAAGTTTTTTTCGCGCGAACTGTTTAGTGAATATTCTGACAACTCTGTGGCTGTGGTGACATCTTGAAAACGCTAAGCCAAAGAAAGGCTTTCTGTCCTGTAATTTCTGATGCGGTCATTGAACTAAAATAAAATTCAAAGAGTAGGTTAATCCTAACGGAAAAAAAGAAAGTCTTATAGATTGTTGGTTGAAAAATTGGACAGCACCACAAAAACACTGCATTATGACTTTTTTTTGTATTTTTATGCTATGGTCGGGGTGCAAACATTTGAGAGATCTAATGTTTTTCATTACTTCTCTCTAGGCTAGTGAAGTAACTGTACTAGACTTCCGGTTTTGATGGGGCAGCTCCATTGCTAGCGCAATTATGATTCAGAACTTGAAAGCATAATTCAATTTTGATTGTCGTAATCGTAAGTACTGAGCATTGTTCATCATCGAAATTGTGTTTAAAATCTGAAATTTTAGAACAAATTTCGGTAAAACTCAACTTGATGCCCCACACAGCTGTTACATGTATTTCGCCGATAAATGTCGGGCTAATATGCTTGTGTTTTTGTGGTTGTGCGTTTGCTTTTGGCGCTTTCTTTCTTTCTTCTTTTTGTTTTTCTTAATTGTTCTATCTTCTTTTTTATTTTTTGGATCATTTTGTCTGTTTTTCTTCAATTTTTCACCCCTTCTACCACCTTTTCGCCCTCTGGTGGTGGTTTACTCCAAAATTTCATGGAAACATTTTGACCCAGTCTTTCGATTTATGATTCGCAAATAATGCTGGAATTGAAATTCTTATAAATGACTATTAACAAAAAATATATGAAAAGCTTTTTAAATAAATTATAGTCCTGGTGTCGAAATAAAATGAATATTCATAATTTTACAAAACTAAACACAACTGGATACTATTTTAAACAATCTCTAATAGTGACATCATGCATTTGATTGCCTTTTCATCTTCATCATTCAGTACCTTTTTCGCATATTCTGGGACAACCGCACCGAATCAATTTATAATACTAAGAAAACGTCTGATTTCGAGATCACGTCTTGTGGACATTGACGATCGACTTTGCGGTATTTGCACTCTTAACACTATTCCGTACGCATTTTTCCAGCTACTAAGACAATATCTAGTATCTTTGTGTATGCATCTTCTGGAATTTTTTCTCACTTCTATTTCGCTGCAATCACTGTTATTGTTGGATTTGTTACTGACACAAAACCATCATACACTAGCTGCGACAGAGGAGAGATTCACCGTCTGACATTGTGTGTTATCATCATTATCATTACGTTTTGATAAAAGCATTTGCGGCATCTGTTCGCCAGCGTGGAAATAAGCAACAAACGAGTAATAAGCAGCCTAGCTAGTAGACATCTAGCCATGGCAGCAGGTATGCTTGTTTGGCCTACTTTTCCTTCGATGATCCAAAGAGGTATGCACCTTCTCGCGTACACAGTTGCAGCAACTAGCACTCTGCTCCTGAGACAGGTATACGATATCGAGACAAGTATGTCTCGTCTGTTTTTCTTGTGAAGCAGATTATAGTGGAATTATGATTGCATTGGGACTGTTTTCAATCTTTATCGCAGATAGTTATCGATTTATCTATATTTTGATAGTGATGTTGATCTGTCTTGTGTAGTGGCATCAAAATCAATAATAAGTCGCATTCGGAATTGCATCAAGTACAGGTTTTTGGGAGAGATGTGACGGTATGTTGCGGGGAAACGGTTAGAGTTAGCCGATATATGAGTAAAATGTTGATAAACGGCCATTGGAGAAGAGTTGATGTGGGCAAAATTGTATTGGCCGAACTAGATTTCTGACTGAGATTTTCTCTTTACGACTTTGTTTAAACTGGTCAATAGACAGGGCCTAATTATGGCAAGTTGTTTTATCGAAGAAGGGTGTCATCGTCTTCGTTCCATGTTTCAAGAAAAATGTCAGATGGCACCTTCAGTTTTATAAGTTCATTGGAAGTGGTTATGAAAAATAACTTCGTTGAAGATATAGCTTAATCATTATTTAGATATGCAATAATTAGATTTTTTTCGTATAAAGCATGTAAAAAAAAGATTATTGTCGATCATCGTCTATTTTGTTTTTTTTTTTAAGATACACAAGTTTGTCGATACACAAGATACACGATGATGCTTATACTTTTGGTATACAATGATCGATAAAATCCAAAAAAAAATTCTAAACCATGTTTATTTGATATTCGTCAGGAAAATCATTTAAGGGCTCTGAAGTTAACAATTTCTTGACGTTAAATGGTTATTATTATTTTTTGCCTGGATTTAAGTTTTGCTGAAAACTTAGTGGAAATATGAAATGTACCAGAAATCAAAACACACCAAAAATTGATATCCTAAAAATTAACATAACCAAAAATTAACAAATGACGAGTACGAACATCCGTAATTCTTTCAAACTTCTCGAAACACACAACAGTTGTATAGACTGATTCGAAGGATATGTTCACTTACTTCGGTCTCATCAAACAAAAATTATTTACTTCAACACTCAGTCCAATTTTCCATCTAGTGTTGTCATGCCTGAGGCACAGTTCGTTCGCCAGGCAGAACAGCCTTGGTGAGCTAGTTTCTTGCTCCCATTTTGCCTACCAAATATTGAGTCGATTGTTCAAACTGTTCCTAAAACTGTTATTATTAGCTTTATAAATTTTAATTCTAACAGTCATAATAAGGCATGGTACTTATTTGTATCTAAAATGGCATACTGGAAACCGTGTAGGTTTGTAGGTTTTAACATTTGTGATTCTCACTTGGGTGACAAAAAACTGAAAGTTTTTCCCTTGAAACAAGATTGCATTATACTTTGCTGCTAAATTATAACTTATATTACATAAATGTTCGCAGACTTTGAACGAAACTGAATCAATTCAAGCTTTTTTCTTTATCTTCTTCAGGTTATATTATTTGCTTACTGGAAACTAGGCTCTCCTTCAGCTAAGAAATTTTACCTCCACACTATGTCCTTAGAAAAGACCGCAATAGTCTTAATCCCAAAAGCGGATACGGATAGGTATCTGTAAGCCATTTGTAAATCCTTTTTAGTTTGCACTCTGGTAATTCGTTGCTACCTTTCTCGATAATTGTTTCATAGTCCCACACACTCGCTGCTTACTGCATGCTACTGTGTATGTTGCATGTAATATATCTTTATTATTTTATCAATTTTTCTGTAATAAACTGTCCAGTTACATTTTTACTAACTTTCCTCTTTCTCCTGTGGTTATGTATGGCAATTTCAATCTACCGCCCATTCAAAGGGATGTGACATCTTTGGCGACCATTTCAGAAATTCAGCTTCGATTTTTTTCCTCATTATCCTTCAACCACTTCTAAAAAAGAGTGTTTCTTCGCGTTTCAACTTTTCCCAGCCAAGTACGGAGATTCGGTAAAAAAAATTCGATCGAACTCTCTAAATGATAGCAGTAAAATTATTGGAACGGAGAAATTTATTAGAATTCCCCACAGCGGTGAATTTATGTGCTAAAGTTAATGTGACGGCAGTCAATAAATATCTTTTCAAATGTATTTTCAAAATACAAGAAAAGATAGTGCTTAAAACTATAAAGTTTGCACAAAAACTGATGATGACCGCTTGATTCTAGCTAAATTTCAAATTTTACTCCCAATGTACTGCATTGGTCATTAAAAAGCCCGGTAAAATAATGCAGAGTTTATGTAGCGCCATCTTTTACAGTCTAGTATTAGTAGTAAGTTGAACTTCAAAAATCCGTATGCATGTGGTAAAATCGTTAGCAAAATTTTTGCTTGTGATTTTACCTCTAGTAAAATTGACATTTTACCCGAACTGCGTACTTGTCTTAGTTGTAAACGGATGGCTTATGAAGTCAATGCCATGAATTGGTATCATGAGCTGGACATTAATGCAAGCCTTTCGTCTTTTGACGCTCTTATTAACAACTTGATATCTCTTTACACAATCAGATCACATTCCCGCAAATCCTCAAGTCCACTTTGGTGTTCTATGGTTGTATCTATTGCTCTTCACAACAAAGATTTGGCGCGCTTGAAATAGTTACGAAATTCATATGATTGATTGCTTCAAAATGTCCGCAGATCCCGTATAGAGATGAATCTCCTTGAAACATCTAGGCGAAAACACTTTGGGCATATAATTTATAAGATATTTGTCGCTTTGGTTTACTCTATCTATGTGCCCTTAAACTTACCCAATGTGTTCAACAGCAATACGGTGCTACTTGTCTTAAAATCCCTATGGCCTCCTATTCTGAAGTGGAAGACTTAACATCCTCTTTAGATCCTACAGGCAGCATTGGTCCAGACGGTATCTAATTTGTATTTTAAAAGCTAAGGAAAAAGTTCGTGAATTCTGTACTTTGCGCTCTGAAGTTTTTGGCTTCAAAACGCGCTTAGCTTCAGCAGAGCTCTCAAGCAAGCAATTCGTGATTACTTCTTGCGCATCAAGGCTTCAACCTGTACTAATCGATCAAAATCCGTGTGGTCTTACATCTGTTCTTTCAAGTCCATTTCCTCCGTTCCTGGTTCTATGCTTCTAGATGATGTTATTGCCTCCAATTCTCAGCCTATTTGAAATTTATTTGCTACTTTTTTCGCTCCTCCTTTAAAAAAATTCACAAAATACCGTGATTATATCTGTTTTTCCTGTACTTCTCCTGCCTTATTTGTGTTTAGCATCAATCCTTTGGAAGCTGAAACTCTTATTCATTCCGTAGATTCTAATGCTAGTTCCGGACAATATTTCGAACATCCATGTGAAATCAATCTCACCCTCTCTCTGTGTTCCTTTAGCTATCCTTTTCAAAATTAGCCTTGCATCTGGTGTATTCCCTTTTTTATGGAAAGAAACATTTTCTTTACCTGCAAATCTAGTGATCCATCCTGTTTTGTATCGTGCCAAAAATTAAACAGTCACTGCACTGAATACATGATGTTTAATATCGTACCAAAAATAACATTCACTGAACTGTTCTGTGTAAATTAGAATATTATTAATTAATTTTTAACTACGCGATGAATGTTGCTCGGTGGCTGACGCAAGAGTGATGATTCAATTTTGCATACAGTCAAATGTGCCGACTGTGCACACTCGATCGTCTTGCAAGCTCCACTTGTGTGACGATCGAATGTGCAATATCAGCACATTGAATATCAGCACAATGAAGACCAAGCCAGACGCAAAATCAGCAAAATATGTACATTCAAATCAGATTTCACTGATTTGAATCTCCAACAATCCATCTATCGTTTCCAACTATCGTCCTATGTCCCTTCTCTGCTGGTAAACTCAGTAAACTCTTCCAACGTCTTGTCTATAATAGAGTTTATCCTTCTCGGGAACCTTTTCTAGCTCCTCAGCAGCATGGTTTCATTAAGAGCCGCTCAGCAACGGCAAACCTTAGGCTGTTCACTAATTTTATCGCCTCTGCCTTCGATTCTCAACTTCATGTTGATGTAATTTATACGGACTTTTTGAAGGCTTTTGACTTAAACTTAATGCATTCAGTATTTTTGGCCTCTTTTTCTCCTGGTTTCTCTCCTATCTTCAAAGTCGTCCCTGCAGAGTCCCTTTAAACGGTTACATTTCTTTTCCTATATTTCACACATCCGGAGTTCCTCAAGCATCTATCCTAGATCCCTTATATTTAATCTTTTTTCTCAATGAACTTTTCTTCTGTTATCAACTCTTCCTGTCTTCTATATGCGAATGAATTAAAGTTATTCAGGGCAATCAAGTCTTTGGACGATTATCACCAATTGCAAGCTGACTTGTTGGCCCTTAATCACTGGTGCCAAAACAACTTCTTACCACTAAACATTTTGAAGTGTTTTTCATTTTTTTCATGTGTTTTTCATTTTTTTCATTCTCATATAAAAATTTTCCACATGTGTTATTTTATTTTTTAAAGACCTTGGCGTGATGTTTTATTCTAAATTGAAATTTGATATTCACGTCATGTACATCACGGCCAGCGCTTCGAGGATTGCTGGCTTTGTCTTGCATCCTTCGTTTATATTTACAGACATTTCCACCTGCATTCAATTATTTGTCTCCTTAGTCGCAGTATTCTGGAGTACGCGTGCCAAATCTGGTCTCTTCGCTTTCAGTATTTATCTGACGCCATTGAATCAGTTCAGGGTAGGTTTACTCGCTCAGCTCTCGCATCGTATGTCTTTGTAGATTGTTCCTCGATGAGTGTTCTCTTTTCAAACTTTGCCAAGACTTTGTTTCGGTCAGATACTGGATCTCAGATAACCATACGTGAATCTAGTTGTCCTGGTCAGAGGATTTATTCTATTCCTTTTACACGTAAGTCTACTTTCATTCGTCTTTGTTGCATCTTTCAATGCTCTTAAGTGTGGTCTTCCCCCGCAATCATTTTTAGAATTCAAGAATGTATTGAAAATGTTATCTTGAATCCCAACTAACCTTAGCTCCAATTTTTGTCGTCAGGCTTAAATTACTCAATTCTTTCTCGGTTTTTTTATTATATTTCGCATATTTTTTTAAATTATGTTTCATTGACGCTTCATTCTTGATGCTGTAATTAAAAGTTATCTGTAGCCCAATGGATAATAAATAAATAAATAAATAAAATAAATCCCATTGTGTTGTTGGATAAGCTACGCAATTTTGGCAGAGAAGAGAAGAAAGTTCAGTTAAAATTTGTTGGCTGAATTGAATCAAAATAGTCATAGGCTAAAAAGCAGGTTTTTTTCGCAGTGAATTTTCAAGATGGCACCACTGTCATAAGGTTAAAACCTCTTCTCTCAAACCTGGTCCTAGTTTAAATCAATATTTTATTCTATGAAGACCAATATAAAGATCTTTGCGTAATGTTTGATTTTGGTCTGAAATTTGATCTACAATACAATTCATATCATCGAAAGCATATATTATTATTCCTGTTGCACCCTTTATATATCCACTTGGGTCCGTCTATTCAAATCTTTACAACGTAGCATGCTAAAGGACTGTTGCTAAATATAGTCTTCTTGTATTGTGTACTTATCAGATGCAGTCGAATTTGTTAAATGTAAGTTTACTCATTATCTTCTATATAAACTTAGTTTCCCCTATTTTCCTTACAAAAGACACGTAACATTTTTAAATGTTTCCTCGTTGTAAGTCCGCAATTTGTTCTTGTATGAATGTTTCCTACATAAAATGTATGTTGGCCTTTATCCCACAAATATTTCTAGTTCCAAATTTATGCGGGTCTCCGACGGGACTGCCATTTGTTTTTCAGAGCGAGGGAGCCAATTCTAAGTAAAGATGGCCCAAAATAGCCCAAAATCAGCTTGTGCGAAGCGAAATACAAAACGAATCCGATTCAAAATGAAACATTAAAATTAATAAATCGCGAATAATTTTATTAGCATTAGTATTTATAATTGGTTTATATATGATAGAAAAATGTTATTATCAAGCAACGACAAAGTCAGTGCACATTAATGCAGTAATTCACAACCTACATGGCGTCTTTTAGTTTTTTAAACATATACTGCAAATTTTCATTTTTTTTACAAAAAAAAAACCATGATTACTCGGTCTCAGCCTTAGCTTGAATTTCATATAATTTAGCATTGAACCTACTGAATTTTTTTTTTTATGAAATAAATTTATTTAATATATTTTTCATGTATATCTTAATGAATAAGAGTTCTCATAAAAGTCGATAGCTTATAACCAGCTTCCGTTTTTGTTTAAATAATCTTTCAACTGCAATATTACTAACAGTAAGACAAGGCATCGATCCTTAACTAGCCCAATGTATTTTTAGTTTGGGAAAATTGAATCTAAAAGCGCCGAATGTTTCAGCACATCATTAGAAATGAATGCCTGGTTTCAATGGAATATTAATAATTTCTCCTATTGATCTTCTATAGCTGAGAATGACACAAAGGAAAAATTGTTATTGAAGGTCTTCAAATTTCAGTTGCATGTGACTTATAAAAAAATCTGAGGAGAAATTGTAGGTTTTCCTTAAAATATAAATATTTGCCGATAATATCACATCTAGCGCTTTTGATATTTGATAAGTGAAATCAAAGATTATTTTGTTTACTTTTTCTTACTCAAGATTGTTCCGAGTTCAGTTCTCCAGTACAGTCAACTGTTTTTAACGTCCTTATTTTTAATAATCTCATATATATTTCGAATACTATCTGAGCTGCTTATTTCAACTTTGTTTTTATTTTTTTAACAAATGATTAATAACAATATTCATCTTGAAAATAATAATTACTGTCAGTATGGTTCTTTATGTTGTACCAAATCTTAGCTTTAAGAGACGCATACTCCGATTGTTGTTGAACCTGATCGCCTATAACATTTGTTCATGCCTCATTCCTAATTAACTACTATTTTCCATTTTCACTAATTTACTAGTACTATTATTATTCTATTGCTATTATTCTGGTGTTAATATAAATCTTAGCTGTGTTCATTGACTCCGAACAAAGAACAGAGCATCTCAAATAGAGCAGCTTGCAAAAAAAGTTGAGCAAGTTAGAGCAATAGAGAGGCAAAAAAAAGTCGAGCAAGTTAAAGCAATTGAAAGGCAATTCTCAAAATTGATTCCTATTCAGAAGTTCAACCTGTCAATTCACTAATGAAAGGCTCTACTTCAGTCACAATTTTTTGTTGAAAGTCGGTTCCGTGACAATTGACAAACAGCTGGTTGCTTGCTCGTACTTGCTCTACCAAAAAAAGGTAGAGCAAGAATCGTGCTCAAAATTGTTCTAGTTCAACTTAGAGCAGGCTCATGAACCACAAATCAGAGCAACTTGGGGCAAATTAGAGCGGCCGAATTGTTCATTAAACACATTTTTCTGAGATATTTCAACCTAGCTCAACCTAGAGCAACTCATTAAACATAGCTTTTATTGCATTACTAGTGTTAGCTTGTCATATTTGATTTACTAAATTGTCATTTTTTTCCTTAATATAGTTTTTTTATGTATATGTCTTCAACTTTCTGTTTACAATTGAGTATATATCTGCTAAATAGGTACTTAAATAAATAAACTTCGGACTTTGTTTGTTCGAAAGCTAACTGTCCATATGATATATTGAACAGAATAACCTGATTTTTGGTGTATGATTCACGAGGGTATACATTCGTTTCAAAGGTTTGATTATCATTGTTTCGAAATCACATTACGTCATGCTTTGACAAAATGGAAGCATTATGGAAGTCTGATATTTCCGATCCACCCTGTAAATTACATTCAATCTACACATTTATTCTTTTTTCGCCTGTTTACTGCTAGATTCAACTACGAATTCACGATATGAATATCAATTCGGCGGCTTGCACTCTTATAAGTCACAATGTGTACAAACCATTCAGCCTGAATAGTCGTACCTGAAGGGGGCGGATGGTCACAAAAATTTAAACGAAACTAGATTTTCTGATTTTAATGGTTTATTATACATTGATGTGTTGTGAACATTTTAAGCCATTATACATGATTACCATATGAGTAAAACTGTCAAAAAAAATAATTTTGAATATAAAAGGTACATAAAATTTAGTTAGCTCCTGCCTTCTTACGGCGCGCCACCTGCCTCGGCTGCCTGCTTTTCCAACTTTGTTTTTGCCTTACTTTCTGCACCATAAGCATATTTTGGTGCATTCTATAAGAAAAATTGTCTTTAAACTATAATATTTGGTATAAAATGACAGCCCTCAAAAATAGCATCAAAACACGTTTCCAACTTTGTTGTCATTTCATGTAAAATCATTTTTTCCGGACTTATGTACCTTTGTCTCAGGAATGTATCATTTTTTCTGTGCACTTAAGTAAATGGACTAAAATACTGTCGTTGGTTTTTTGGAAAAACTGAGCAGTTACATTTTTTTAAAGTCAAAATAAAATGGCAAAAATTAAAACCGTCATCATTAATTTAAACAAATTTGTTTATTTTTGAACGGTCAAATTTTATTTGACTATATTACAAACGAAATAAAATAAAACAAGGAAAAATATTCAGCTGAAGCCTAGAAAAAAATGCATGAACATTGATAGTTTTGTATGGAGTTTGGAGCGACCAACCGCCCCCTTAAGAAATATCAAGTCAATTCACTGACTCATCCATACCAGCTAACGAAGAGTCGAGTCGCATACCTAAATGTAGCCGACTTTACTTACTACGCGAAGCGGGTTGTAATGAAGCAAAAACGAAGGTCGCTCTCTTCAACTTATTCTGCATAAAAGTTTGCAGTCCCCCGTTTGCTTTTCAAAACCAAGCAACTCTATAGTGTAAGTCGGGTAAGGGTGTGGTAAGAGACGTCGGTATACAATTCGAATGTCATATGGATTCCACATTTTGAGTAAATCACACACCGTAAATCAGTCGATTCATTATAAATTATTTCTAACAACGATTGCAACAATACAACAATACAACAATACAACAACACTACCAACTGCAAGTGCAACCACATCGAATTAGATATTATCTTAGAGAAACTAAATGAAATGTGCAGAAAAATGTTCCAAAAGATACAATAAAGCGTATCACCAAACGCATTCATACTTGCCTATTTCGTATGCAATGTGTGCGTTTCGAACGCAACTCCAATACTTGCTACTTAGTAGTTCAAAATAAAACTCGTGCACTATACGTCTATTAGATATTTACATAGTTTTATCCGCGACATTCACTCTACCACTGTTCACCTTGTTGTGTTGCAGTTGCGAATCGTCATCAAGAGAGGTAAAAAATGTGAAGTTATGCAAATCCTATTACCGTAATAACCTTATTGCAAACATACATGCAGATACTTTGCAAACGGATTTTTGAAACACTTTGGAATTTTTCGCGATATGTATACTGTATTTAGGGGTTTTCCGTATTTTTTCTTCAAAAATGTGATGCAAAATATATTTGGTCATTGCTCGATGCATTTGATAAATCTCTTCGGAATTTGCTAGCACAATTTACAAAAAATAATTTACCTCATTTTGAACAGGGGAAAACAAATTTCATAGGTAAGAGAGGAAGAAATTTATATTTAATGTATCTTACCATTGTTTTCAGGAAATTTGGGCCACGTAACATAAGAAAAAATTACATTTTTGAAAATCAAAATCAAATGTCATTTCATAAGAAATGCATCATTCCTCCTCCCCTTAAACTGGATTTTTCCACTTTTATGCCTATTCAAATTTTGACACGCCATTCTCTCGCCCCAAAGTCGAACATATTTTTGTAGGAACCTCTTTACATATTTTCTTAAGCAATTTATCATCTGATTCATCTAGTTAGTTGGGTTTTCACTTTATCACATTCCATATTTTTGGACTCTCAAATACTTTCAGTGTTTTATTTATTGCCTATTAAATACGTGATTGCTTGCACTAGTTTACATTAGTCATGAATCCAGTTGCAATTGAGAAGAAAGAAAAAAAAACACGATTAACGATTTCTGACCCGGAGGAATAGCGTAGTTTATTGTAAATTATGTAGCAAACCATGAAATGTGTGCATGAGTCAGTTTTAATGGTGGAATTTTATGATTTAATCTTTACAAAGATGGTGCTGCATTAATGAACGTTCGAATGAATCACAAATTTTTTATGATGAAAACCAGGTTAAAATATTTGGCGCCAGTTTAATTTGCGGTTTGGATGGTTGATAATTATCTCCATGCAAGGTTATTTTGAAATATTTTATTGAACTTAAGTAAAAGTATGCACTGTGGAAAAATGGATTCTAAGAATTAGAAATAGTCGTTGAAACTCATTATTTCTATAATTTCAAATGCATAATGATGTTATTGCAACTACATCAGCGTCACCGACAATATCAACCCAAACATGTTCTAGTGTTGTTGTTTTTTTAATTTTTTAGGCAATGAGAGGTCAGTATGAATTCAACGCCGACAAATATTGGCGACATACACATGTATGTTGTACATTCATTTATCACCATACCCCAGAAAGGGAATAGAAAATGTTCATACAAAAAAGAACTACATTCTCATCTTAGTATTTAATAAACTTAATTTATGCATCAGAAAAAGAAAAGAACTCTAGTGCATCAGAACCGCTAGAAAACTGATTTTCGAGGAAATTATCCTTGAGCGACTAAAAAATGTGGAAAGATGTAATACACTTTTTTGTACTATCATATCAACGATTTCTTACACAAAGGAAATAGATGAGATACATAGTTTTTTTCATCGAAATTCGAGGATTTCATCGAAAGTTTCAGCGATAAAACGATGTTTGGAACTGCCATTCGAAAAATTTCTAAAACTCGGAAAATTTAAACATAGGTTGCTTATTTTTATTGTAAATGATACGGATGTGACTTTAGAATGGAAGCATCTGTTCATGCAATATTTATGAAAAAATCTGTTGCTGGCAACCCTGTGTTAGGACCACAGCCAAAAAGATACCAAATTTGCTTCACGTTAAGCTAAACCCACACTGTTAGTTTCGTTTCGATTGGATGACTGCGCAGGAAGTTAAAGGGGTGAAAAGAGTTTTAGGGTCACCACCCGCAAAGCTTTTCAATTTTTTGAAACTTAAATATTTGTTGTTAATTGTGATTGCCGGATCCTTCTCATTCGAAAATTTCATGACAATATCGCTTAGTAAAGAAATGTAAAAAAATTACAAAAATGGTCATAGCTGGCAGCCCTTTCATGATTTTCCAAGGAGCTCATGAGCTTTTCTCTTTTCTATCAGCACATTCTATAGTTCAGCACGTGAACTACAAATAAGGAATAGAATTTCTATACTAGTGAATTCACTGGTACAGGAGTGCTGTTGTTTCCAATGCATATACTCTATTCTCTGCTGGATAGAGGAGCCAAAAAAACTCGCCTATTATTTTTTCCTGTACCCCATTCCGGATGGAAAATATATTTTTGATATGACGCAAACTGTGATTACATATGATACTTAATTTATAGTCATACATAGGTTAATACATGCAATCCAAAGATTATCTTTGCAAACTTCACAATTATTTTTTTTAATTTAAAATAAAGAGCAGCCTCTTAACAGCTTACTTTTAATAAATTCAGGCAAAACGAAAACAATTACACGTTTTATGATAAATATGAATAATACACTGTTTTCACTAATAATTCAAAAATATACATTATCATAACAAGAATCTATTTTCGAAAATCAGTCAGATCATTTAAATAAAATCTTTAGCCACTTTTTGTTTGCATGCAAAATTCAATATTGATCTTATTGTCATTACAATAATTTACAAGAAAAGGCTGGTTTAGGATCTTCTTTAAGATTTTTTTTGCGGAAAAAAAGTTGTTAGACAACATTCCAATAAACTGGAAGTCGAATTTTATCAGTTTTGGATTGTTACTATTAAAATGTTCCAAAAAAAAAAATTGGTAGAAGGATAGATGTGTGATTTGATTATTTAATTTTTGAAATTTTGCTTGGTAACAGAAGTTGAATAAATTGATGAGTGACGTAATTTTGCAACGATTTTGTGGATGAATATTGAAGGAAAGTGGTAATATAGTGAATGAAAAGAGTAAATTAATAATATTGGTTGTATAGAAAAACCTCTGCTCGTTTGTGAAGTAAAAGAAAACTATATATTTTTATTTATTCTGAAATAAAACTTTCGTCGTTACTTATGGCACTTCTGATTAGCGTGATCATAATTTTTCAAAACCATTCTTGTGGAATGTCTAACCTTTAAAAACAAAGAACTCAAGCTAGTGCTTTAGCAGTGGCATTTTCCTCAGTTTGACACTTTTCCCACAACTAATTTTGCAAAGAGAAAAACAAGTTATAATCAGAGGGTGTTGTGTATGGGGAGTGTGGTTGATGCGATAAAATTTCCTAATTTTTGATGAATTTGTCATGATGCAGTATAATTTGCTTTCTAATAAAAGCTGCCGCCTTCTTTTCTTTGAGTATTTTACAATGGTTTTAAACATCATTTTTCATAACGATTTTGAAGCCTCTTTGGAAGCAAATAATACAGCGCTCAACATATATCAAAGAACTAGTATATCCATTTAGTATTGACTTCTGTTTCAGCTAAAATTTAGCTTGAAATTTGCCAAGAGTGGTACTCACTTCTTTACGTGAAAAGTTGCTTTCATAATGAAAATGCAGATGGCATTGACAGTATGTCTCTGACCATTTCACACCAATTTAGAATGTGCAGACCAGTCTTCCGAGCGAAAAATTGACATATGATGTCAATAAGTGTTTGAATTTGGAAACTGAATTGTGGCGTTTTTTTGTAATTGTGACAAAAATTGAAGTATTGCCAACATTGAAGCATCAATCAAAATTAACCAACCGAAATCCTATTGGTATTAAATTCGTTCCTTAGGAATTCTCATCTCTGATCTCAAAACCACAGCAGGCTCATACGAGTGCCAAATCTTCGAATCAGTGCCAGAGCATAAGTACTATAGGTAGTACGGAAAGAACGGTATTGTGCGATATTTGCCTGATAGCAGAGAATGGTAGAGAGTGAAGGATTTATCAACAGCTGGCGATTAAGAAGAACCAAAGCCAAATAAGTTCGCTTTATCATATGCAAAACTGAAAATAGCATACTTTCTAATGGCAGGTGCGAATGTATCTTTCCGTGTAACTGTGTGTTGGCGTGCGTATAATCCCATCAAGAAACAGTAAGCGCAGCGAACATTCGCTGGCAACAAAGGAAATTCTCTGTAGTGGATTGCATAAAAGTGTCGGAGATGTTCTTTTTATTCTCCAAATGGTATCGAAAGTAGTATTTCGCGTGAACTATCTTATCACTTACCATTTTTATACTCAGAATAGGTTTTCAGAAAATCAATATTGCATAAATCGTCATTCGTTAAAATAATCTCTTTGGCAAAGCACATGCATATTGCCTAGTGAGAATGAGAAACGTATCTGATCGTAGGACCGTTGCTTGACGGGGTACTTTCTGTACCCCTATACATGCGTCTATATGAAGAATAGAGCCAGGTCTCACAAAAAGTTAATAAACTTTAACCCTTTGGCGCCGGCGGCCATTTTAGTGATATTTTAAATATACCTATTATTTTTTCAAAAAATTGCTTTTGCAAAAACAAAGTTTATATAATGAGTTTTTAACGTGTTCTTAATGTGATCAAAGCAAAACTTTTGAAATTCTACATCGGACAAGAACGGTAACCTTCCTCCAATTTACCTATATTTTAAGCATCAAAAGCTTCTGTTCACGAGATCTCACGACCCAATTATCAGATACATATGAAATTCACAGAATGTATTGGTATTGAGTAGGACCAGGTCTAAAGGTAGGTATCCATATGTTGCATTTCTTCCGTATCGTATCCCTGTTGCGTATCATTCAATAAACGGATACGGTGTCCACACTATTCAATATTCCATGTATCATCATTACGATCCGTTGCAAAAAGCTCGATACGCAGCTGCAACGCTTTTCTTCACGAATCTGTAGTGTATAACGCAACGTGTCCACACATGACTCCACTTAGTATCATATCATTCCTTGCACAAAATGTGATATCGTCGATATACTTCAATAAATTGAAGAATGTTTTCTTTATTCCACTTCATTATCTATGCACTGCACTACAATATTGACAAGTTAACGACTCAAATGTCAAATCATGCAACGCGACTTGTGCAACGCAAGTTGTCCAAATATGATTCGAGAGCGTATCGTTTCATTCCTTTGATGCGACGGCAAGAAACCGCGAAATGACCGATCGAGTTCGTTGCGTTTCTTTGTATCAAATTTTGATACGCAACGAAGATACGTTTGTCGTATCCACTGATACGCAACGGTGATACGATACGCGAAAATGATACATATGGATACATACCTTAATAGAAGCGATTTGGGAATGCGGGCAACTCTGTGCCAGTGGTGCCATCTTGAAAAATTATTAAAGAAAAAAAACTGCTTTTCGCCCTATGAATTTTGAGTCAGTTACAAGATTTGCATGAAATTGACACATTAGCTGAAATTTGGTTGAAAAATTCGGTTGATGCTGCCAGCTATGGTAATTTTGGTGTATTGGGTTTTAAAAATTCGCTCAGGAAAATAAAGGTTTTTGCCCTATAACGTCCAGTGCAGCCATGAAATCAAAACGAATTTCATATGATAAATGGAACTTATCATGGGCATTATTCAGAAAGAATCTGGGAAAAACCATGATAGGGTTGCCAGCTATTGTCGGTTTTGCAATGTATTTGTTAAGCGATTTTATCGTAAAATTTTTAAACGGTTATGATCTTGTAGTGACAAACAACAAATATTTAACTGTCGAAAATTTGAAAACTTTTGCGACTGGTAACCCTTAATTAGCCCTTTATTAGATATATATTCAAAATCTGCACGATTCTTCTATTGTTCATTGAACATTAGTATTTCTAGCGGTTCAGGTGCGCTAGAGTTCTTTTCAACTTGGACTTGGATACTGCTATCTATTTCTCGCAATCAGTTGGGAAATAATTTAATAATTAATTATTTAATTAATAATTTTTTCGTGCTATATAGTACTCATGCTATGGCAGTGCTACAAGCCATATCGCACGCTAGTTGTATTCCAACGACCCTTCAATAATGTACGTTCTCGGGTTATTGTGAATGTTCTCCCAAGCTTACATGTCAGCTCGCAGTTAGTCACACTTAAAAATCAGTAACTCAGAAATAGCGTATTAAATTGGTTTTTGGGTGGCCCGACCATGAATCAAGTAGTAAATACGGGCATTGTCGAAGGCGGTTTGTCTATGTTGGGTTAATTTAATTCGACCTTATTGGAAAGTTTAAATCATTCCTTACACATTATCTTGCAATGGCGTCTAACTCTGACAAAATTATTGTTCTTATCGAAGAATGAAAAGATTCCACCCTTTGAACTACCGCAGCTGAATCGCCTATTGTCTTTTGGATTAACACTTGCATAGTGAAATCAAATCGGAGCAATACGGGACAGTAGTTTCGTGGCCAATCATCCTTAAAGATGTAAATTCGAAAATGATAGAGAAAGTGCGATATTAGCAGCCTTATCGAAAATGAAGGCAATCTGTGCTACCCCAAAGAAAACCCCTCTTGGAGTTTTTCATTAGCTACCAACCGACTCGCTTGTCTCGTACCACGCGAGTTGCACTGCAATCAGACTACATTGTGATAGCCTCTGGAGAAGGACAGACCTGGGCCATGATAAAATCTTGATACAGGGCATTATAGTTCTAGTGGGTTCTAGTATCGATTAAACTATTTTTCAACCATCTTTGATTCAAGGGCTTGAAGCTCAGATCCCAAACAGAATTAATGCTATGAAAGTATATACTAATGGCTCCAAACTGAACTACACAGTGGGGTGTGGTATATTTTCCACAAACCTTAACATGAAGCTTTCCTTCCGCTTGCTGGGCCACTGAATTATCTTCCAAGTGGATGTGTTGGTGATTCTTTTATTAATATTTATATTTTCACTAACTGTATAGTCTCTTGCTGGAGTTTCTACTTCCTCAAAGCTAGTCGCGGTCATCGAATGTCTCGAATATTTTTGAGCAAAATATTTAGAAATTCGACGATGTACCTGTTTTGGAGCATAGGGACTTCAAGGGGAACTGTAAAGCAGAGGAACTTGTAAAAGCTCGTGCATTTTTGCTGGAGCTGTCCTGCAGTTTCCTGAGTGGTACTCCAATGGCTTCAGTTAAACTGACCATCAAGCAAAAACATCTTAAGAGCGCTGCTAAGTCCTGGGTAGAAAACCTGTGTAATCGCAAGTCAATGGTGGAAAACTTTTGATTTTGGCTGCACTAAGGAAGTACCCGTCTTGAGAACCTGGTCCTTTTGCGCGGCAGTGTCTTTCTAACTAGGTCGACTTCTCCCGAGCTTTTGGTTCAGTTTACGACAAAATCCCACTTCGAAAACTAACGTCAGTCCTGTTCTATCTTGGTTTATCTCTTACATCCATGGTTGCACTCGTTTTGGTTCTATCGTTTCCTGTTCTTTGACTCTTTTTTATCCTTCACCTAGTGTTCTACAAGGGTTGCTTCGGGGTTTTATTTTCTTTCAACTGTTCATAAACGATCTCCCTCCTTTTATGTGTTCTTCTTTTCTTTTTGTATACTGAAGATTTTGAAATCTTTCGAGTGAGCGAGGCAGAAAAAGAATGTACTTATTACAAAATTATCTTAGCGCTTCACATACATAGTTAATTTAAATAAAAATAATATTAATTTAATTAATATTATATCAATAATGCTATTGTAATTTTAATAAAATTAATAATAATGAGTGTCTTTTGTTACTATACTTTCCTTCTCTTGACTTACGGAGACTTCTCTGCGATGCTATTTTTTTTCTTTTCCTAGAATTTTTCTCGAAACAAGTGTTTTGTAACTTTTTCTCTTTGAAATATTTCTTTAAGCTTCCTCGTATTTTTATTGTCTATTCAGTAATTGGATTCTATCTGTTAAATATAATTATTAAATAAATAAACGCTTTTTCGAGAGAAATGGGATTTTATATTATCTAATCTCATATGATTGCCCTTTTTATATTCTCCAAATTTTTTGTCTAAACGATTTGCAATTCTATGCATTTTGTCGTGACATATGTTGTCATGCTCCATGGAGCTTTTTCTTTACATTTGCAAGATGATCTTTCTTTAAGCTATTTTAAAGAAGCACTTCACTTTAGTGTTGACTGATTTTCAGATTTTAGCATAAAGGCTGCTGTTCTGTGCTTGGAATTCAAATATCAAATAAAAACGTACCTATTTTTTTTATAAAAATGTCAATGTTGCTAAGAACCTAACAGAATATTATTTTAGATCATTTTATTTACCCATTTCACAAGTTTTTACTCCGATACAACAAAAAAAACACACCAATTATAAATAACCACACGCAAACAACTTTTACAAATATCTAAAAAATATAATAAAATTTACAATCCACTTCCTTCCATCCATCATCAAAATTTATGATCTACAAACAAAAATATTCATCTTAAAATTAATTATTTACTTGGTACAACCACATCTGGCAGCAGTAGTATCAGTGTTTCTCATCATTTTCTTAAGTACACCTTCTAGAGCATCGCTAGCTCGATGCACGAAATGCCGCATATATTTGCTTGGCTATCCACAAGGCCAAATCTAAATTTTTATTATAAATGTAGCAAGTGAATGGTATTTGCGCAAAAAAACTTCTTACAAAATCTACTCTTTCAGGCATTTTACGTGAGTCGTACGTACGAAGCGATAATCAGATGAGGCTTTTATGGCGACAAAACTACGAAACAGATTTAAGATGTTTCATCTACGTATTTTGCTGTTCTCACATACTTCACGTATACTGTTGCACGCATAGTCAGCTTTGTCAGCCGTATATGTATTTATATGTATTTTTCAAGTTAAAGCGAAAAGCTAAAAACGAAAATGATCTTTACACTATGAGATTCGTCATCAGACTGCTTTTTCACAAAACATTTTCGGTACCAGGTACCGTACTAGCACGTGAAAGATTAAAAACGACCGGTTTTTTATTCATGCACTGAATGTATGTATATTTTTTTTTCACAACTAGATACATTTTGCATCTGGATGCTGGAAGAAACAAGAGATTTGGCAACAAATATTACAAATTTATTTTAGCCCTTTCTTCTGATTAGGTATCTATTACTTAACGTTTTTAAGAACTTTATTATACTCATAGTTTTATTCTGTGTCGTCAAAGCACAAATTGTCAGCAAAATGTATATTTTGACTAACAAATTCTAGCCTCTTGCTAAACTTCGAATCTTCAAGATTCATCACTCATTTGTATCGTCACCACAACTAACGTTGTTCGTTGCTGTGGTAAAATGATTTTGCAATATATCGTTGCGTGCTCACAAACATGTTTTCCTAATTTCATACGAATATAATCGGTTTTTTTTGTATATATCTTTGTTACTACCATCATCACTACGATGATGACAAAAATATCTTACAATCAGTCGAGATTTTAATGACCACCAACACCAACAACATCACCAACGCCGAAGACATGAAATCTTGCTAAACAAGCTTCAAGGTCGAAGAAACATAAGTGATTATTATAATAACAATAACGAAAAATGAAGTAGAAAAGAAAAAAGATGGAATAGTGATTGAATGGTTTAGTGTTAGTTCTATCAATGTTGTGCTTTTACCATTATACTTGGACGTCCGTATATATGTCTTGCTAAAGAAAATGCAAGTTCGTAGTTGGTAGGTATCCAAGTTTCTCTTTTGAATAGCATTTGTCTTGGGCCCAGCAACAAACAGCAATATAATAATCATGCTGCGTTTGCTTCATTATACCACTGTGAGAAAGAGGTGGGCAAGGTTTTGGGTGTTTTCCATTTACTCGATAACTTCTTCGGATGGATACATCGATGGGTCGTCCGTAGTATCCATCCCATAACACATATTCGCTGGCACATTAGCGAATTTGATTAACATTTTCGTAAATGACACCTGAGATGAAAGCAAATTACGGTGACTAAATAATTGGTATTAGTGGTGAGTGTGGTTTTGAAGTCGGCAGGGAGAAGCGAAAAACCGTCGATGGAGCAAGTGAGAAGTCTGATGGTCACTGCTGAAGTCATCGTTTCTTTTTATATAAAAGTGTTTTTGCTTCTTTACGTTGGACTCTGGTTTGGTTAGTTTGGTACAATGTGAAAGTTATTTAACATGATCATCAGGTAGACCTACGTGTGAGTGAAGTATGCGATCGTAGTCACACATTATTATGGTTTGCTTGGTTCATTCGTTTCGATATTGATGTGAAAAATTCTTGGAAAATAATTATGAAATTCATTAGTCTCGAATCAGATTAACGTTGATTGGAATTTATTGAAGAAGAGTAATCTCACAGACGGCAATTAACTTCTGGCAAATTTTTTAAATTGAATAGAAATTCGGTTTGGATGTGATTTTTCATTAATGATCTCAAGGTCGATTAAATTTGATTAATTTCTTGAAAATATAGAATGATTTGTTCGGTTCGTCCAATCAAGCTATTTTTTAACTCGACTAGCTTGCTTAGTTGCTCTCTTAATGCATAATTTTTTTCCAAAAAATAAGTTAGTAGTTTTACCAAGAGAAGCGAAATAATATTATCAGGGATTTTTTTCATTTTTCGAACGGTATGCTGCAAATCGATATTCAGCGCCCAGTGTGGGCAGCTGGTTTATGTCAGGTAAATGTTTACCTCAACCTTATATTTGAAAGCCAAGTGTGTTGGACTTTTGTTGATGTTTACTGTTTTAGAGGAAAATCAAAAATTTTGCTGGATGAATTTGGTTGGAAAAAGTATTTTCTATCGATCTTGTGCTGAATAACGTGAGTTCACTCCTAAAATAGCGATGAGCGAAGTAGCTACCTATATGAATTGAATAAATAAATTCGCTGTTTTCGAAATGAAATACAAACAATGCCAAAAATAGATGACAATTGAATTATATCGCTCTACTTAGTTGAAATTAAACAGAAAATATTTACTCGATTATAAATACCTACTCCTACATAAAATTAGCTTGCATTTAGTTGAATACACTTAACATTCCCCATGTCTTAAGGTAATGGAGCACACATTGATCTCAATTACAATCTGTTCACACATTAATACAAGCGGTGGTAATGATGTAGTGCTGGTGGAATTGCTTGTGTACCTGGCACAGATCTTACGCTTGTGCTACCCAGGCAATACGGTTTTTGTGCAAAATTTGTTTTCGACTGAAAATTGAATGACGTTATGAATGAAAGAATTGTTATTAATATTCAATTTTCTGTTCGCATGTGCATTCGCATTGAAAACGTCTATGATGTTATTGTTGTGAATTTCCGAGTGAAGCAGCATGTTATCTGATTGATGAACTTTAGATTTATTCATAGATATTTTTAGCCGAATTCTCGGGGTAAATTAATGTTTTAGTGTAAACACCATGAATCGGCGGTGTAAATAAGAAAACAAAAAATATAAGATCTATGTTTATATACAGTGGGTAAAAAAAGTTAAAGCACGAACTCTTAGTATGAATAAAAAACCTATTTTTAATGCAACTTTAATAATAAATGATGGAGTTTTTGCATTTAATTAAAAGTGTTCCATGTTTATTTTAAGAAAAATATAAAAAAAAACCGGTAACGAAGCAAATTCCCAACACTAACGTAAAATTTTTCACTGAAGTACCACAATTGCACAAAAAAAGTTAAGGCACAGCGCAGTTTTATCTGAAATTATTTCAATTGTTTTAAAGTGATAAATCTAAAAAAAATAACTTACATAGCGCTAATACTTTGTAGCTCTTCCACGCATTTTTATCACTTCTCGCAGTCGTTTCGGCATCTTTTTCGCAAATTTTTTACAAAAAGTAGGTGATATTTTGGTCCATTCATCAATAATGACATCTTGGAGCCCTTTGTTATACTTTACCTCTCGCAATGCTACTTTGGTTTTGAGATGATGCCATAGATGCTCGATCGGGTTTAAGTTCGGCGACTGAGGGGAGTTTTAATAACATTTGGACAGTTACAAATAGCCCAAAGCCGACATTGCTCCGAATTGTGCTTCGGATTGTTGTCCTGATACAGGTCAAAATTGTATAAAATGATTAATTTTTCAGGTTTTTGTTTAATATCGTCGTCGTCGTAGCACTACAGCCCCTCTCGGGCCTTGGCTTCTTGCAGGTGACGCCTCCAGTTGTCTCGGTCCAATGACCGCGTCCTCCAATTTCGAAAACCGAGCAGCTTTTCGCAGTCTTCGTCGACAGAGTCAGACCAGCGTTTTCTGGGTTTTCCCAATGGGCTTCGACCCTCGGCCCTTCCGTCGAATACCTTCTTAGGTACTCGATGCTCGTCCATTCGTTGAACGTGACCAGCCCATTGCAGCTTCCGCAGTTTGATAATTGTAGCAACCTCTGGCTCATCAAAAACCTCGTACAACTCGTGGTTGTACCGTATCCGCCATTGGCCGCACTCTTGTTTAGCTCCAACTATACGCCTGTGGACCCGTCTTTCGAAGGCTTTCAGCATATTTGCGGATGCTTGGGTAAGGGTCCAAGCTTCACATCCGCAGCACAACACAGGTCTGATTATTGATTTGTAGACTTGGAGCTACGTCTTCCTGTGTATGCAGCTGGTCTTCAGTAGGGCCAGAACTGAGTAAAAAGTTTTATTAGCGAGCTGTATTCTCCGTTTAATTTCGTCAGTTTCACTGCTTTTCTTTGTCAATTTCGGGCCTAAGTATATAAATTCGTCCACATTCTCTAAATTATATTCGTCCAGAATTATATTTTGTCCAGTGGAGGTCTTCTTTCTTGTTTGCGTCATGATTTTTGTTTTCGTTTGATTGATCTTCAGGTCTACTTCTTTGGCTTCCTTGTCAAGTTTCAATAGGAGTTCTTTGGCAGATGTCAAGGAACGTGACAAGATGTTTATGTCATCCGCGTAGGCCACTAATTGGTTCGAATTATGCAGAAGCGTACCCCCTGTGTCGACAGGAATATTCCTTATCACGTACTGAAGTGCTAGGTTGAACAGCAGAGGGGCCAACCCATGGCTTTGTTCTAGTCCGAAATTTGTGTCAAAGGCAACAGCCAGACTGTTGTTTGTTTAATATACCATTTAAGAATACCCAGCCTAAACGTTTGATCCATCGTACCGTTCACGAAATCTTTATTTCCAAAACCAGATGCTCCCATATAGTTCCATAGCATAGCGTTCTCTCCGCTTTGTTTTACAGGCGGAATAGTATGATTCCTCCTAAACTCTGTATTAAGCTTTCGCCGAACATATCGCCGCCCACCAGATCCAAAAATACTAATTTTAACTTCATCAACAAAAATTATGGACTTCCAGAATGTTTTTGGCTTTTTTACGAACTCTTAAGCAGAACGTAATTTAATAATTTCGTTTTTTTTACTAATATAAGTTTTACTTAGGCACATTCTTCCCTTAACACCCACATTCTTTATTACGTTTCGAATAGTTTGAGTAGCGACTTTCTTTTCAACTCGTTCTTTCACCTTAATTCGTAAAACTGGGGCACTGAATTCAGGTTTTTTCTGAATTTTTCTGATAATCCACTTTTTTCACGCTCAGATAAGATTTTAGGCCTTTCTGACCGATACTTTGTTTCAAACGATTTGGTTGATTTTTGTTTTGTTATTAAATTTCTCACTGTATAGCTTGATTTTCTCATTAGTATTCCAATCTCAGAATACGCCATTCATGTTTTCCAACGTCACAAAATACATTCACAGATTTCTGCACCTACCGATTTCCTTTTCACACGCATTTTTAACAACACCGTCAATAAAATTACTTTTACAAAACATTTTTCAAGCTAGACGGAATAAAAATATCATATTTTCATCATTTTAAGTATATTTAACGATAGTTTTTTGTAGGAATTACAAATGATTTCAGATAAACCTTCGCTGTACCTTAACTTATTTTGCGCTATTTTAGTACTTCAGTGAAAAATTTTACGTTAATGTTGTAAAATTTGCTTCGTTACGGGTTTTTTTGATACTGTTCTTAAAGTAAACATAGAAAATTAGGTTTTTTATTCATACTAAGAGTTCGTGCCTTAACTTTTTTTACCCACTGTACATATGTACGTAGAGTCAATACTCAAATGATAACTAAGCAAAATAAACTCCTATTAATTCTTAAAGGACATAATTTTTGCGATGAAGACAGAAAATAGAGTAGCTAAGTACCGAAAATGATAGCTAAGTATGGGACACCACCTAGTTGTTGTGCAAGCGACTTGTGTATGGCAAGATACCACACCAAGAGTGCCTGGAAAATAGCATGCGGTTGAAGACTAAGGATTTTATCTCTGCAGGTGGTAGCCAGACTAAGTCTGGAAATTCACGCGCGCTGGGCTCGCTCAGAACTGCAGGAGCTCGGACTCTGCGGGCCCCAATCTCATATATAACTGCAATGGAGGACACAGGATGGTAGATTTCGAACATCAGAGATCAGACGAACATCGAACTTTCTGATTGTATCTCCTGTGGTTACAGGCACAGTGAGTGAGTAAAGAGGAGGAGAAATGCACTGAAGATGGCAGCTCCGGAGAGTGCAAACAAAACGCACACAGGGGGTACAGAAGCTAAGAGTGCTAGTTACTCTGAGCTCCGGAATTCACTGGAGGCTCTCGGGCGCAAATAATGGAAGCAGCTTCGCCAAAGGAAAAAAAACTCTGAAGGCGGACAGGGACGTCACTGTAGCAAAGACTGCAAATATTTTCCTGAGAACTGGTAATTCAGAGTCCACCTGGGGAAGCGAAAGAATAGGAAAGGTGATGCCGATGCAGAATTTTTTCACACGAATGACTTAAAGTCAAGCCACGCAAATGAAACATGAGAAACCAGAAAAAGCTGTCAGATGTCAGAAAAGGAGGGTTATGTATAAGAAATCGATGCTCACCGATGCAAAGCGGGATACAGAGATATCGCCGAAACGCAAGCAAGAACCGACTACACTGGAGAACTCTCTTCCGGTTAGCGCAGATGCCATATTTGTCTGCTGGAGCGCGAAAGAAATGCATGGTTGAAGTGAAAGCCATTTTTGGCGTTCCTGTGCACAAAGTTTCGAAAACTATCAAAATCAACGAGAAAGATCTTGGTGAAGCTGATCTTTCAGACACAAACATATCATCCGCGAAAGTATGAAAGAAAACGTACGTAGAAGCTGTAACTTCTTCTCTCATAAGTGTGATAGGTATGTCCGACAAGGATGACAATAATTTTTTATAACCAACTATAGAAAGATACCAGAGTCAGGGCCAGTTTCAAACTTCACTCGAGAAAAGTTTGTGGATAGTGACTCAAAAGTCGCTCGTTTGAAACAAACATTGGAGGGGTGGTGCACATGGATCATTTCGAACTTGATACTGGTAATTGGCCCAAGTTCTCGTGGACCTTCTCTCCTATAAAGTTATGTTCACAGAGGTCAATAGGACATTGTCTGAGAGGTAAAGTCTCACTATCTGATCACCGTTACTTGGTTTTATCTCTAGCTACGGATTCAGCACCTGTGGTGGAGAAAATTAACCCAAGAAATATTAATTGAGTTAAGTTTATTCGACTTCTAGTAGACAGTGTTTATCCTAATGGCAAGATAAAGACGCTGAAGCCAATAAAATCCCAATTGAGTACTCTGACTAAGGCCATATTAGGTAGCTACAAAAAAGCCAACCCAATCAATAAAACCCTAGCGCATCAGAACCGCTAGAAATACTAATGTTCGAAGAACAGTAGAGGATTTGTGCAGATTTTGAGTGTATTGTTATATATTGTTGTTATACTGTTCTTATTGTCTTATATATTATATATTGTACGTATTGTCATACATATTGTTATATATTGTATATTCGCGATGTGAATACTTAATGCAAGCATTTATTGGTACCAAAATAGCAAAAACACCTCGTGCTAGCAGTCCTATCTGCCTCACGTTGAAGTCAACCTGCTCTGCGAATTTCGTGTTGATCCGATCACTGCATTGGAAGTAATAGGGATACAAAGAAATTTAGGGTTACCATTCGCAAGAGCTTTCAAATTTTCTAAATCTTAGTATTTGGTGTGTATTTTCACTACAAGACCACTACGATTTGAAAATTTTATGATAAAATCGCTTACTAAAGCTATTTCAAAAAATACAAAAACAATCATAGCTGGCAACCCTATCATTGTTTTTCAAAATAGATTTATACTGAATATTGTCTACAATAATTTAAATTTGTCATATGAATTTCGTTATGATACCATGACTGTACTGGAGGCTATAGGGCAAAGAGCTTTATTCAAATAAAATAACATTATATAAAAATACTTGGTGCAGTTGCACCAATTTTTGACGATTCTAAAAGCATATAGATATATAACTTGGATGCTTTGCTTTTATATGATGTTTTAGTGCTTTTATATAATCGAAGTCGTTTGTCATAAATTATGCTTACCATAGAAGGGGGATGATGCAGATGAATAAACTAATAAACTCGGTTATAAGTTCAAGTAACAAACAATAAAATTTCCAAAGCTCGGAATATTTAAATATCGGTTGCTTATTTTATTGTAAATAGTTTGCTTATGAATAGAAAATGGAAGCATCTGTTGGTGCGATATTTACGAAATTGTCCGGTGCTGGCAATCATGTGCTAGCACCATGGCTGCTTCACGTTGTGTTAAACCCACCCTATGAATTTCGTTTCGATTGAATGTCTGTGCTGTAAGTTATAGGAGTGAATTAAATTTTAGGGTTACCATCGTCCAAACTTTTTAAATTTTTGAAACGTAAATATTTGATGTTATTTGTCATTGCAGGATCATTCCCACTTGGAAATTTTATGACAACATCGCTCGATAAAGAAATGTCAATAAATTACAAAATTCATCATAGCTGGCAACTCTTTCACGGTTTTTCAACAAAATTTCTACAGAATTAGAAACGCAACAAGATATGCTTTTCACACGAATTTCGTTTTGATTTCATCACTGCATCGGAAGTTATAGGGAAAAACCTTTATTTTCCTGAGCAAATTTACAATATTTAAGAGACAAAAATTGCCGTAGCTAGCGTCCATATACTAATTTTTCTATGAAATCTATCTTAGAGTAAGGTTCACCTACTGCGTGAATTTTGTTAAAATCTGGTGGCTAAATCGGAAGCTATAGGCCAAAAACCAGTTTTTTTTCTCAGTGATTTTTCCATATGGCACCACTACCACAGTATTGCCCGTATTGAAAAATCGCTTCTATCAGACCTGGTCCTAATTAATACCAACATGCTCTGTAAATTTCATATTGATCGCATAATCCGATTGTCAGTTCTCGTGAACAGAAGTTTTGGGTGCTGAAAATAGAGGTAATTTGGTCACGGGTTGCCGTTCTTGTTTACCGCGGAATTTTTGAAATTTTTATTTGACTTGGTGGACAAAAGTCAAAATTTGTCAACAACTTGAATTTATTTTCAAAAATCAAAAAATTTTCAGGAGACTCGATGATTTGAAGGATTTGTTTTCAGGAGCCTGCTGTAGCTACAGAGTTGCCCGCACAGTCTTGAAAGTACATGTGTGCTAAATTCTAGTTTACATCAATACGCTCTGCAAATTTCACGATGATCCATTGTTTTTCTTAGAAGTTATGATAAATCGAAATTTGAAAAAAAATCCTTGCCTACTTTTAGGCACTCAGCGCCTACACCTGGCCCAAAATTTTCAATTCTTTATCATATACAAACTACAAACATAACAAGTTTTCATTTCTAGTACTTTTTTTAACAAAAATTTACACTGCTTGGAAATATAGGTGTACCTGAAAATTCACTTAAATGCCCGCCGCCGCCAAAAGGTTTAAGATATCTGAATTCTAGCAAATCATGGACCTACCTGTTATATACATCTATGTTCTCCGAAAATTTCAACTCAATCGGATCGGCCACTCCAGAGATTATCTCTCTTAATCATTTTGCTGATATATATATATATATATATATATATATATATATATATATATATATATATATATATATATATATATATATATATATATATATATATATATATATATATATATATATATATATGACGAATTTTCGGCGAAGCGATTTTAATACTAATGTTCTTCGAACATTAGTAAAAACAGGTGCAACAAGACGTAGCAAGAAGTTCCTTGTTGGAACCGGGCGTTGCAGGTGGTCACGAAAAATACCTCAATCGAGCTTTTAAGAGCAGCACTGGCGATAGCGGTTCGACTACAGAGCCTTACAAAAACATACGGCTCCCTTAACATCTTCAGTATTTTTATTTTTTTTTTATATATATTTCAACTAAATTTTTTTTCACCTATATTTAGTCGATAGTTTCATCTTAATTTCTCTACGGTACTTGACAGATGTATAAATTAACAGTTTTTCGAAGTTAACATGTTATAGGAATGAAAATGCTGGGCGATTGATAAAGTGTAGGGAGAAAAACGTATCGGTATCTGCTGCGACAGTCAAGTTGCACTGCTGGCGCTAGGTAGACCCTCATTACTTCGAAAATTGTCCGGTAGTGCAGAGCATGGTTGATAATATGGTAACAAGGTACATTTTCTCTAGGTGACAAGACACTGCACTGTTAAAAGAACTTAGATTGCTGATGCCATTGCGAAAGTGTTACGCAGAATTATATAGAGGTTAACTCTATATAATTGTCTTCTTCGTTATTTAGCAGTTCAGTGTTTGCTACTTCACTTTGCTCACTCGCAGCTGAAACTTCCGCTCCTGGTGCGATTGCTCCTTGCTTTGCGGGTTATTTTTTTGATATCTGGGCCGTTTGGTTTTTCCTTCAGTGAACAGAGGAACATCTTGCTCACATGCTTTCTTTATTTTTTCAACCCTCATGTGATGCGGTTTTTGTTGCGAATTTACGATATGCTTCAGAGCGTCCGTCCGTCTTACTACACAGTGCTAGTTTGTAGCTCCAGCCCTATGGTTCTTGTGGTAGGGTGTTTGCCATATTTCTTCTTCCCTCCACTTTAAAGTTCTTCTCAGCTTTTTTGGTGAGTTTTGGCATGACTTAATCTGTGGCTTACCTTGCTCGGGCCTGCGCTGATCTCGCCAGCTTTTATCTAATGACTTCAACCGTTTTCTATTGTCCAGTTTAGAATTATTCTAGCCAATTATTTTTCGACTAGAGCTCTGGCGGCCTTTTCCTCGGGAAGCTGGAAAGTGATTTCCAGTGTAATCTTCCATCACATACAAGCCACTCGCCAACGTTAGCAGTACACCCGACACAAGAATTATGTCAGGTATAGACTTACCCAAGTCCAGTCTACGATACGCCGGTGTTAAGCCCCTGTTCAGACAACCATGTTCAACTTTAACACCATCTCTTCTGTTAAAAAAGCTAAACTGAGTTAAATTCAATCATTAATTTATTATATGGGCTACAAAATGTGAAGATATTATGTTTCTAATTTGAATATGCGATCGTTTTCTGTCTTTTTGAGATATACAAATATAAAAATAATGTACCGGGTATTTAGAAAACAGTTTTAAATCAACTTGCTGTTAAAGATAGCTGGTTAAACTACATGCCCACAACTGACTGAAAATGCTCTACCATGCCAAAATATTACGAGTTCTCAGGAAAAATGGGAAAATTGTATGAAATGGGAGCAATATGATCTAGTAAATTTTCCTAAAATACTATTTTGCTTCTCGGAGCACTCCGTCATGTTACAAATGTTTCAATTGAAAACGGATCCAGTAAAATCCCATGTTTTTGAATATTCATTTCAATGTTTCGCAATGAAAATTCAATGACTCGGATAACACATATTTTCCGAGCAGCATCATAAGTGTGCGTCTAGTTGTTTCAGCAACATTCGCCTGACTCATCCTTATGACATCGCTGTCGTTGTTATGCACGAATCTGACAACACTCTTTCATTTTATCGACATTGCTAGAGCTACCTCCACCCAACCAGTATTCTCTGACGCGAAAAAAAACTTCCATTAGCGATTGACGTCATCGAAGGTGCACATAAGAAAAACGTACAAAGAAAAAAAGTTAGCCAACGACGGCGACCGCCCGACGCTGGTGATCGTGGAGGTCCACAGCATCACTAGCTCGATCAGTACACGATCAATGCCATTAGCGAAAGACATTCTATTCCAATGTATGATCACAGCAAAATCTGGGTATTTCCCAGCTTACAGTATCTCACTTGTATCATTTTAGAGCCTCAAACCGATTTATACGGATTTAAGTTTTGGCCCGCTTTGACTACTGGCCGATCCTATTAGAACCTCCTGAACAAAAAACAACGTTTGCATGGTTAAGTTATTGTCATCTCATCGTAAGCATATTTAAACCAGCAGATACGGAATATTTCTTGCGTGTAGTGGGGGAGTGCTGAAAACATAGTAAGTTCTTTGTGGTATCTAGAGATAGACTTCACTGATTTTCGGACCAGCAGATCTTTTCAAATACATCCGTTTGGATCGCAATCGTCGAAGAGCTGTTTTTTTTAAACCTCTCGCGGCTATCCGAAGAACCTTTTGTTGGATTCGGTTGTCAATTCATGTAGTGATCGGTGTTTCTCAATGATGTTTTATTTTTATTTGTGTACCTGAGACAGTTTGCTGTGGTTAAGTTAATTAAGTTAAAATATCTTAGGTGATCGGAGTTAAGTAGTGTATCGAAGCTTTGAATTGCGTGTTTTTCGAATTGTAATAGACTTCGTTGTGTTTGATGTAAGTTGCGTTTTGATAGTGTCTCTGTGTAGAGTTGGTGACAATTTTGGTAAGTTTATATAGCTGGATGTTTGATTCACCAACTGTTTAACTTAACGTTATTGGTTTCCATTTTGTACTCCACAGTCGTTCACGACACTACTGCACATTTTATGTGCTTCCAACCGTGCGACAGTCTAAAGTCAAACGGTTCCACAAACTTCCAAAAGTTCAAGATTGTTTCATTGTTTGATGAGTTTGACGATTAAGCTACAATAAAACTCATGGCTTTTAAATGAAAAATTCTGCAAGCTGATTTTCAACTTAAATTGCTTGTCTCGATCATTTTACGCTCACCTTCACACAACATCAATATCGCAACACCCAATTAACAGCTACATCATAATAATTGTCAGCAATATGCCAAAAATCACATCAAATTTTCTTCATCAGATCAATCATACTTAGATGAATTATTATTGCAAACTATGTACAATGACTTTTTCGGACCAATATAAAATTGAGGCTTCGATTTTTTTCAACAAGCACAACATTATGTAAGCCCAAGCAGGCGTCTGACATCATTGTTGATTTTTAGCAATAAAGTTGGAAGGAGAACTTGTTAGATAGATGGATAGACCTTTCGATCTTTTAACAGGCAGAGAAGATTTTGTGGCAATTTAATGCCTCGTAATTGGAAGTACAGCTTTTTTTTACATTCACTCAACCAATTTTGTTTCTAATAGGTAGTACAGTAAATCTGTCGAAAAAAAAATCGATTTACGGAAATTAGTGCCTAGGACGTGAATCTTTTTTTATTCGATGACAAATGAGATTTACTAAGCAACCATGGGGGTGGACCAGTTCAACCCTTAGCGGTCTTTTGAAAAACTCAAAAAAACAACCAAAAAATTTTTGAAATGCGTTTATCTCGTTTGCTATGCATTTCACAGAAAAATCGATTGATGATAAAATGTAGAGGACGTTAAAATCTACAATTTATGTCATTGGAGCAATGCTGTACAATAAAAAATGCACACGGTAGGTGGCGCCAAAGTATCCAAAAAAGTGTTTTTCCACTTTTTCGCCCTGAAAATATTATTTTAACGCAAAAATGTAAATGCAAAAGTTGTTCCTTACATTTTTATCAACAACTTTTATTTAAACATTTTTTATATACGACTTACCGTTTCAAAGTTACAGTGCAATATAGCGCAGCGTATACAGCACCGTGCTGTTAATGGTATGTAATTTCGTCGTACCTACTGTGGATTATTGGAATTTTCGTACTTTTGCAAGCTGCAGCTTTGAAACGGTAAGTCGTATAAAAAAAATGTTTAAATAAAAGTTGTTGATAAAAATATAAGGAACAACTTTTGCATTTACATTTTTGCGTTAAAATAATATTTTCAGGGCGAAAAAGTGGAAAAACACTTTTTTGGATACTTTGGCGCCACCTACCGTGTGCATTTTTTGTTGTACAGCATTGCTCCAATGACATAAATTGTAGATTTTAACGTCCTCTACATTTTAGCATTAAACAATTTTTCTGTGAAATGCATAGCAAACGAGATAAACGCATTTCAAAAATTTTTTGGCTGTTTTTTTGAGTTTTTCAAAAGACCGCTAAGGGTTGAACTGGTCCACCCCCGTGGTTGCTTAGTAAATCTCATTTGTCATCGAATAAAAAAAGATTCACGTCCTAGGCACTAATTTCCGACCTCAACCTGCAGATTGACTGTACTAAGGTGGTAAATGAGAAAATTCTGCATATTTCCGCATTTGCTGAAAAGATCGGCGTTAGAGCTGATCATTTGTCATATGATTTGTACTTTATAGATTCAAAGTGAGGTTTTGACTTATTTAATGATTTATTTTTAAGTCTCAGGGTTTGACGTTCGTTTGTATTGACCAATTGAAAATGGTTTTATGTTGATTTTTTTCGAATCCTCCTATTTGTTAAATTGCCTTTTTCCACATTCAAAATGAAAAAAATATTAATGTTTGTTCTTATTTCCTTTCAAAATTACAGATGTCTCATACAGTGCCGGAGAGTGTCAACTGCTTTCAATATTCAACAGATGCCTATGCAGATAGTTTCGATCTCTCTCTGCTGCCAAGTGACAGCGAGGTACCACTAAGCCCACAATCCGAAATACTGGCAGCCCACTCACCCCAAATATCTCTGGACTACATTCCTGCCACAATCTACAATGATGTACCGATGAAAGTTGAAAAACCTTGGAGTGAAAACGAAACGATACGCAGTGTTCCAGATGTGTCCACTGACCAGCAACAGCAAAAAGCATCAGCTCTCCTCCAACAGCTTCAAAAGCAATACCAGCTTTATCCCTCACCGCTTCCCAGCCCACCACAAGACCAAAACGGCTACAACACAACCGCCGGCTACCCACCATCACCCTGTCCATCGATCGACTACACCTTGACGAATTTTACAATCAAACAGGAGTATCACAATTTACCACCGTCACCGCCAGATTCTAACGGAGCTCCGTCGCCCTATTGTGAAATTAAGAGTGAACCTGATACGGATTCAGAAACAACTTTGATCGACATTAATTCCCTATTGGAGAAAACACTAAGCGATTGTGAACAGACGACATCGTCGCCAGCATCAAAACGATCAGCTGATCATCTGCCGCAGCCACAAGGATCACCACAAGATCATCAACTTCTTCGAGAGTATCTACAAGATACTACGTTCCAGAAGAAGCACAATCTGAAACCGTTGGCACTGGAGTCACTGATCGGTGGTTTCGGCGAGCGTGGCGATATTGAACCGTTCATATCGTTGGCCCTGGAGGATGCTAAGCGTGATGCACAAATCATTTGTGCATCTTTGCAAATATCGCCAGGTAATTATTATTTCAGTTCATTTTTACATGAAGCATAAGAAACAATAATTAATTACTCGAACAATAAGAATCTGTTGCCATATTTTTTGTGAATCAAAATTAAATTTAGTGGTAGTATTGTAAGATATTCTTTGAGCTGTCATGAGCTAGAAAATATATGCTATCGAACTAATATCTTTCAAAGCTATGATCTGTAGCCAACATTTACGAATTGAATTGAAAAGCATTTTTATTATGTTTAGACAAAACATTTTGAACCTAACTTATAGCTCAATTAACTATGAAAACTTTAAATCAAGCGCTACAAATTAAATCTAACTTATACCTAATTACAAAGCCTAATTAGAGCTAAATATTATACTAGGTCTTAAATTTATCCCCTTTTGATCGTTGGAAGGCCTATGTAATTGCATACGACACATATAAATGTATGTCTGTCTCACTATGTAGCTTCAGTCCCGACACCTGATACAGGAGAAGATTCTTCAGTCACTTCTTAATTAACGGGTCGTAAAACCTGACAGCCATGACAGTTTTGGAACAGATCATCTAGGATGGAGATGCGTAAGTCAAGATAAGCTGGGTGAATATCTGATAGCAAATTGACCTAGATTTGGTGATCATGCCTATCTTTTTGGCGAAAAGTTCTCTAGTTGTCTGATGCGCTGAGATGTGGATTTGGCTGCGCTCATCTTTCGCCTTACATAAGAGTTAAACTTCAAAAATTCTTGAAAATCAACACTGAGTTACTTTAGAGAGGAGCTCGGAATAATCGTAGAAGTTCCGAACGATACAGCGAGTTTTTTGATCATGAATAGTTTGTGCTTTTGCGAAATAGACAGAATTGTGTCTTAATAGGATTTGGTTTGATGTTGGGTTAATGAGGTCAACGGTAAATACGATATAAAGAATCGGTTCAGTGGCAGAATTTTGTGGGATTCCTGCTTTCACACGTTCTTTGGGAGAATCTGCTCCATTAACGCTGACATAATAATGTCTGTTGGTAAGAAAGGTTGCCTAAAGCCAAACTAATATTCAGGAATCACATGCGTGAGCTGATAATGGTTTTATTTTTATCATTTCCATCCAGATCCTCTCAAAAGTCTTCCCCTAATTAGGAAGCAGAGTGATTGGTCAGAAATTGCTGGCCTCTTCACTTATGCCATTGGACACTTTCCATGAATCCGGAGAGTTATCCTTGTTCGGGTATTTTTTTAAAATACATTGGATAACATTCTAATCATAGTGATAAATGCTTAATAATGAAATTAGATATTCTATTATGTGCTGAAGATTTTTTGCTTTTTATACCACTGTTGTACCCACTATCTAGCATTAACAAAGTGGAGTTAGTTATCTGCATCTTGCGGATCATCCGAAGGATTTTTGAATGTCCAATTCAATATACACTACCGCTGGCTGGTAGTGTCTTGTTGAGGAAACAATTGTCTTCTTCTCTTACCATTTGGCTGTTAGGAGCAGAACCGTCAAGTAGAACAGCACACAATTGGGATTAAAATATCAATGGTAGCATCTCTGGCTTATGATTAAAGTTGCGCAAAGCAACATTGTTAAACGTTACCGCCATCTCCTGGTTTTTATATTTGCCAGAAAGCAGATTGATTTTCTTGAACATATTGGGGGTCAAATACCAGACAGCCACTGCACGAGACACTCACAGTTAAATTTAGCAACTATTTCAGCTATAATTGTGCAAAGACATTTTATGTTTAAGAGTAGTTGCTTTTATGACGGATGATCGTCCTCCTCGTGTTTATGTAATATCCGCCCCAATTTGCTGCGTCAAATGCGCCTCATTTTAATTTGCTTACATTAACAAGGATTTGCCTGTGATCCGTTGCTCTGATCAACGCTGCAGTAATGGCGAACCACGGCGAACTCTATGTCCACATTCCTCTTAACCGGGTATGTAGAACCGCCATTTTGATTGTCAAAGACAGTCGTGAACCCTTTTGTCATTTTTTCATATGTCAGGCATCCACGACAGTTGGCTAGGTGACCATTTGGACCCCAAATGACACATGCAGGATGTGCAACTTCCATTTTTTGCAGTCTTTGCATGGGTACCTCTCCAGGTACTTTACGCAGCGGTGGACGATGGTGTAGTTGCCTACAAAAAGTCCGAAATTTTGACAGTTATAACACTGGAGCCTTTCTTTGTTTCGTATTTTCTCCCAAGACACTGTCTACTAGAGTGTCGATCGTATTTCAAATACAGCAGCTAAATGCTAGCAAGGTTCGAACTATGCAATGAGGAGTTCGAACTTGGGTCTGAAATGCTCAGCCTCCACCCACTTTATCAGTCCATCTGGTCCTTACGGATGATTAACTACGAGATCGAATTCACCTTCAGATCACGGTGCTGCGCCCTAGTTCAAAGTGTATATCCGCAAGTTGGACGTTCCTGTGCAGGCCTTCGATGCTAAAATTTGTAGGTTTTTCTTTAGCTGCAGCGCAGTTCGTTGCGTTTCGACTTAGTATCTCTAGTACCACCTATTAACCTAGACCTAGGTTTTAGTAGATTCGAAGATCTTTTTGTAGTCTTCTAGAGTGGCACACAGGATGAGTGATCTTTGACTCGAGATATTTACTCTGGTTCATTGAGCGTGAAGCGCAGAACTGACAATCGAAATGTCCATACAATAGGCTGTTATAACGGGAAGCTTATGGCTTTTCGAGGTTGAGATGAAAGGAGAATACGTTTTTAGTATTCGGCCTGTCGGCAAATAATTATTTTTGTGCTGCTTATCGTCTTTTGTCAGGCAACCAGGTTGAAATCTTAGCTGTCTTCATCAAATTCACTTGATGGTGCTGCAGCTAAGACTACTCTTGAAGGCGACTTTACGTTTCATGAATGGCTGGTTTGATTAAACTCGGCATCAGTACTGCTTTTGATAGATGTCTTGCTGCATTAAAAGTCTAATTTTTTCGCTGGTTATAGGTCGAGAAAGACGTCGTCGGCCGACCTAAATCGTTAACCTCTCCCCGCAGTGCGCAGTCTCATTTTCGAGGACCAAAGACCTGTTATCTGCTATCGGCTCTGAAGCTTCTGGACTTTTAATGTTTTTCTCTTTCTTCCTACCACATTTTACGGGATTTGATCAAATATAATTAAGTTTTTTTGTTAGTTTTAACAAGCACTGTCGAAACATGCTTAATGCATTGAATTTTAAAAATCCTTCACTAAATTTGAATTTAAGTATTGCTTCCACAATTTAGCGGTTGATAATGTTCGCGATGCAGCTGACTTAGCTGCATATCACTTATTAGATGTGTCATGCAACACCCAAATCCTAAATCGAAGCACTTTATACTTAGCGATACGGAAGCGCTGGTCGATTCTGTGAAAATATCACCTGTTCACAGCCAACCTGACTTATCATGTAAAATAAGCCAAAGGTTTTGATACTAGCACTTTATAAAATGATTGCTTCGATATTTGTTTTTTTGGTTCAATTCCGGCATGTTTGAAGCCAATTTTTGGAAGCTGTTTGATGTGCAACGTTTTCTAGTTTAGTTTTAAACTTTTATACAACGCGATTAAAATTTTCTTTCTGAAAGAGGTTGTACATGACCGTTATACTGATCAACTGCTCGGGCTTTTAGTCTATTAGTAGGGATAATTGGGATTCTCGTATTCGTAAGTTATTTGCAACCTTAGCTCAATACAAAAATCAGAGCACAGAAAGATCATGTGTTCAAGATATGACAAGCAACTTCCAAAACAAATTTCCAATGATGATGACGGTCTAGCTGTTGAAACTGCAGCATCCTTGACCTCCCGGCTAAATTGAGGAGTGTATATCAACATTTCGAAATAAAAACATAACTTTATTGAATCATATCGGAATTTACTGTCACAAATCTTAATATCGTTGCGAGGATAAAAACTGAAAATTTGCTCGTCATTGAAGTGGGAAAAGGAATGTTGGCAATAAAATGATTGACAACAACTGTATATTTTAGCTTCGGCCATGTATTTATTGACATAATTTACCTGATTCGATTTTTAGCACTATAATCGTTTTGAAACAAGATTCCATCACAACCAAAGATTTTAATTTCCACAACCAAAGATTTTAATTTTAATATCCATTTTTCTCCTAGAAGCTAGATTTATTTGAATTTCTTGACAGATATCGATATTTTAGGCGTAATTTACTCTTTTCTTCAGTAAGCAAGAAAATATATTGAAATTGAAATAAAATTGAGCTAGCTTTTAAAGGAAACCTTGGTCTTTAGCTTAACATTTTTTGGAAGCATATTTATGTCGGTATCTAGCTCCAAATTGATTTATTCACCATCTTAATAATTAATGAACGAACATATGAAACATATCATTAAATACAAAATAATTTATATGCACGTCCAGCAACTACCATTCCAACCTATTTTATCTCTATTTAATATTGTATTCAAACCCTTGTTTAACTTCATGTTTACCTTGGCTTCAATGTGCAAATTTGTTTAGGACTTACAGTTAATACTACCATTCTTGTAAGATTCAATAAAATTTACAGCTCCAAACTGGATTTGCACGATAATCATTAAAAGAACGACAATAAGTCCTATGTCATACATATAATTTCAACAGCACAACTGGCTGCAGATTGCGTCGAAAAATAATCCTCAAACATTTTCATAGTGCCTTATTACTCATATTTATCATTAAAAGAGATTTTTTTTGCGCGTCACCGGC
The DNA here is from genome assembly GCA_963978885.1 of Nemotelus pantherinus. Taxonomy (NCBI): domain Eukaryota; kingdom Metazoa; phylum Arthropoda; class Insecta; order Diptera; family Stratiomyidae; genus Nemotelus; species Nemotelus pantherinus. The sequence goes on along the minus strand of OZ022263.1, from coordinate 93,662,584 downwards.
AATCAACCATATTCTTCGATTGCGTACATAATTAATCATGCATAATTTCAATATTGACTAGAAGGTTACCTTGAAATCGATTCTATTGCACACAACGATACCTATCGAACAAAGGCCAAATTGGTTCGACTTCTCGACAAACAACTCGTAATTATTGTTTTGAATCAAGACTGTCTATTGTTCGTTCACCATGTGCATAAATATCTAGTAGATGCTTGAAAACACGAGCATAACATGCTCTGATCTAGCTTAAAAAGAATTTCTTGCAATTCTTTACACTTCAGCAAACCTGATATGTCTTTGAAAACATCCAAGCGCAGATCAGATCAGATCTCGCAACAAACATAATAACCGTACATTTTAATATCGCAACTCGGATCAACAGTGTGATTTCAGCATAATATTTGTATAAATTATATTAACAATTATAGCTTAGCTGTCAGCGTCATCGTGACATGGCATTACCAACGCACGCTGCAAAGCTGGACTTGCTAACTCTTCACGCGAACTGACACTTAGCATCAACTATCCACTCATGTCAGCATTCAACTTATCCTACCTTTTCTGCTCCGAGATTTGTAGCTATTGAACCGTTGTCGTCGTTAAAATTTTTTCAAGGTCTACAACAATTTCTTGATGAATGTTTTTTTTAACAACAATCGTAACAGATACTAAGCGAACAACAGAGCATAGAATAGGTGAGCGGACTGATCACAAAAGCAGCGAACTAGGCTGGAAAAGTTGCAAGCGAAAAATACAAAACTTTATAAACTACATTCAACGGACAACCCGGATGAATTCTAAAGACGCATGCTTTATCTAGTTTATGCAAACCATAACTTTGTTCAATGTTCTAGATTGAAATCACAAAAAATAATATGCCATTTGTCGAAGATCTTGAAATAGAGTCGTTTTCCGTTTGGAAAATCCGGGCCTGGTTTGACTTTTCTCCTAAAGGTCGACGATGGTAGAGATCTAAATATGAATCAAATATCAAGTTTATTTATGAATTTATGTAAAAGCTCAGTGAGTCAATTCGATTCGTTCTCAAACTCGAAATTTTATTGAGCGCGGTTCAATATCTATCTAGGAAAAAAATCTGAATGATTCATTGTTCGATGACTCTTTAATGCAGCGAAGACCGGTAGGGTATTAAACGATGCAATTTAAATAATTTCTGATAAACATATCAAGTTTCAAAATCTGAAGCTTTTCTCATTTTCAGTCGATATTTTGATTACAAGATACGGTTTGTATTTTTGTACATTATCTCTTAGACCTGGTAATTAAATCTGTTTTTATTTTATTTTTTTCTCAAAGTCAACAAAATTCACATCAATGTCTATATGAAACTCGATTCTAGTCTATTGGAATAGAAATAAGATATAGTTTCTATTTTAATTGGTAAAACCTGTGGTTGCTCAAACTAAATCTTAAAAACATACTTAGTTTCTAATAGACAAAGATCCGCCTGTTTATCCCCACGTTGGGCGCCACGTGAAAATGCTATTTTGAGGAGTTAGAAATCTATAAACAATGCTGCATGCATACTCGTAGCTTGTTCCCAGAGTGACAAAGATTTAAGGATGAAAATTAAGGAGAATAGAAGGAAACATGCAGCAAAAAACTCCTGCTACTGATATTTGGACGTGATTAATCGTATCTGACAAAAAAAAGAATAGGAAGTCCACAGAAACATGGAAGGTGCCCAAATGAAAATAAATTTGTAGGGCAAGGCTTATAAGCGGAAAGGAGAGAGGTAGCGTGGGAAGGAACTGAACGATGCAGTCGTCAAACCAGCTTCAGGTAAAATTTATGGGAAGTCCTGGGTGCTATCCGCAATGGTGTATGGCAGAAAGAAATCGGCACACGAAAACTGCCAAAGGAGACGAAAAAAAACTGGAAATGAAGAAAACGGCGAGATAAAAATTATTTTCCCCCCTCATTCTACAAAACAGAGAAGGACCGTGAAAGAGCTATATGAGACCTCAGCCCTGCATATCGCTAAGTCTGGATCTGAACAAACTACCAAAAATATTTCATTAGTTTTGAGTATAAAGGACTGCACGGGCCAAAATTTAGAGCCCCAAAGCGATTAGAAAAAAATTGGTATACTTTTGAACATTGGTTATCTAGTTTTTCGTGTTTTTTCAATCAAAAAAATGTTTCCCAAATCGTGAAAATTTTTTTTTTGTTCTAAATTTAGGCCCGTGCAGTCCTTTACACTCAAAACTAATGAAATATATTTGGTAATTTGTTCACAGACGCTTATTTTGTCCAGCAATTTACGAGGCGCAATTTGCTTTTTTTTCGGCGGTGCTTCGGCGATGCATTGGGGCGGTCGCCATTTGGCTTTCTAATAATTTTTTTTAATTAAAATGTTAACTTTTAACTTCAATAAAGATGTATGTAAAATTTCAAATTGATATCTTGAATAGTTTTTTTTTTGGTAGCTGTTTTTCTTTTTCCAATAAAAATTTTAACACTTTTTTGGCTTTTTAATAATTTTTTCCAATAACATTCCAATAACATTTTTTCCAATTCTCACACGCATTGCAATTTCTGGTCCTATAGTGTGAATATCTACGATGAATTTTAGTTTGTAGGACTTTTTGGCTATGAAATTTGGAATTTCATCCTCATTATATTCCCTTAAGAATTCAACTTAAAATTTCAAAATGAAACTTTGACCTTGTTTTAATTTTTCGTCATAGCCACACAAATACATTGTGTAGGTATAATACACATTGAAAGACATGAAATGTTGCAATCAATCACTCTTTAATTGTGTTAGTATAGTATTGACTAATGAGTATCAATTAGGTATTTGACTCGTGTTCGGCACCATTCTGAAACTGTCACGGTACGTAACAAAATATAGTTCCTGCCACCAAATGCCAAAGTGCCTTTTCATTCCCCATTTGGGCTACATAAACGATTTTCTTACGTGGCAAAAACGTATCTTTGGCAGGTTGCTGCCACTATAAAAGCCTCTTTTTAGTGGCAGCAACGTGGCAGCACATCAAAATTGCTAGTTGGGTGGGTACAAGGAACCAATCAATAGATGTTGTAGAACATTCAACAGTATAAGTCATTATTATTCTTCAGGTATCACTAAGTGTATCTTCAAAAATATCTTGACAAAGGCCCTATTGCCTTCTTCAACCATTTATTCCCCGTCCTAATTCGCCTAAATACAAAAAAATTATAATACTTTTCAAATTATAATACTTTTATATTTTATATTTTGCATTATGTATTTTTATGATGCCTTGTTTGGTAAATAAATAAATTGGTGTAGTCTGGATGCACATCTTTTACATGACAAATATTTTCTTCCTGTCCGCATTGGTAATGAGATCACTAATGAATTAAGTATTTAGTTGATATCTAAAATGTTCACATATTTTCTTTGTTTTTTAGTTTTTGAAAATTACTCAGAAAAAATTAAGTACTAAACATTCAAAAAAAAATTATAAATTTGTAACGTCCGTTTTTTCACTTACAGATCCTAAACAATGGACAACATCTCAAGTACACGCATGGCTACGATCCACCATTGAGCAATTCAAACTGCCATCGATCGATGATCTCGAAATAAAATTCCCTGAAGATGGTGCAGCTTTAGCATGTCTATCTCAAGATGAGTTTCATCGCCGAGCATCTGAGGTAAATCGACCAGTTTCTTACTTAATCAACTAAATCTACATTAGTTCAAATATAATTAGTTTATATCATAGATAAAATACAATCGTAGAACAAATCTGAAATTAAAAAACTCTAGCGCACCTGAACCGCTAGAAACACTAATGTTCGAAGAACAGTAGAAGAATCGTGCAGGTTTTGAGTGCATATTCCACCACATGTGCTGCTTATTACGGCCAAACTGTTTCAAATGCCACGTTTTACTTTCGTCTCAAGAATGCATTATAACTCATATGGTGGAAGGTTTCAGATATTACCACTGGCATGAATTTCAACGTTTATGAGAGCAAAACACGGTTTAATTATATTCGTTATCAGTTGCTTATTTCACATAATTTTGAAAGCAGCATCTCATATAACATCAATAAAGAAAATGCTCAGTGTCTGCAGCACTGTAACTGAAGTTGGTGTTTGGGGCTGCGATCCGAAAAATTTGCAAAACTTTGCGAATTGTAACATCGGTTATTTATTTTCATTGTAAATGTTTCCGGTATGTATACTAACTGTAAGCATTTATTGATACAAAAGTAGCACAACCGACTCGTGCTGGCAACCTTTCGCCAGTATCAGGGCCAAGAATATATCAAATCTGCTTCACGTTGTTTAATTACATTCGAAGTTATAGGAGTATAAAGAAATTTAGGGTTACCTGCAGCGAGTTTTTTCAAATGATCGAAAGCTTAATATTTGCTGTTTATTGTCACTACAATATCATTACCATTTGAAAATTCTACGATAAAACCGCTTAATAAAGATATTGCAATTAAACACAAAACCAACAATAGCTGGCAACCCTATCGTTTCCTTTTCAACCAAATTTGGCCTGAATAATGCTTATGACAGGTTTTATTAATTGTATGAAATTCGTATTGATTTCATGACTGCACTGGAAGTTATAGTGCAAAAAGTTTTATTTTCCTGAGCGAATTTTCAAAACCAAAGACACAAAAATTACCATAGCTGGCAGCACCAATCAAATTTTTCAACCAAATTCCCACCAAACAGAGATTAGAGTTAGGTTTAGCTACTGTGCCAATTTCATGAAAATCTGGTAACTTATTCACATTTCATAGGGTAAAAAGCAGTTTTTTTTCTTTGTAATTTTTCAAGATGGCACCACTGGCACAGACTTGCCCACAATTCAAAATCGCTTATATCAAATCTGGTCTTACTTAAGTCCAATGCATTTTATAAATTTTAGCTGTATCTGATTATTGGTTCGTGAGTTTCCGTGAACATAAGTTTTTGATGCTAAAAATATAGGTTAACTGGGAGAGGGTTACCGTTCTTGTCCGACATGAAATTTCCAAAGTTTTATTTTGAACGTGTAGATAAAACATAAGATTTATATACAGATTGGTTTTATTGTAAGAAACGGACATTTTTTTGAATATTCGACGGTTTGAATATTTTCACTTCCAAATTTTTTTTTTCAAAATGAAGATACCAAAATTATCATAGCTGGCAGCTCCAACCGAATTTTTCGACCAAATTTCTACCAAACGTAGCTTCTACCAAGGTCCAGCAATTGTGTGAGTTTCGTCAAAATCGAACGATTCAATCAGAATTTATAGGGCTAAAAACAGTTATCTTTTTTAGTGGTTTTTCAAGATGGCACCACTGGCACAGAATCGCCCGCATTTCAAAATCACTTCTATCAGACCTGGTCCTATTTAAGGCCAATACATTGTGTGAATTTCAAATAATTCTGCTCATCGGATCGTGAGTTTCCGTGAACAGAAGTTTTTGATGCTAAAAATATAGGTAAATTGGGCAAGGGTTACCAGGCGTGCCCGTTATACCATATCTTTTTTTATTTTTTGGTTTTGTAAACAAAGCACAAGATTTACATATGAGTGGCTTTTTTTTGAAGAAACGGCATTTTTTCAAGAGAGACGATGATTTGGAGGTTTTCACTTTCAGTGCCTGCCCTAGCTACAGGGTTGCCAGCACGCTCATTAAAAGCTACACAAATCTACAACTAAATAATATCAATATGTCCTGAAAATTTCGTAATGATTGAATAGCTCTGTCAAAAGTTATCGAAATTTAAAAATTTTCAAATTTTTCCGTCCTCTTTTTAGGCACCCAGCGCACACATAGGGTTAAAGAATTCCAAAGCATTATCCGATTCATATGTAAAACACGTTAGAAATTTATTTTGTTAACTTTATTTTTGCAAAAATCATTTGTACACGAAATAATAGGTATATTAAAAATATCACTTAAATGGCCGCCGGCGCCAAAATGTTGACAATAACTGACATTTAAAGAGACCTGGACCTATTCTGCATATACACCAATGTATCCTGAAAGTTTCAGCTCAATCGGATGGCGCGTTCTCGAGATTATCTCACTGAAATTTTTTGATGATATATATATATATATATAAAGAAATATGAATTTTTGGCCGAATCGATTTTAATACTAATGTTCTTCGAACATTAGTAAAAAACTCTAGCGCCCCCTAATGTTCGACGAACAGTAGAAGAATCGTGCAGGTTTTGAGTGCATATTCTACCACACGAGCTGCTTATTACGGCCAAACTGTCTCAAACGCCACGTTTTACTTTGGTCTCAAGAATGCATTATAACTCATATGGTGGAAAGGTTTCAGATATTACCACTGGCATGATTTTCAAAGTTTATGAGAGCAAAACACTTGTTAATTATATTCGTTATCAGCTGCTTATTTCACAAAATTTTGAAAGCAGCATCTCATATAACATCAATAAAGAAAATGCTCAGTGCCTGCAGCACTGTAACTGAAGTTGGTGTTTGGGGCTGCGATCCGAAAAATTTGCATAACTTTGGGAATTGAAATATTGGTTATTTATTTTCGTTGTAAATGTTTCCGGTATGAATACTAACTGTAAGCATTCATTAATGCAAAAATAGCACTACCGACTTGTGCTAGCAACCTTTTGCCAGCATCAAAGCCAAAAATATATCACATCTGCTTCACGTTGAACTTAACCTACCCTGTGAATTTCGTCTCGATGCGATGCCTGCATTCGAAGTTGTAGGAGTATCAAGAAATTCAGGGTTACCAGCTGCGAATTTTGTCAAATAATCGAAAACTTAATATTTGCTGTTTATTGTCACTACAATATCATTACCATTTGAAAATTTTACGATAAAATCGCTTAATAAAGATATTGCAAATAAACATAAAACCAACAATAGAGATTCGGCCTGAATAATGCCTATAATAAGTTCCATTAATTGTATGAAATTCGTATTGATTTCATGACTGCATTGGAAGCTATAGGGCAAAAAGCTTTATTTTCCTGAGCGAATTTTCAAAACCAAAGACACAAAAATTACCATAGCTGGCAGCACCAATCGAATTTTTCAACCAAATTTCTACCCAATACGGTTTAGGTTAAAGTTCAGCTACTGTGTTAATTTCATGAAAATCTGGTAACTGAATCAGAATTCATAGGGCAAAAAGCAGTTTTTTTTCTTTGTAATTTTTCAAGATGGCACCACTGGCGCAGAGTTACCCACAATCGAAAATCGCTTCTATCAGACCTGGTCCTACTTAAGTCCAATGTATTGTGGAAATTTCAACTGCATCTGATTATTGGTTCGTGAGTTCCCGTGAACAGAAGTTTTTGATGCTACAAATATAAGTAAATTGGGAAAGGGTTACCGTTCTTGTCCGACATGAAAATTCCCAAGTTTTACTTTGACTGTGTAGATAAAGCATGAGATTTGTATACAAGTTGGTTTTTATTGTAAGCAACGGACATTTTTTTAGGAGATTCGATGGTTTGAATATTTTCACTTTCAGTGCCTGCCGTAGCTACAGGGTTGCCAGCACGTTCATGAAAAACTACGCAAGTGTGCAACTTATTAACATAAATATGTTTATCAAGTTTCATAATGATCTAATAATTAAGTAAAAAGTTATCGCAATTCAAAAATTTTCCAAATATCCCAATCTTATTTTAGGCACCTAGGGCACACATAGGGTTAAAAATTTCAAAAACATTACCCAATTCACATTTAAAACACGTTCAGAATTCATTCCATAGACTTTATTTTTGCAAAAGTTATTTTTTGACAGAATAATAGGTATATTTAAAATATCACTAAAATGGCCGCCGGCGCCAAAGGATTAAAGATTATTGACTTTTTAAGAGACCTGGCACTATTCTGCATATACACCAATGTATCCTGAAAATTTCAGTTCAATCGGATTGCGCGTTCCTGAGATTTTTCCACTGAAATTTTTTGATGGTATATATATATATAGTATATATATATATATATATATATATATATATATATATATATATATATATATATATATATATATATATATATATATATATATATATATAGATATATATATATATATCTGTACAGACTGCCAAAATATTGAAAGACTCTTAAAAATTATGTACGACAACTTAATTAGCTATATTGAGACACTTAATTCGGAAAAAGACAATATCATATCCAAGCAACTTGCACAAGCGCGAGCAAATGAAGAATTCCTGTCGGAAATATCAAGTCATTTCGATGGTCTGGCGTCTACCTTTTCTAAATCGAACAGTATTAGCCACGGAAAGTCGTTTGACACGCTTGGGAAGAAAATGGATACTCTAATTGATAAAATGGGTTCCATTGCATGGAATTTGTCCACTCTCAATAACGCTAATGATACTTGCCAAACAAACAACAAAGGTACGCTTGTAAATTTTGAACAATTTTCACGAACGTTAAAAATGCAAACTGACAGACTCACAGACGCTTTTTCTGAGCAACAACTAAAATTAGCTGATATCAGCAGAAAGTTGGAGGATTTAGACCGTCATTGCAAAACCTCAAGAAATGATGCAGACGAAGATTTATTAGCGAATGAGATAACACTCCATCAGGAGCTCCTTAACACAACGTTGGAAATAAATAATAACTCAACGGCTATGAATACGAGGACGCAGGACAAAGCAACATCACCTATAAGGAATCTAGCTGAGGGTACAACTCCATCTATTCAGCAAAAATTTTCGAACCTCAACGGTGAAACACCAATTTACAAGTTCGGTACTTTTTGGTCCCAAAACGATTGGCAGAATCGTATACAAAAAATAAAAAAAACGAACGATATTCTTCACAATAAGAGCACGTCTTCCAATTTAACGACTTCAGTAAACAAAAGTGCATTCTTTGTGAAAGGGATTCCTTATTCTGCTGACGACGAATGGTTGGGAAAGATTCTCGAAGTGGATTTTCATATAAACGACTACGAAGTGAAATTTTTATCCCAGCGTAAACATATATCCTCAAGACGGTGTAAGGTCTTCATCCCATCAAAATATGCCTGGCTTTTTACTTGCTTGAGTGGAAACAACAGCTCCATCAATTGGAAAGGAGTGACATTCAGCCCCTGGAGAAACATCACCGACAAAACTAGGTATAAGAAAAAACAAAAAATTGTAAGAAAAAATTGTATCCCTAGTCACACCTTTACCCAATTTCCTTCCACCCATAAAACTCGCTCATCACGTACTCAGTCCCAATTTTCAATGACTACTGATAATTCTTCCTTATCTGACTGTTCCAATGCTTTTACTCATAATAATAGTAATGCACTGATACCCCCAGCAGTTAACACGGCATCTTCTCCCTCAAGCAGGTGTACCAACGCTGCTAATAAACACTCCTCCAAGGTTTCCAGTCAGGCCGCCGCAAACTTAGCTCCTTCTACGAGCAATATAAATTATTCTTCTAATGGTAGTAATATGACATCTGAATCTCTTCGAAGATCAGGCAACCCTTTTAGGCATTTTTCCTAACCGATCTCAGAAAAGCCTCAAACTTTTTTACCACAATTGTGGTGGTATGAGAGGCAAACTAAGTAAATTGTACCTTGACGCCAAATCGTGCCATTTTACTCGCCATCACCGAAACTTGGCTTAATGCCTCTCATAAGAATGAGGAGATTCTTGATAGTAGTTGGACTATTTACAGAAGCGACCGTGATTATTGTTCTACGGGTCAGTCGCGAGGTGGTGGTGTCTTACTTGCTGTTAGCAACACACTTTCAAGTGAGCTTGTAGATACCACTCCAAATGTTTTCTTCCAATGTATAATTGTTCGGATCTCCACTAATAACAACTCAATTTACATCGCTGTTGTCTACATCCCCCCTAGATCTGACGAGTCCATCTACAGCAATTTTTGTGACACAATATCTTCATTAGCAACATCACTTAGCGAAAAAGATAAAATAATAGTTTTGGGTGACTTCAATCGTCCGAATCTTTGCTTTGTTCCGGATGAAAATGACTCTTACCTTCTCCCCGTAAACCTTGTAGACACCAACGATTTCAATCTTGCGAGTGCCTTTTATGGTAATGATTTGCTGCAGGTTTCCCAAACTCCTAACCAAAATGGTAATTGGTTAGATCTTGTTTTCACAAATGCTTATGACGAAGTAGTGGTTAGTCCAACTAGTGACGCAGAGCATCTTTTTTGCAATAGTTTACACCATACAGCACTGTCAGTCGAACTTTCCACTCCAGATTCCACTTGCTTGAAAACTTACAATAACTCAATTGTATTTGACTTCCGTAATGCTGATTATGAAAGCATTAAACATGTTCTTGATACTACTGATTGGTCGACTACTCTTTCAACACAAGATCTCGAGACAGCCATTTCCTCTTTTTACAACAAAATATTTGACGCCGTTGAAAGATATGTTCCAAAGATAAAAAAAAAGAATTAATTGTCTGAGCCATGGCTTGATAGGGACCTTAGGCATATGCGAAATCGTAGGAACAAACTTTATAAGCTTATTAAAGAAAATACCGATGTTATTCCTGCTATTCAGGAAGAATATAATGAAGTTGCTAAGTAATTTTTAGCAAAGTCTCATGAGGCTTATGACACTAACATTAGAACAACCGGCGAAAATATAGTCCGCGACCCGAAAAAATTCTTTGATTTTGTTAATGTGAAGCGAAAAACTACTGGCTATCCATCGTCCATGTTTCTTAATAATATAACGTCTTCCTCTCCTAAAGAGATATGTGACCTATTTGCTGATAGTTTCCAAGAAATTTTCAATGCACCAGACCCATCAAACTCACACCTTTCTTCCGCTGATTCAGCTTCAACAGCTTTTGTGAACCATTTAGAAATTTCCCGTGATGAAATACGTAAAGCTATTTTGGATCTCGACTGCAACAAAGGCCCTGGGCCTGATTTTCTTCCTCCGATCTTCTTGCGCAAGTGTGTAGAGCAGCTTATAGATCCCTTGCATATTTTCTTTAATAGATCACTTTCGTCGGGAATTTTCCCATTCTGTTGGAAGCTTTCGTATGTCACACCCATATTCAAAAATGGTGATCGACGCTGTATCCGAAATTATAGGGGCATTGCCATTTTGTCTTCGATTCCGAAACTTTTCGAAAAGGTGGTATACGATAAACTTTCTCCGCTTGTTGATTCCCGTTTGAACGAGCAACAACATGGCTTTAGAAAAGGTCGCTCAACTACCACGAATTTGACAATTCTAATCTCTGACGTTCTATGCAAAATGGAAAAAGGATACCAAATTGACGCAGTCTACACTGACTTCAGTAAGGCGTTTGACAAAGTTGACCATTCTACCTTGATTCTAAAGCTTCAGAAATTTGGTATTGCCGGGTCTTTACTCAGCTGGCTGACCTCCTACCTTCGCGATCGCACACAATGTGTAAAATTTCAAGGATTTTTATCGAAAAACGTTAGTGCTACCTCTGGTGTACCCCAAGGTAGCCATCTTGGCCCACTTCTTTTTAATATATTTATTTCTGACTTATCTGACGTCCTAGCAGGCATACCTCATTTACTCTATGCAGACGATCTCAAACTTTATCAGACTATTGAATCGAAATCGGATGCCACCTTTCTCCAATCCAAGCTTAATTCACTTGATCAGTGGTGCAATATAAACAAGCTCTCTCTCAATATCAGCAAATGCCAAGTTATTAGTTTTTCCAGGAAATGCACGGTCACACACAATACGTACTTTCTCGGCAATAATATGCTAACCCGAGTTGATAACATTGCTGACCTCGGTGTTATCTTAGATGAAAAACTCCGCTTCACCTTACACTTTGATAAAATGCTTTCTCGTGCGAACAAACAGCTAGGTTTCATCAAAAGACGTGCCAAAGAATTCCGTAGTCTGTGGGTCACAAGATCCTTATACACTTCACTTGTACGTCCTATTCTCGAATACGCTTGCATTAGCTGGAATCCCGCTTTTGAAACCCACAGTGACATACTCGAGTCAATACAAAAATAATTTTTACTTTTCGCCTTGAGAGAACTGTACAACCCTTATGATTTTAATAGCTTACCCCCTTATGAGTTTCGACTGGGTCATTTAAACCTATCGACACTAGCCTCCAGAAGAATAATGATATCGGCCTGCTTCACATTCGACGTCATTAGAGGCGCTATTAATGTAGAATTCCTGAATAGTAAAATTTCGATAAATATCCCTGTGAGGAACACCAGGTCCAATCGTTTCCTAAAAGAATATTCACATTCGACGACATATGCAGCAAATGAGCCTATAAATAGATGCTGCAGAATATTCAACAGCATAAGTCACTTATATTCCCCTACGATTTCCAAATCATCCTTCAAATCCTCTCTTTTGCATGCCATCCATACCCCTAAACCTTAAGCCATAGCTTATATGTCAATGTTTTTATTTATTGATTGTTATTTATTAATCTTTTTGTTACTTTTTTCATTTGTTTGTTACTTATTTAACTTGTTTGCTTTTACTTTTTACTTCACTTTACTTTTCCATTTTATTTTTATTTTGTTATTTTATATAAGATTTTGTACCTTGTTTGGTGAATTAATAATATATATATATATATATATATATATATATATATATATATATATATATATATATATATATATATATATATATATATATATATATAGCAATATGAATTTTTGGCCAAAGTGATTTTAATACTAATGTTCTTCTTCGAACATTAGTAATAAATCATAATTTTATGATACACCAAAACTGAAAACGCGATGTCATTGACTTTGCCGCGTGAACCTGCAAAATAAATTAATCGACCTCAAGAGCTCGGTGAAATTGATGGTCGAAAATGACAAACAAGTCTCAAAATTGTTTTACATATATGTTTCGTATCAATAAATTTCATTTGAATCTTCTTAACATTACGAAGAAATTCGCCATGTCTTGCATCCAATCATCATAACAATGCATGAAGAGAAAAAAATCGGTATGTGTCAATTTCTTATTAATGACTTAACTTTTTCTTCTTTACTGTCGCTTCATCACAGTCGTGGTCATTCGAACAGAAAGCCGGCCAGCAAACGGCCTTTAAGACCAGTATAATACTCAAGTATGTCCAATGCTTACCGTAAGTGTACACCTTAACAACAATAATATTCAAATGATTCGCGACCACGACTGTGGAGACGTTTGTTGAAGAAAGTGGATTTATTGGCGTCATCGTTGTCACTTTCACCGCAAGTCTTTACATGTCTCCAAATGGTTTGTTATTGTATTTTACGCTTTTATATTTTTCAATTAGTATTGGTATCACGTATTCTTTAGTGGATAGTTACTATTATCGAGACATCTATTTATTTTCTGCATTGATTGAGAGTCTAACGACTGGCTTAGAGATTAAAAAAGTCATAAACAATTACTGTTCGGTGGCCACTAATTGCTTTTGAATTTTGTGCAGAAAAGTAGCTACATGCCTACGTATTTTAAACCAGATTAAGTTACTGGCAATTTTCATTGCATATTGCGTCAAGCTATTTATTTCATCACAATGAAATCGTTCCCAATTCAATCAAAAACGTGACTAGTCTTCACTTACTGCATACAAAATATGAATACTGACTCATAACCACCATAACTTCTCGCCACAGCATATGAATACGCCAGCGTCAAATAATCTTTTGCAATATGAATAGATTTTCCAAGTGTCCTCAGTAACACTACTGGCATTTATGTATATCTTTATCATTTATGTATATCTTTACGATTACCATCTGGTCTACAGAGGCTGAAAATTACAGGCAAACAAAACTATGATGCAATCATAATCGCATACAAACCAACTTTAACACAAATTATTTCTAACTCTACCAGGTGCATACAAGACATGCAGACAAAGTATGTATTATAAAAACTGTATATCGGTTATTGCAGCTGTACTTCGTGTTTTCTTCTACTTTATCTCACTCTCGATTAAAGTCTTTTCAACATTTCAGCTTAAGGTCAAATTAATCATGAATAGCGTACACTATGGCTATAGTAATTTGCTATTATGTTGCTATACTAAAAGTAGTTTGTATTTGCTAGTAGCTTTACTACTAGCAAAAACTAATTAGAAAAATATGACTATCCATCCCATCTGACTACTATTAACGATCCTTCGAACTTGGACTGCTTAGCAGATACTTAAATAGTGCTTAGAACATGTATCTATTACTATTATCTCACTGCATTGATATATGCAACTTGTATGATTGTATGCAATTAGTTATTTCGTTTGTAGTAAAAGGAATTGCTAGTTTTCATTGAAACTGTGATGCCTTTCAATCGATTGACGTAGACAATTTTTTTTATACTTTCAAATTGATTCGTAATTCGATGATATATTATTGTTAGTTTGTGTGACTGCATTCAAATAAATAGTTTGTGCAATGGGTTTTTACGTAGTATTGAGCTAAAAATAATAATCGTCTATAACCTAATGACGTCATTGTTTCTTTCGAAATGATTATTGTGGAAAAAAATTTACATTTAATGTTAATGCGAGTAGAGTTCATACATACATATATCTGAACGGCTGATAGCTTTGTTGGTGACAACAACGAAAATTGTTTCCATGCCAATTCTCCTTCTTCATCTTAATTCTACTTTAAACTTTTTCCCCAAAAATAACTGTTTTAGTGCGCACCTGAGCTAATAGCTAACAAAAAAGTTAGATGAAAATAAAGCAACGGTATTATTTTATTACCCATATACATATTACCTCCAAAGAAAATTGGCATATAAAATTAAATGACTTTGCGAAAACATGATATTGTTCTGAAGCAAGAAACGAAGAGACAAGATTATTTATGTCGCAAGTACAATCGATTCGTCGATCATTTCATTGAAGCAAAAACTATTGTGAACCTGAAAGAAAAAATAAAACCACATACGCATAATAGCATATCTTCCACAAAATCACATGCTTTTGAGACGATTCCTGCTTTTGGCTTCAATTAGGTTCATAACCACATGCTTTTTTACGCAATTTAAAGGGGGATTACGAAATGAGGGATTACTAATTAGGGGGATTACTCAAGTAGGTTAAGGGCGAATTCCAACCGAAAGTCAAACACAAGCTACCATATTTAAAGACTGCACTATCCCCTTTAAATTGATGAAGGATAAATCAGTCAGATCTCAGAGGAACGGCACCCTTACGTAGGCCATTCTCCTCCTTGGCAAAGCCAGCCACTACCATATCAAATGGAAGACGGACTCCTCTTTATTTCCTGAGCCACAGTTCCGAAAGAAATCATAGATAACAATGCCCAATCGTTGCGCATGCAATCCGATCAGCAAATCCATCCGAAAAAAAATTAGCAATGGTTTGGCGGGTCCTTTTTCCATGGATGGTACAGGATGTTTCTTTAGCTGAAAACTCTTTAGTGCCCTCGAGGTAATTTTGCCTGATGGTTAATTTGACCACTGACATTGGCCGTCGATACCTATGAAGAATGAGCAAGAGACTTCTGGCAGCAAGGTGCCAAGCCTTACCAGCTGCCTCGTACACTCCTATGTCCAGGTATCCAAATCAATTGCACTGCTGAATGTCTCGAAAACTCCTTAAGGGGACATAGCACCTTCAAATTGAAAAAAAAAATGTTTTTTTCAAAGGCTTATTTTTAATTGAATAAAAAGACATACCTTAATGAAACTTTTTACACAAACTTTATTTATCTTAGACTACATAAACAAAATTGTTAAAAATGTTTTGTGGCCCCCTGTCGTCTGCTACATTTTTTTGGAAAATACACCAAAAAAACCTGGCTTGCATGATAACTGCCCTCAGGAAAGTCTGAAAAAAAAAACAAAAACGGGGTTTTGACCAGCATCAAAGCGGCCTTGGAATGAACTAAAAAAAAATTTGGTTGAAAAATAACAAAATGGCGGCGTTTTTTTTGAAAATCGAGGCTTTTTTCCCAAAAAATCGGCTATAACTAAAAAAAATTTAATGCCGATTTTTTCATCCGTAGTTCATTCTGAGCATTAACATGTGCAGATTAACGTATTAAAATTTCAGAACGATTGGATAATATTATTTTTCTTAATAATGCACGCCAACTTGAAAAACGTTGTTTCGAGAAAATCGCGTTTAAAGTTAAAATTCAATATTTTTTGCAATGAATCTTACCGAAAATTTATCTGCGATGGCTGGACCATACAATATACCTTCTTCTTGCTCATACTCCTCCTCTCCCAAAGATTTTTGTTCCCTTCGAGCAGTTCTGGCCTCTTTAGATGCCTCAGTCGAGTGTTTTTCCGCCTGGTTAATTCTTGCAGCATCTCTATGCTCTGCATGTTCCAGCGCACGTTCGGCAATCGTAACTACCATTTCTTGCATTATTTTCAAGATAGCCATAAATCCTTCATTAAATGTACATACAGAAATATTTGCAGCCATATTTAGTACGTTTTTCCCACAAAAAGTATGTTTGGGGGCCAAGTTCCAAACACAAGAATTATAGCTTTCGTTATTATTCTGCGTAAAATTGCCCAAGCAGCGCTTTAATAAACCTTCTGATGATAAGTCATCATAAATAGGCTTTAAAATTTCTTGTACCTCATCATCTAAAGGTGGAGGATGCTTGAAATTGTTTAATGCATTATCACCAGCTGCCTCCGCCTTGCGCCAGTTACACCAAGTCCTTATGCTGGAGTTACAATCAATGCAACACAACATTTGTTGCCATGCTTTGTCGGTGAACGAGTTACATTCAATGCAACACAACATTTACCGTCATCTATCACTGGCTATATTAACGAAGTCTCGGAAAGGGAAATCAGTGAGTATTTTATCCTTTAAAAGCTGCAGAGTATATTGCAAAGCAAAAATGAGCCAAGAAAAAGCAAATTCTGATTTTCATTTGCATATGACATTTTCCATTTCCCGGACATTCATAGGAACTGGTGGAATTGAATATTTTCAAAAATTTGGTTGCCATGCCAAGTTTGAGGTATGAGCAAACTTTTCTGCGCAACAAAGTTGTGTTGCATCATTGTAACTGCTGTCACACGTTCTCATGTGTTCAAACTCGTTTTTTTTTGTACAACAATGTTGTGTTGCATTGATTGTAGCTCCAGCTTTAGGTTTGACGTGAGCCTTTATTTGCTTTAGGAATGAACAGTACTCTTGTTTCCTAAGAGGTGATATATATCTCAGCTCCTCTCTCTGCATCCAGAGTGAAGAGGTCTAGACAGCCTCCCAACCCGGAGAAAGTCCCAACATGAGCCTATCAGCACAACTCGGAAACTGCAACGTAGTTGCTGGGTGGAAATTGAGTGGCTGAGCAAAGAGCGGCACTGGAGGTGGTAATGGTGGACGAACGAGCCGACCCATTTGCCATAACCCTATCGCCACCTTGGCTACAAACGGACTTCTGAGCTTCACCCGGGCCAGGCAAAACCGATGTCGAGCGGATGAAAATGGCTGAACCAAGGTCGGACGAAACTGACATACCGCTGGAAGCTCGTGGGACTGACTCATTCGTCATATCCCCACTAGCTCCAGCAGGTTTGGCAGCTAGGTTACCAATAGTCTTCGGAGCTGGCTAATTCGCCATATCTCCGCGTCCCATGGCTTTTGCTTCTACTGACATAACATTCCAAGCCAGGCCCGGCGGACGCCTTGGGCGGTGTGGGTAGTACTACCCACCTGGGAAATCAAACGGTGGATAAATACCCACCCTAAAATTTCGATTCTATATGCCACATTAATATAATGAAAAAGTTGATAATTTATTTGTTCATTTGTGGTGAAGAAGAATAATTAAAATGTGAAACAAAGACAGAATTTACGAATGTATTCAACAGCACAACAACCACATTGCTTTAAAACATATGATATCTGATGGTTTCCAAGGTACCCTAAAAATCGTAAGTGCTGCCGATAAAATAGCATTTAAAGGCGCAAATTGTAGCCAGTATTACAGTCAAACACACTTTCAATTAATTTTACGTATTGCTATGTTTTACGATCGAATGGATGGTCTGAAGCCGATAGCCCCAAGCCAAATGCGGCTTCTTGGAATCTGCAGATCCGCAAATCTCGGAGTTAAACTTCAAATCTCTTGACTAATCTTAATAAAACTAAATAATATATATTTTTAAAAAAACCGATTTTTCCTTTCGAAGTTAGATATATTTAATTTTTGTGACAAATATCGATATTTCGAGGGTAATCTGCCCTCTTCCTCAGTGTAATATACCACTACATCGCGGATCCATAATACAAATCCGATTTGATGCAGACGGGCAACTTTTGGGTGACACGTACCCTTCCTCAGGACCCTTTCAGTGTCACCATAGAGAAAACCAATGTAAAGAGACACGAAATATAAAAAGAGATACAAAATGCATAAAAAGGTGGGGCGCTTGGTTTTATGAGCTGGGGCCATCATATTATGACCTAGAGCGAAATGTAAGAAAACGGCGATGATGAATAAACATAACAGTTGATGAAAACTGGGCAGCATTAAGTAGATGGAGTGCTTCTTATTCGATAGCTACAACTACCCAGGATATCTATCCTATTGCGTGGGGTATTTTTTAAGCGATATGTATTATGCTTAATGTATTTGGATAGTCTGAAATTACTCTCTTTAGCGCTAGAAACCGGCTTTTGGTTTGTGTGACTGGTCTTGAAGCTCTTCAGCTCAAATGTAAACGCCTGAAAATCATATCTACGCAGCAACTAGAAGAAGAAAAGAATAAGAACAAAGAGTAGCAAAACGAAAGTGGAGGGCTCTTTCCGAATTTCCGCAGCGATATTCCGTGAACGAACACTCTATTGCTACGTTTACACACATGGCAAATGTTGGCGAGCCGAGTGTGTAAATGGTCCCCTTGTTTATTCTCGGCTGTTTTTTTTACATACGAAGATATGGAGGGAAGTAATTTCACAAGTTCCTCGACGAAACGTTCGCCATATGTGTAAACCAGGCATATCGTGCACAGCATGCCTATGCTCTCGAAGTTTTATTTCTAGCCCCATCGCCATCGCTACTGAAACTAAATTCCAGCGAAATCGTAAACCATACTGCGCTTGCGAAGGGACAAAGAAAAAGAATTAAGCAAGAAGAAATTTACAATCGAAGGAAACATGGGTGAACAGAGGCTTCAGCTATTGAAAGCACGGGGTGGAACGGATCAAAGCACATTCGAAAAGTTCTTTGCATCTCGAAAGTGTGGGGGCTTTAAAAAATCATCACTCTTCTGTGAACGCTGTCGAACATCTTTCATCTGAAGCATTGAAGCAAATGGTGGATCACCGCACTGCCATGAAAAAAGTATTTAGCAGACTAAAAACTTTGGGGAAGCAACGTTAAGCATTACGTGGAGCAAATAATGATGAAGATTCTAATTTTATGGCGTTTTTACGACTGCGCACTGAAGATGTGCCTGAGCTTCAGTCCTGGATAAAACGAACTGGTAGTAAATAGCTCCACCACGAGATTCAGAACAAAATTATCGAACTTATGGCTACAGAAATTCTGCTAAGGAACATGAAAAAAATTAAGGAAGCAGAATTTGTCGCAATAATGTTGGATGGAGCTGCAGATATATCGACGACGGAACAATTTTCTATTTACATTAGAGTTGTATCTGAAGAGCTCATAGCAACTTAGTACTTCATTGGATCTTATACAACATCCAGCGAGAAAGCTGAAACATTGTTCAACCTCGTGAAAGATGTTTTCTCACGCTTCTATTTGCCTGTTTCTAAACTTAGGGGACAATGCTACGATCGTGCGGCAAACGTTTCTGGGTCAGTTTCAGGACTTCAAGCAAGAATGAAAGCCACCGCAATAAATAATTCACCTTTTACGTGTTATTTATGTACATTATGCTAATAAATGAATGAATGTGCAAATGTTAAATGATTTTTCAATATATCCCAGCCACCCACGTATCTACAATAATCGACAGTTATTTAATACCCACCCCGGAAAAATGTGTTGCGCCGCCCCTGTTCCAAGCTGCATTCGCCTGACGAGTATGTATTTTTTTGTTTTCAGGTTCCGTTGTAGAATTATTTGTTAAAACAAATAGTGCATACGGCTATGCATACTGATCCAGAGATCTTTTAATATCCACGATCCATGTGCATTCAGTAAAATACTTCTCAGACAATTGTTTGTATCCACATATTGTCATTTTGTCCGTCATTTTAGAATAAGATGGAATAGAAAATAGTGGTATTTAGCAGTAGCCAGATTTTTTTATTATATGATTACATATTTACCGATTATTTTGCTGTTTGTTTCCAGGCTGGTACTACAATACATGCTCAGTTAGAAATTTGGAAACTGGCATGCTCAGAAAATTTCTCATCAGTAGCCTCAACGTCGCAAGGTACATCTGGTTGGACTGCTGAATTGGGACACAGTGCCGATATGACTGATGGTAAGCAGAATTATTGTAAAAAAACAACTGAGAAAATATCATAAACCAATTTCAAAAAGAAATAATCCTATTAGATTTTCATATATAAATATGTATATACCGTTAAACTTAACTATGTCCGAACGTTTTCATTTAAGATTTCACTAAAAATTGATTATATACTTTAAAATTACATCAAATTCAGAAATTCTGCGAAAAACAAATCCGCAAATCCTGCCTAAGCAAACAATTGATGATTCTTTCGAACGAATCTAGAAAATGCTTTAAGCTCTTTAGATTCTGAAAATGCTCAGCGTGTTAACTGTCTTGTCTCACCATATTCACACAATTCAATCGCTCTAGAATGAAAATGTTTATATTTTCGGGCGAAAAATAGCTTTTTCTGGAAAAACAACTGTGTGTAAATCGTAAATTTCATATCATCGTGTTAACACTGTTCCACCAGCTCAGCCAGATTCATAAATTTTCAGTTTGTTTATCTGGAAGCTATCAACAAATCTCTCCCAACAATCAACAGATGAAAAACAAAGATAGTTTCTAACGAAAAAGATCCCCCAACTGCTCATTAGGTGAGATTGCGGCCAATAAGAATGACTTCATCAAAGCAAAATTGGCTTGCCCAAACTGACAACATAAAGCCACATTTTACATACATATGTACGTAATTTTTCTTTAGCTAACGTCTAATATTTATTTCTTTCGTAAACAAAGTCTTGAACCTCAAACAAAAGCAGCAAATATTATGTGTTTTTTTTTTAAGAAAAATAAATACATGTGCCGTTTGTGTAAATATTGTAAAATCAACAGCATACATTCCCACGAAAAAATAATTGTCTAACAAGATGTTTATGGTTAGGAGCATACATATGTACGTATGTGCTGCCTATGAGTACGAAACACATGTGATTATTAAAAAGTAAATAGAAATTATTACCGTGAAGCTTTGCATTTATTTTATTTTCTTGTACACTTCTTGAAATTCTTGAAATTCTTGGTCTGTAATTTTCCATGAACGAAAAAAAACCATATGATAATTTATCCACGCAATTGTGTATAATAGTGGTGTTCAAAAAGTAATGAACGACTTAAAAGTAATGGTTACTCAAAGTAACGAAAAGTAATCATTACCGGAAAACGAAAGTAACCATTACTTTTCTCACAATCGTTCCTTCGTCGTTCTAAGGCCAAACGACACACAAAATGCATTTCGTTACCGAGTCAACGGGCAGCAATGATATCCAAGCTTGGGGTGATCTAGAGACCGGTCTCTACTCTCTACGTGTGCAAAGTAATGGTTACTTTTCGTTCCTTTGAGGAATGAAATGAGTAACGAGTAACGAGTAACGATAATGAATTCCGACCATTTCATTACTTTTGAATTCGTGATCGAAAGTAAGGAATGATATGAGTAACGAGTAACGAGTAACGATAATGAATTCTGACCATTTCGTTACTTTTGAATTCGTGATCGAAAGTAAGGAATGATATGAGTAACGAGTAACGATAATGAATTCTGACCATTTCGTTACTTTTGAATTCGTGATCGAAAGTAAGGAATGATATGAGTAACGAGTAACGAGTAACGATAATGAATTCTGACCATTTCGTTACTTTTGAATTCGTGATTGAAAGTAAGGAATGAAATGAGTAACGATAATGAATGATACCATTTCGTTACTTTTGAATTCGTGATCGATTCACAAAGTAAGGAATGAGATGAGTAACGATTTCGATTGCTGGATGTTTGATGGCTTTTGAATTCGTTATCACGAGTATTTCGTACTTGCAAGTGTTTTCGTATCGCGTATTTTTGTATCGAGTATTTTCGTACTGTCGAGTATTTTCGTACTTGGAAGTATTTTATTCAAATATTCAAAAAGTTTTTAGGGTAAAAGTAGCTGAAATCGGACCAAATCGGCCAATTTTGGGTTAGAGTGGTTTGGGACATAGCGGGCCAAGACCTATTGCTGTGATACAAAAATTTCGGTTTTGTAGGGGAGTGAGGGGTTTTTTGGCCATAGTTTGGCAAAAACTGCCGTTATGGCGCTTTCGATGATTGAAAGTGGTCGGGGAGCACAATAGTAATATTTTACGGGTGAAAAAATGTTGATAGGGAAAATTGAGCAGAAACGTCCATTTTTTCTAAAATCTATTTTTTGGTCTAGCATGAATTCGGGGACCTCTCTGAGTTGTTTCGGGCGACATTTCCATGCAAGTCTAGGAAAAAGCGGCCAAGTTTCGAAGATACGGCAAAAATAGTTGAAATCGGCTAATTTTGGGTTAGAGTGGTTTGGGACATAACGGGCCAAGACCTATTGCTGTGATACAAAAATTTCAGTTTTGTAGGGGAGTAAGGGGTTTTTTGACCATAGTTTGGCAAAAAATGCCTTTGCGGCGCTTTCGATGATTCAAAGTGATCGGGGAGTACAATAGTAATATTTTAAGGGCGAAAAAAATGTTGATAGGATGAAATTGGGCAAAAACGTCAATTTTTTCCAAAATCTTTTTTTTTGTCTAGGGTAAATTCGGGAACCTTTCTCAGTTATTTCGGGCAAAATTTTCATACAAGTCTGGGATAAAGTGGCCTAGTTTCGAAGATTCAGCAAAACAAAATCCGCCGGAAAACCGTCCGGGAAAACTGAAAGTAGCACTTAAATTGCTAAGGATTAAAAGGTCGAGATCCTTTTTGGGTCGTCAGTTGGCTTCTCTGGCTGTGCTGAGGCCATCCTCGTGACTGCAGGTTGCCACGAGGGTATCTCCAACCCCACCGGGGTTGTAAAATTTACGAGACCGCGGGAGGTAAGATGCCCTTGGACTCATGTCCAGCCTTACCGAGGAGGTTGGCCCCCTAGTGGGTGCATGTTTAATAAGCGAAACATTTTTTGTAACACTTCTTAATAAAATTTTCCGCAAACTTCTTGCTTCAGTGAGGCGAAGTGCAGAATCGACTGTTAAAGATTATTCAGGAAAAGTTTGGTATCCATGAAAAGTCATAAAGATGACAACAGGGTTAGTTGGTCCCATCTTACCAAAGCAACATACTTAAACCCGCGTTTCAAAAAGTATGAGTTCGGTGATGAATCAGCTTTGACTGTAGTGAAAGAGAAGGACGAACTGAAGGAAGAAGCTGAACAAACTAACATGCCAGCTTCAATTGATGTCATTCAAACTTCAAGTAATGATCTTGGGACTGAAGAATCTACAGCCAGTTCAATCCCAAGCACAACAACTAGACCTGATGATTAGATTAGATTGTGGTCTGTATTAGAAACAATAGTTGCATGTGCCAGATCAACCCCAACATTCGGAAGATCCTCATTTAAATATGACAATTCAGTGAAGAGCCCAACAATCGGAGGAATCAAAATCCTCTTAAATAGTGGGAAACAAGGTCACAAACTTATCCAAGATTAGGGAAGTTCGCGAAAAAATATTTAGGAGTACCAGCAACTTCTGTGTGAGAGATTATTTCCAAAAACAGGTCACATAATATCGGACAGGCGAAGTAGACGAAGACCAAAAAATTTGCGGATGATGGTTTATTTTAATTTCGAATAAACATTTTTTAAATTTTCATTAAGCTTGGTATAAAGTTCCTTCTCTATTGGTATTTGTCAAGAGCAATTTTTTTATATTCTTAAAAATAAAACTGTTTTCTTACTAATTAATCTTTTTTAAATCTTTTAAGAATGTCATGCTCATAAGAGTGCATATTTTCCGTTGTTGTCGTAAGGATACACATATTTTTGAGCTGTCCTCGCAGATAGTAGTAATAGTAATGAGTAACGATATAAAAGTAATGATTACTACGATTGAAAGTAATGATTCGTTATCATTACTCAAAAGTAATGAAATTTCCCATCACTAGTGTATAATAAGCGTTTTGAATACAAGCCACAAAAAATATAAAATATTATTTTAAGATGGTTCAAATTATTAATGAGGGAGTTGCTACCTGCAAGTGGAAAGATTGATAAGGTGAAGTAGTACCTTGAATGAAACATATGCTGTCCATTTCATCCTTTTTGAAACATTCCTTTTTGATACTTTTAACAACATTCCAACAAAATGCAAAATTGTGGATGCATTTTAGTATGAGTGTTTTTTTGCAAAAAATCCTCTCTTCACCTGACATAATTTCGATTTTCATTTACATTTTGCTTGTGCTATTTGATGGAAAGATTGCAGCCCAGTACGTGACACATACGATGTATGATGCAGTGATAACATATCTTAGACCATAGATTCTTTTGGAATCAAAAATACCAGGAAGTCAAAAAACGAAGCTGAAAATAGAAAGAGACAAGATATATATATATATATATATATATATATATATATATATATATATATATATATATATATATATAAAATATATATACATATATATATATATATATATATATATATATATATATATATATATATATAAAATATATATACATATATATATATATATATATATATATATATATATATATATATAAAATATATATACATATATATATATATATATATATATATATATATATATATATATATATATATATATAAAATATATATACATATATATATATATATATATATATATATATATATATATATATAATATATATATATATATATATATATATATATATATATATATATATATATATATATATATATATATATATATAATATATATATATATATACCACTACATCATTGTAATGCTATGAATCATGAATATTCAAGACGAAACCATAAATCTTTTAGCTTCTGAATTTAAAAATATTTGTTTTTCCATAATATCGCAGAATCTTTAGGAATATCAGTCACGTCTTCATGCATATCACTATTAGTTTTCGTTGCCATGCGAGAAAGTCTTTTGAATAAAGAATACTGAAAAAATAATTTGTTTTTAACGAAGCTTCAATAGAAGGTAGACCACAAATCAAAATTTTGATACTAAATGGGCTTGCAATGGCGGAATGTCTGATAATTACAATAACGGAATATGACATTTTTTAGTCATTCAGTTAGTAGTTGGCGGTTTATGGTCTATGTGTCATCTATCCAGGTGGCAGCCAGATTGAGTCTGGAAATCCACTCATGCTGGGCTCGCTTAGTACGGCACGAGTAGGGATTCCAATCCCGGGATCCCGGCCAATTTCTGTTCCCGAAAATCCCGGGATTGATGGTTTCTAATCCCGGGATTTTCGGAACCAGAAATTGGCCGGGATTACGGGGCCGGGAGTCAATCATAATCGGCAATCAAATCACGGCAAGACTCAAAAAGTGCAAATAGAATATATATTTATGAGAAAGCAATTAAAACATCAAAATGCGTAAAGAATAGAGCAAAACAAACCGATGCAACAGTTAACAAGAGAATACAAAGGGGTTTGTAAATAACTAAGTATGGTCTGTTTCGCATTTAGTGTATTCGAAATTAATAGTAGCGAATGCTTACACAGATTTACCAAAATCCTCAACAGCAATCAAAAATAAGGTTTTGGGCTATGCAGGCAGGATAAAGAACAAAAGAAAAAATTAGATAAGACAGGCTAGAATCTCAGGTGAACGGTTCAGTTTGATGTTTGATGAGTGGACCTCGACTGCAAACAGGCGCTGTATAAATATCAACATCCACTTAGTAAATTCTTACTGAAGCTTGGTGCAACTAAGGATATCAATGACAACTGCAAACCGTCTGGATATGAGAGTAGAGAACTAATGAGGAGAGGAACATCAGTTAAGTCAACAGGGCAAAAATCGCATACAAACAAAAAATGCAAACACTATCATAAAATGACTAAGGCGTAGGTAATTAGAGTTTTTGTGGTTTGAGCGGGGGCAATTGCGTGGCGCAAAATTTTGAATCTGGTGTCATGCAATCTTAGGTTTGTATTTTCATTTTGATGTTTTAGGTGAAATTAAATTTTATCGCTTAACCCTATGTGCGGTTTCTGAAATCTTTGCGTATTTTAACGGTGGCAGTATATTTCGACATCACATTTTTCGCAATGTATAAAAACCTTGAAATTCAGAAGTGGTCGAATTCTGGGACGATAGTAAACAATACGTAGAATACAAAGTTAAACGAGTTTCCGGAATTGCATGTTTGTGAAACTAAGCACATGTTTTCATAAAAAACTTAACCCTACTAAACATATGCAGCAGATCTATTATGTTTTATTTTGAATTTTCCAACCCCCCTCTTCCTTTCACAACCGGGCTTGGGACCGGCTTCGGCGGAATTAGGGCTTGCTTAGTTCTCACAATCTTTATAGTTCACTTTTTTTCTAAGCTCAGAACAATCGAATTATCTTTTGCTTTACTAACATTTAATTTTATTTCAATGTTTTTCACTTTACACTCACTTTTTATCACTAATACCTAAATTGTTATAATAATATTATTTCTCACTTATATTTCACTAAAATTAGTTTCGACACATGAACATTTTTTTATTGAAATTTATCAAGTTATTTTTCTCTAGCCGGATATAAATATTTTTGGTTACGCCACGAAAATGTAAACAAACGGTCTGCTCGCTACTTTTTCGTTTATTTTTCGAGAAACACGCACAATGCCTGACAAATATTTTACACGCGACGATAAATTTAACCCGGATTACGTATATCAACACTCACTTACCAGTAAAAACAGACTCCTAAGACACCATATCCCGCTGAATTCAGCATGAACCCACGACACACTTTTGACTCATTATCACTTAAAGTTTACGGATTGCTTATGTAATTTCGCGTCGTTATATGAAACTAAGGGCTTATAGTGTTTAAAAAATTAGTTTTTTAAGAAAAATCACCACCGCACAACACAATTATTTACGTTTGAAATTCACTTTACTTGGAGACACTACTGACACCGCGTACGACTGACAACGATTTTGACAGCTAAGCCCAAGCCCGAGAGAATCGAAGAGAGCATTTTTGTCCTATTACACACACTTGGATGTAGGGCCAAGCTGATAGTCTGGACGACGACCACGAAGATTTGGACGGTCCTGAGTCAGCTTTCTACGTTGAACCCGGTCGCCAGCAAGACACGCTGAATCTGACAAAGGATTATGACATCAGCGCATTCATAAAGAAAGTTCGTAAGGTAGTTTAATATTTTAAAATATCTCCAACGAAAAATAATAACGATCTTCAAAATTATGTCAAATCCAAGGCATTTAACTGGCTCATTTACTGGATTGTGAAACAAGATAAAATAGTCTCTTGACAATGCTCGAACGGTTTTCCATTTTGAAAAATAGTATACAGAAGGCATTAATAGACCTGCAATATCCAGAGCGATAAGAAGCAACTGAATTTGATTCGATTCAGAAAATTACTGAAGTTTTACTCCCTATAAAATTGACTGTGGAGGCCTTACAGCGCAGAGATGCAAATTTATGCACTGCTAATACTTCATCAAGATTTTTATTTAGGCTGTTGGGAGAATAACGGTCCATTCTTGCGAACGCTATGAAAATTGCAATATTGGACCGAATTAAAGAGGATCAGTCTACTGAGCTATCTGGTATGCTAAGCTATCTCCAGAATCCACATTGTGCCATTTTCTCTCTATTTTTGAAACCAAGCAAGGCAAGTATTAAAAAACAATTACTTGCTGCTGAACTCTTTGCTTGGTAGCCAAAGAAATGAGGAGAACCCAGTAGATACCCAAGAAACTAACCTAATTAAAACCATTGCAAAAGAAATGAATCTTTTCACTCGCATAATTTGGAGCAGTTGTACCAATATTTATCGACCGTCCCACCAACAAGTATCGAGTCAGAATATCGGGAATATATTTGAAAGCAGGCTTGGAGACGATACTTTGGATGCTTTGCTATTGTTTCAATGTTACTTCCGAAAAAACTAATGAACTTTGGCAGTTTTTTTTATATGTTTCTTTATTGTGTGATTTGTTGTTCTAATTTGTAATAGTTGCAGTTTTAAATATTTGTCTTCATACTGTCAACGTCTTGGATAATTAAAATTATTGTTTTTATTTGCATCAATTATATAAATTAATAATTGGGCAGTAACATAGTTTTTATACAGTTTTGAGCTTTTTTATTGTTGTAGCTTTGAAATAATGGCACATAATATAATTTGTTTATTAAAAACTTGCCTTATTTTGTTGTGTTAATTTTCGAATCTCGAATCCCGGGATTCGAGGTTTTTTAATCCCGTAATCCCGGGATTGAAAAATTGTTCCGGGATTGGAATCCCTAGACACGAGCTCAGATTCTGCAGGGCCCAACCTCATGTGTGGATCCTTGCTGTAAGTGTTATAGGACCAGACCTTAGGTTACAATCGCGCAGATTCCATGGCTAGCGCGTTTTCGAACTTTTCGAACATATCTTATGGTTACAGGTTCCGGAAAGGCGACTGCAGCATCAACCAGAAGTTCGACTACGACTCAGCCTGGGGAAAAGATGCCTTCTCCCAAATCCTTACAAAAGACAAGGCGATAGTACAAACGAGACATCCACAAGGTGTACAGAAGATAAGAGTGCTAAAAACTTCAGCAGGTTCTCAGTTACAAACAACGTAAGAAGCTACACTAATCGCGTAAGCTACCGGCGAAGGCAGACAGAGACATCAATGCAGCAAAGATTAGAAGCGTTTCGCTGGAAACTAGAAATAGTGGAACCGTACAGCCTGCCTGGGGAAGCGAGAGAAAGGTTGGCTGGTGATGCCGATGCTGTCTGTTCAGAGCAGATATGTCTTGCCCAGGTAACAGGGCGCAGAGTTATGCAAACTGGACATTGCAAATCACGCAAAGCTGTCAGTTGCCGACAGAGGAGAGTTCTGTATATGAAGTCGATGCTTCCAGATGACGAAGCAGTCATTACCGTTCCCAAAACTGTCAGTTGGTAGAAGTGAAGGTAGAAGTGAAGGTCATTGCCGACGTTTGCGAAGATGGTTTCAACTTGGTGATCGTGTTCGACCCTAGGAGATACTCGGTGCTCATGAACGGATACAACATGATACTGAGCTTCTTCTTATATACGGTTAAATTTCATCAAGAAGGTGTGAAGCATCTACTCTCGGTAGCTGCCTTCAGTGCAAAGCCCAAAGATCCGGTGAAATTTCCCTCCTAAAAAGTTTACTTTACTGAGGTCATGTGAGTATTGTCTAAGTGATCCTGGAAAGGGGTCCGCAGACATCGTTCTTCGACACTCCTATGCCTTGAAGTATAAAGTTTGTTCAGATTAACTTGCAGCATGTCAAGGCCTTGTCTTTTCTTTTGAGCGGAAAAGTAGCAAAACTCCAACCTTCCTGCACAGGAGCTGTGTCGTTCGTGGCAGCATGATCTACAGACTCAGTTCAATAGTTTAAATTTAAACTACAGTACAGTACATTTAAACTTATTCAAATAATATTTGCAATTCCTTTTCCTACAGAGAAACGAGATTACTTACCTTATATCCGATAATCAAACGTAGCCCCTGGCTTCGATGGACTGCACCCCAATGCCTTGAAGGAGAATATTTCTTCTATATCAAGACCTCTAGTGCATATAATAAATTTATGTTTCGCTCAAAGTTACTTTCCTCATCAGCTCAAAACTGTAACAATTATCAGCCCGTCTATCTTCTCTCGGGCATCTCAAAGGTATTTAAAAGAGCTGTTAAAAATAGGCTTATAAAATATCTATGTAGAGTAAAATAATATTTCATCTGACAATGAGTATGGCTTTAGAAGCTCTCGTAGCAGAGCAGATGCATTCTATACGGTAACTGGAGACATCCTATCTAACTTAGATAAGGAACTCAAATATTTAGGAGTATTTATTTATCGACTTCAGTTGCTGTTAGAAAAGATGGATAAAATCCGAATAAATCATATCTATATGGGAGGACACAATCAGTGCGTATAGAAATAAAAGTTCGTGATACTCTCCATGCTAATATTAGGGATCAGGTATTGGTCCACAGGGATCAGGTATTGGTCCAATTTGGTTTTAATTTGTATTAATAACTTGTTCAAAAGAGACCTAAAGAATTGTCCCTGATGACACAGATACATCATATTGGGAACTTAATTGGGATGACACTTTTCATTTTGCAAATGATGGGATACAAGACAGTAGTTTTATCGTTCTCTCTGACGTTAATTGGACTGTATATACATCATCAAGTATTTAGGTGTAATTGTGGATCGTCACTTGCGCTGGGAAAATCATGTTTCTTATCTATGTGGTCACCTAAGAAGAACTTTATATAAATTCGTACAGTTAACCAAACAAAGACGGTTTTGAAATGGAAACGTGCAAGGGACAAAGATAGCCCTGTTTCGTTTATCGCCGATCCTGGAGCTTTTTTTTCAAAGATCCGGGTATGCGGTTGTTTTTGAGTACAATGGATATTTCTGGGCTAGTACAATGGATATTTCTGGCTTCCCCCCAAACAAAAGCACACGCAACCCACTGTGTCTTCCCTTTCGCAGCGTGGAGAATGAACATGATACTCGCATATGCCCTATCTGTATGAACTATCTTAACTTGTAAAGCTCCACGGAAATTTTGTAGATGCATGTAATAAATTTACCGATTATAAATAACAATAACATTTACCGATTTTTTCGCGAATCCAGTTATCTTCTTTTGTTCCTTTTAATTGCGGATATTTCAATACTTTCAACTTTTAATTCTGAATTTTAACCCTTATATTAATCAATATTCCCTTCTTTCAGATGAAGACGAGGAAATGGCACCAGCACCAGTCACCACACCAGTTGTATCATCTCTACCGTCAACGCTGACTACGACGAAAACTGGCGGACGAACCGGTGGCTCTCATATCCATCTATGGCAATTTCTGAAGGAACTCTTAGCTTCTCCTCAGCATCACGGGACCGCGATTCGTTGGCTCGATCGTAGCAAAGGTGTTTTTAAAATCGAGGACAGTGTTCGGGTCGCAAAACTATGGGGGCGTCGGAAAAACCGCCCGGCCATGAACTACGACAAATTGTCGCGATCAATTCGACAATACTACAAGAAAGGTATCATGAAGAAAACCGAAAGATCACAACGTTTGGTTTACCAGTTCTGTCATCCGTACAATCTATAAAGAACAAATGACAGAAACTGCAATTATCTGAACAATATTTAAGTCAACCTAGATCCTAAGCTAATTTATGGTAGTAATTTAGTCAAAACCCGATTGAATGTGATGTGAGTGTATCTATGACTATGAATGTGCGCGCGTAATTTCATAATTATTTTCAAATCCAAACAAATTACTTGATATTATTTTCTATCTTATCAAGTTCCATTTGAGAATTAAAAATCAAAAAAATTCGGTACAAGCAAAACAGAAAAATCAAATTTTTATCACTCTTCGGCATTTCCATATAATGCTACCAGATCGTGATTGAACCTCCAAAGCATTGCCAAAAAATTTCTAAATTAGATTAATCGAAATGTACATAACACTCTTCGAGAGAGAAAGAAAAACTTAACTTATTTTTTATCATTTTCGTTCGTAGTTTTTTCTGCACTCTTGTATGTATCTTTGGCAAAATTTCGAATCGAACTTCAGTTAGAAGACGACTCTGGAATCTATTTCGTAGCTCAGTCGTAATTTGGATAGCGCTCGTTCGAAGGTAATTTCGCGAGTGGCACAAATTCGAGCAAACCAAATAGCAACGATACATAGTCAAGTAGTAGCCATACTTACAACGCACAACGAAAACAGCACAAACTGTAGCAAAATTAATTAATTAATTAAAACATTAATGTCCTTACGATTAAGCTTTGAACAAGCCTTCTGTACAAAATATTTCATGTTATTAGCATTATTGTTAATCTTTTCGGTTTATTTTGTACGTACATTTTTAGTTTTTGTATTTTATTTTTATTCTTCGTAATTTTAATGAATTGACTTACCAATCCATAGAACGATCGGTCGAGTACCTATACGACAAAGCCACTGTCAATCATTTGCAGGCTCGGCTTGTCAATGGAAAACTCCCGTTCGATATATTGGTGCGGTAATTTTGGTCCCATATATCTATGATATATTTGTAAGTAAGTTCTATGAACAATACACATAAACGAACAAACAATGAAGTAAAATTTTTCGAAACGATACCAGCAATCGAATTTTTACAATACATGTATTTTGTAATAAACGAAAAACTCAATTTGAATATTCAGGAAGAACACCATCATCTTCAAAAAGCTGCTTAGATATAATAGAAACTGTCAAAAAGTTGTAGAACTCAAGAACAGCTTAAAATTTTGACAAACTATATCTTAATCTAATTTTACTTGATAGTATTTAAGTTATAATTCAGATGACGTCTAGTAAGCAACATGTTGCCTATAAGCTAGTTGAACTGTTCTATATGTATTAAGATATGTGTCCCTTAAACAGGTGGCTCAAATAGGCTTCGGCGAGAAAAATTCTTTCAAGAAAATATTGAGCTCATTTTCGAGTTTTTCCCATCCAAACCCATTTGCCACAATGAATTCATATATCTGATTTTCATTCAAATAAATTTCGAATCAACTACTCATGTTAGTATAACAATTTTAAGTTGATCTTAGAGATGGTAATTTGCATAGTTATTATAATAATAGTTCAAACAAAGGTGTTGGGAAATTATAAATATTTATAACGAAAGTTTTTATGGTTGGTAATCTTTGCAATATTTTAAATTAATTTGTTTAATCTATATATTTTTTGTATATAATTAAGTTTTTATGTGTGTACTTTGCATTCGAATATCACTCATGTAATTTCGACATTAGCAGTCAAAAAAGTCAACTTATTCGACAATAAGTGACAAATTGTTCTGTGACGTCTGTTAACATTATTCGAAGTCAACAAACAAATAATAATTTCGTGCCGATATTAATTTAATAATTAATATTATCCTTAGATATAGCCGTGAAATATTCCTTAAGAGACGTTCACATTTTACATTTTAGCCGAAGCATTATGACAAAACTTTTGAAATATTTTACAATATATGATATTATGTATAGCAAATAACAAATATTTAACAATATTTTAATGTTTAAACAAAATCAAGTGTACAGTTAATTTGTATGTAATTTATATCTCAATAATAATGATAATATTGTCGATCGACAATAAAGCCGAGTGTTTCATTTTAAATTTAAGTTTAGTACTGTCTTCACTTTCATGTGAAATTTTCATACAAAAATTTTTGCAATTTGTTTCGGCAAAAATTTAGCTTGAAAATAAGCAAGAGTTGTACTCAGTTCTTAGCGTGAAAAATTGCTTGGAAGTTGCTTTTGCTTTGAAAATGTAGATAACATTGACTGCAATCATTTCACGCCAATTTAGTATGTGCAGTTCATTCTTTCGAGCTAAAGGCTGGTACTGAGTTAATCGTGATGCTAAATTTTGGCATGTCTCCATTATCTGGTCATTCTTTCGAGCGAAAGTTTTGGCTCCTGCGCCAAAAAAACCTCGGGCTTATGGAACTAAAAGGGCAGCCTTCAAAGTTCCGAGGAAGTTTGGGAATGTCCGCCCTGACACTATGTCCGACAAGGACAAAAAGTCCCCTCAGTGGGCAAAATTACTAATTGGGGAGCACCTTAATCCGTTCCATCTACACCCTGGATTTTCAGCTCAGAAACGACAAAGGTCGGCTCCCTCGAAAACTGGATAAGGCAGGCTTTATTTGGAGTCTGCTGCAGGATTCAGAAGGCCAGCTCGAATCCACCACCTACGGTGAACGATGCGGGCTGGCACAAAGGAATCAGGCTGGTTGCGTGTGGAGACCAACGATCAGCCAATTTCTATAAGCAGCCAATCTCCGAGCTGAGATAACTCTGGCCAGGCGCCAAGATTAAGGTGGTGCTCAAGGATGAGATTCCTAGCCGGCCAAGATGCAGGACTTGGATTCCAAGTTTTCACTCGGATCCAGTGGCAGTCCTGGAAATAGTACGGCTTTTCAACCCGGATCTTCCTACGGAGAATTGGATGGTTGCGAAGATTGGATAGCCGGTAGACAATCGGCGGGAGGCCCTTTTCATCATAAATGAATGCTTTTTTGGTCTTAGATGCCCGTAAAGGCATTATCAGGTATGGGGTCGAAAAACAAGCCCTACGGATCTACCGAAGTGACAGGCCAAACAGCTCTGCTTCGGAACATTCAGCACCCGAGGACAATACGACAGGGGGGACATACGACAGGGGACCCACCTAAAAAGAGGTTGGACACCTGTTTGAGGGCGACATCTGAGAATGAATCGGATGTGGAATCCCTCTAAGCAGACGGGGTTAGTGTCGGGACTATCTTTGAGTTGGGTGGCTGGCTGGACCTCATGACTCTGGAAGCAGAGGAAGAGGCTGGGCAGACATCTATGTCAGAGGGGGATCTAACCGTTGTTGATAATAAATGATGGTGAAGGTATTGCAGATCAACCTTCACCATTCCAAAGCAGCATCAGCTGCCCTGCTCTTCCAACTGTCTAGGACAGAGGAGGAGCTGATTCTAATCCAAGAATCATGGGTTGCCAAAAACCGGGTTTGCGGGCTACGCACCGATGGATACAGACTAGTGGTACCATAAGACACAGCCCCATTTCACATGACAACAAAACAGACCTGTGGGGACCACAAGGTTGGACACAGTGGCGCGGCAGTACCAACATTACCCACACTGCATAACCATCGCCAGTACGTAGAATTACCACTTCATCTTCATCAGCTGACCGACGAGGTCGTGCTGTGAGCGCGCTCATAGTTTTACTATTCTGTCCTGTCATTTAAGTTTAGTTATTAATAAATCGGTTATTATTTAAGCATCAGTATCAGTATTTACTTTCTGCTATTATAGTAGCCCATGCGCTACAGACCTTTAAATAGCCCGTAGAGCCTTCTTGAAAGCAAAAGCGGAACATTCCAGAGCCCAAACCATGAATCAGATCTCACATGGTAACGGACATTCAATATAGTCTTCCAGAAGCCAGATCAGGAGGCTTTGAGAACCCAAGACACATGCGACACGACTATAAATACCGCCGCAAGAGGTGCTAGCAGTTAGTTAGTAGCGAAAGTTTGTACACAGTTGGTACAACGCGAGAGTTAGTAGATAGCGTAAACAGCGGAAAGTCTGTTACTGTGAAAAGCGAAACAGTGAATTAAGTATCCGGGCGCGGATATATTTTGAAAGCGAAAAAGTGTTAAATTGTAACGCGAAATTATAATAGTGCGATCGCAAAGTGTAAAGGATTTAGTGGTTATAAATAAAAGTGTAACTAGTGTTGATAAAGAAAACTGTTTTATTTCATGAATGTGAAGAATATCGAATTCACGAAAGGTGTTTTAAAGGTAAAACACAGCAATATCGCTCTCGTTTGCGACCTAATATCGTTCGAAAGCAATACCAACGAAATCAAAACATAATGCGACATCATTATATGTATATGAACGATGGGAGAATGTGTTTAAGGTTAAGTAGCACGTGTGTACCGCTCGCGTGTGTTGGAACTAATTCCACCCCAACGAGAAAAATAATGCTTGCGGATATATTCGGTAAGCATTTCGCGTAATGCGTGGAAGCATTACCGGACCATTACATGTTGTTTCTTTTTAACATTGCATGTCCTTGGCTGGGAAGATTTATACAAGGGGAAACTCATGCTTTTAGCTCTTTAGCTTTATGTATAAGAGCTTTTTGGAAAGTAAGACATCGTATTCTCGTATTTATACGCATAAATACGAATTAAAGCTTTGGCCGGCGGCCGATCGTATCTCTGCATGTGTGGTTTTTGCATGCTGAGTGATTGGGACGCTCATTGGGAATTCCAATAGCGCATGCTCTTTGCTACTAGGGGGAATTGTTTTCATGCATTTTACTTACCCGTGCGTGATGATTTGAAATGCTCCGAAATTTTCATCTTTCCGCTTTATATAGCAGACTACCCATAACCGATGTATGCTCGCAAGTTCTTTTCCCCTTGTTTCTGCGAGTGATGTTCATTGGCCAGTCTTGGACTTATAACATATGAGCTTTCTCCCTTGCAGCATTCCCCATGCTTCAAGTCATGTATACGAGTATGTCTTATAATTGCTGGAAAATAGCTTTGGCAATAGGAAATTCACATTGCTAGCATTGTTTGATTGATGCATTACGCCAGAATACATTACCGCGATTCCCGTTGGGACACTATTTAGAGTGGTCGTGTCTGGAAACAGAGTACGCGATACTCCGGAATCTACATTGCTACTTCTACGCATATTTGGCAGTGTTATATTCTGCGGGATAGTTATCACAAATGGTGTGCACTTGGTCAGCGTATTGTCGTTGTTTTGTATCACGTAATTGCCATCCGGCGTGGCTTTGATCCACGTTGCCTCCATTAGCACCGAAAAGGCGTTGTTCGACGTCATTACTATAATATTCACTGTGTCTTACTCTGAATTTCATGAATGGTCACGGCACCAATTTTGTAGCGATTTAACAATTTAAACACTACAATATTCTTAACACTATTTATTTGATTATCAAGTACAGTGAGGTAGTAGAAATGGAGTACACATGCCCATAAGATTTACATTGAAGGGGATGGTAGTAATTTTTTTTCCGTTCATTGTCAAATCTGGTCCAATCTGATCAAATCAAAGAAGTTCCCCTCCAATTTTGTGTAGTGTTCTTAGTTTGTGTTGATAATAGGTATGTTCCCGTACTTGAATCTATTATAATATATTATAATAGACTCGCAGCAAGTCGTTTACGTACTTTTGCTGCAAGCCAAATGCAAGCCAAATTTTGCAGCAAAAAGAAGCCAGCTGCCAAATTCTGTTACTGCTGCATTTTGCTGAAGTACGGGAACAGACCTAATGTTATTCATGGATAGCAGCAGTAGCGAGGATGAAAAGAAAATCACGATGAGGATAAGGCGTCGTGCGCTTAGAGATAGAAGCAATCCACTATGCCTGGAAGAAAAAGAGTGAATCCTTTTATTATTACGAAATGATTTATAATTGTTTCACTTTTTTCAACATTCCACAAGCAATTTAAGATGAACAAAGAAGCCCTCAAGTATGTTCTTGATTTGAGTGGCATATTCGAGAAAAAAAGAAGCACTGGCATTCCAGCTATTTTAAGATTGGCTGCTACGCTCAACTTGCTGGATACCGGATCGTTCCAAGTTGGAGTGGGGCACCAATTTTTCGCTAGTGATGGCTCAGCCAACCATTTTTGAAATTTTTGCGGATGTCATTGGCATGTAGAGCGTAAAATTAAAAATAGAAAAGGCAGCATCAGCAACCAACGCTTGTGATGCTTTGCAGAATATCTGCCTGCACTTCAATGTTGAGCTGAATGCAGCCTATATATATTTGCGGACAGAAAACACTGATTTAAATCTCGAAACTGCAGAAACTGCGGAGAGAAACTTGACAAGACTCTGTCAAAGCATACGAGATAGAATCAAAAATTGTCTATTAAATCCAAATGTAACAACATTAAAGCTTTTATAAAAATTAAACGTAATAAGATAAACTAAGCTTTAACTACTTCAAATTACAATAATTTCAAGTAATATTTAAAAGAACAAGTTTTAGAAATAATAAAAATAATACATATCATTTTTGTTCTAATCTCAATCGCTTTAGGCGGTTGGCTTCTTGTTTTGTTTCAATCAACATTTGCTGATGAAGATTCGGCTTTATGTGCGTCTCGTTTCTTTATGCTTTTCTTTTTCATGTGGTCCTCCTTTTCATCTAGTTTTAATTTCTTTCTTCTTATGTAATTTGCTTGTATACCATTAGCCTCTTCCATTTTTGAAATATATTTTTTTTTACCAATTCAATTTATTTTCTTTAGCACATGGAACTAACAAACATGATCATTGGGATTGTTGATGTTTGCATTGTCCAAGTCATAATGCTCAGACATTGTTAATGTAGTCTCAGTTATAGCTGTGGAGCTGCATCCACAAGATTGTTTCGATGGTATCCCATTAACTGTCGCTTCTAAGCCGGCTGACTCAACCACACTCTCCTCAAACAGATCAAACGGTTTTTCTTTGTACAAACCACCGTCTGTTTGTCTTTTACTCTTTTTATTAAACCGAAGTTTATTTTTGACTTTATATTTATAATCAGCCCATACCTGAAAATATATGAAATCAATTGAAAGGTATTTTACACATTTACAATAGGTGTGTTCGCGTGCTACGATTAATTGCAATGAAGTAGTTTTGTACGCCGTTTTACTGAAAACTAAAATTTTTCCTATTTTCATTAAATACGATGAAATTTCAGTAGGGTCTGAGCTACTGCAAAATACTGAAAAGTGTCAAACGGTGTGGTGTGAGTAAATATTTTCAAATGTGCGCGACAAGCAACATAATTTTTGCGTAATGTTGTTATGAATGTCGAATATTTTTATTGCGATAATTTATCGCCGCTTAGGATGACTTTATAATCACTATAGTTCTCCTAAATATTCAATATTCAGGAAATGCAATGATAGCATTTTCGTACTTTTCATGAATTTACCCCATCCATGATTCAGGAAAATTCGGTGACTGAAAGTACGCGAACAGACCTAATGATTACCTTCTTCCATTCAGCTATCGATCTAATAGGTGGTCCCTTTTCATAGAGTTTAGTCGCCACGGAATTCCACAAGGAGGTGACTACACTCTTGTTCTTCAATGACTTCAGCTGCCCTCTGGCCAAGTCTTTATTTTTGGGCATAAAATCGGTCAGGGCTTTCACTTGCTGCCGATTAATGCTCATGGGTATATTAAAAGTTTCACTGGCCCTGATGAATAATGACGGTTATTTATAATAAATTTTTTTGTTTATAATAAAGCAATGTCTAAGAAACATGTATACTTACCTTTTACACAATCTCTTTAAACAAATCTCTAAAAAAACAAATTCTTCCAAAAACAATCTATTCAAACACAATAACTTCGAAAAACCATATGTTCAACTCACTAGCTCGAATACTGAAAACCACACGAATGAAAATTTTTGTTTCCGGCCCGCTTTGAACTCGTTGTACCACTTATAAACGTTTTTTTTGTGCCATAGTTTGATCACCAAAGGCCTTCCGCAACATTTTCAATGTGTCCGCACAAGAATATTCGTTTCGCAAACAAAATTTGATGCAAGTTCTTTGCTCAACAAAATCGCCCATTGTAAAAATCAAAAAATTCACTTTTGGTTGTTTACAAAAACACGTGTTACTCGGAGATAATTAAACCTTTTGACAAACAGGTGCTTGGCAAATGTTAAAGACAGAGATACCAACCTAGAAAAAAAAATTTACTTGCCTTCCTAATGCCCGGGAGTTTTACATGACAATTTCACCTTACTTTTTGATCACAGTAGTATATATATATATATATATATATATATATATATATATATATATATATATATATATATATATATATATATATATATATATATATATATATATATATATATATATATATCATCAATAAACTTCAGAGGGGATTCATTGGTGTATATGTAGAATAGGTCCAGGTCTGTGAAATAACTCTAACCCTTTGGTGTCGGTGGCAATTTTAGTGATATTTTAAATATCCCTATAATTCAATCGGCAAATAATTTTCAAAAAAAAACAATGTTTGCAAAATGAATTAAAAACGTGTTTTCAGAAGTGGCGTTTTTTTCATCCAGAATGTATCCTACATGCATAAAAACGATCCAGAGTAGCATTCGAGTTTATTTGATTCCTAATTGGTTGGCAGCAGCTGGTTTGTCAGACATTTGTCAGTTCAAAATTCACATTTAGAAATAATAAATGTCTTCCTAGAAAATTAGAATCAGGTTTATTTCTTTTTCAAACGTAATCGAAGAATATTCTGACTCATAGAATGAGAAATCTGGTGGCATCATTAACTTTTTAATCATATTTATCCATTTCAATGTTTCCTGGTTGCTAGATTGACAGGAAAATTGCAGTCAACTGTTTCAGCTGGCATGACATATCGAAATACGTTCCACAGAGTGCACGAGTACGAACCCCACTGAATTCACAAGAGTTCGTACTCTCGATGTTGTTGTTGTTGTCTCACGTGCAAACCGCTATCCTGCCCTACTCCGGATGCAACGACAGGCACTGAAAGTGAAAACCTTTAGGTCGCGCTTCCAATGCTGGCTTGGAGTGGATTGGGTTTGCGGACTCTTTCAATCTCATGCACTTTCACATATCTTCCTCTCTCTCTAGTCAATCTCTAAAATCTGTAGTTGAACTCTAGAATAGGACCCATTTCAACTCCAGCGTGAAGCTTTTCGGACATTTTCGAATTTTTAAATTCACTACTTTCCAATAGAAGGCGTTGCTGAAAGCTCTGTTTATAATGAAGTGTAAAATGTTGTTTTCCGCGTTAAAAAAAATAATGCCATAGAAAATACAGTTGGATGAAAGATTTGTGCATTGAAATCAATAGTGAAACAAATTCATAACCCATCTGTGATAAGAATAGTTATTGAAAATTAAATTCAAATATGTGTTACGACAGATGTCGTTGTGCCTTCGAAATTCAAATTTGAATGATTTCATATGTTTAAAGTTGTGAGGTTGGAGTAGACATTGCCGGCAAATGGACAAACCAAAGGCGTATGCGATTACATTGTCCTTTTTCTCCTGGAGGTCAAGAATAGAATGCAGCAATTAAAAATGTTTAAATTTTGCCCCTTTAAATTTTCGAGTGAAATGTTATAATTATTACGATCCTTTAGTTTTTGATTTTGTATGGTGAAGCAAATATAGTTCTTGATAAAGACAATGATATACTGCTGAAAATTAAATTCACGGAAAAAATGGGAATAGTTTGCATTTTAAAAACACAATCAATAATGCATCGATTTAAAAACAAAATAATGATAATTTTATTCTATATTATCATTATATATAACTTTTATAAGTCATAATTGTGTATATCATAATCATATATTATGACGTGTTTTTCGAAAAAAGTTAAATCTATCTGCTACAGACCTATCTAATGTTGAGCATCAATGATAATTTGAAAATCTGCTAAAGTATTCCTTGCAAACTTCAGCACATTACACATATCTACACATATCTACACATATCTATAACTCTGTTGTACTCTTTTGTACCTTCAATGCGGCGAGCGACAAGATTTGGATTCTCAGCTGTTAACTACTTTGGCTCAAATTATGCATCAACCATGTCGAGATTACTTGAGAACGAAGATGAGAAATATTTGAAAGTAAATTTAAAAAAAAACACTAGCGCATCAGAACCGCTAGAAATACTAATGTTCGAAGAACAGTAGAGGATTTGTGCAGATTTTGAGTGCATTGTTATATATTGTTGTTATACTGTTCTTATTGTCTTATATATTATATATTGTACGTATTGTCATATATTTTGTTATATATTGTATATTCGCGATGTGAATACTTAATGCAAGCATTTATTGGTATAACCAAAATAACAAAAACACCTCGTGCTAGCAGTCCTATCTGCCTCACGTTGAAGTCAACCTGCTCTGCGAATTTCGTGTTGATCCGATCACTGCACTGGAAGTAATAGGGATACAAAGAAATTTAGGGTTACCATTCGCAAGAGCTTTCAAATTTTCTAGATCTTAGTATTTGGTGTGTATTTTCACTACAAGACCACTACGATTTGAAAATTTTATGATAAAATCGCTTACTAAAGCTATTTCAACAAATACAAAAACAATCATAGCTGGCAACCCTATCATTGTTTTTCAAAATAGATTTATACTGAATATTGTCTACAATAATTTAAATTTGTCATATGAATTTCGTTATGATACCATGACTGTACTGGAGGCTATAGGGCAAAGAGCTTTATTCAAATAAAATAACATTATATAAAAAAACTTGGTGCAGTTGCAC
Source organism: Nemotelus pantherinus (assembly GCA_963978885.1). NCBI lineage: Eukaryota > Metazoa > Arthropoda > Insecta > Diptera > Stratiomyidae > Nemotelus > Nemotelus pantherinus. Next base: position 93,620,266 of record OZ022263.1, on the reverse strand, counting down.
CAATTTTTGACGATTCTAAAAGCATATAGATATATAACTTGGATGCTTTGCTTTTATATGATGTTTTAGTGCTTTTATATAATCGAAGTCGTTTGTCATAAATTATGCTTACCATAGAAGGGGGATGATGCCGATGAATAAACTAATAAACTCGGTTATAAGTTCAAGTAACAAACAATAAAATTTCCAAAGCTCGGAATATTTAAATATCGGTTGCTTATTTTATTGTAAATATTTTGCTTATGAATAGAAAATGGAAGCATCTGTTGGTGCGATATTTACGAAATTGTCCGGTGCTGGCAATCATGTGCTAGCACCATGGCTGCTTCACGTTGTGTTAAACCCACCCTATGAATTTCGTTTCGATTGAATGTCTGTGCTGTAAGTTATAGGAGTGAATTAAATTTTAGGGTTACCATCGTCCAAACTTTTTAAATTTTTGAAACGTAAATATTTGATGTTATTTGTCATTGCAGGATCATTCCCACTTGGAAATTTTATGACAACATCGCTCGATAAAGAAATGTCAACAAATTACAAAATTCAACATAGCTGGCAACTCTTTCATGGTTTTTCAACAAAATTTCTACAGAATTAGAAACGCAACAAGATATGCTTTTCACACGAATTTCGTTTTGATTTCATCACTGCATCGGAAGTTATAGGGAAAAACCTTTATTTTCCTGAGCAAATTTACAATATTTAAGAGACAAAAATTGCCGTAGCTAGCGTCCATATACTAATTTTTCTATGAAATCTATCTTAGAGTAAGGTTCACCTACTGCGTGAATTTTGTTAAAATCTGGTGGCTAAATCGGAAGCTATAGGCCAAAAACCAGTTTTTTTTCTCAGTGATTTTTCCATATGGCACCACTACCACAGTATTGCCCGTATTGAAAAATCGCTTCTATCAGACCTGGTCCTAATTAATACCAACATGCTCTGTAAATTTCATATTGATCGCATAATCCGATTGTCAGTTCTCGTGAACAGAAGTTTTGGGTGCTGAAAATAGAGGTAATTTGGTCACGGGTTGCCGTTCTTGTTTACCGCGGAATTTTTGAAATTTTTATTTGACTTGGTGGACAAAAGTCAAAATTTGTCAACAACTTGAATTTATTTTCAAAAATCAAAAATTTTCAGGAGACTCGATGATTTGAAGGATTTGTTTTCAGGAGCCTGCTGTAGCTACAGAGTTGCCCGCACAGTCTTGAAAGTACATGTGTGTTAAATTCTAGTTTACATCAATACGCTCTGCAAATTTCACGATTATCCATATTTTTTCTTAGAAGTTATGATAAATCGAAATTTGAAAAAAAATCCTTGCCTACTTTTAGGCACTCAGCGCCTACACCTGGCCCAAAATTTTCAATTCTTTATCATAGACAAACTACAAACATAACAAGTTTTCATTCCTAGTACTTTTTTTTAACAAAAATTTACACTGCTTGGAAATATAGGTGTACCTGAAAATTCACTTAAATGCCCGCCGCCGCCAAAAGGTTTAAGATATCTGAATTCTAGCAAGTCATGGACCTACCTGTTATATACATCTATGTTCTCCGAAAATTTCAACTCAATCGGATCGGCCACTCCAGAGATTATCTCTCTTAATCATTTTGCTGATATATATATATATATATATATATATATATATATATATATATATATATATATATATATGACGAATTTTCGGCGAAGCGATTTTAATACTAATGTTCTTCGAACATTAGTAAAAACTCTAGCGCACCTGAACCGCTAGAAACACTAATGTTCAAAGAACAGTAGAAGAATCGTGCAGGTTTTGAGTGCATATTCCAACACATGAGCTGCTTATTACGGCCAAACTGTTTCAAACGCCACGTTTTACTTTGGTCTCAAGAATGCATTATAACTAATATGGTGGAAGGTTTCAGATATTACCAATGGCATGAATTTCAAGGTTTATGAGAGCAAAACACGGGTTAATTATATTCGTTATCAGTTGCTTATTTCACAAAATTTTGAATGCATTTGGCCTGAATAATGTCTATAATAGGTTCTATTAATTGTATGAAATGCGTATTGATTTCATGACTGCACTGGAAGTAATAGGGCAAAAAGTTTTATTTTCCTGAGCGAATTTTCAAAACCAAAGACACAAAAATTACCATAGCTGGCAGTACCAATCGAATTTCTGTCAAACAGAGTTTAGAGTAAGGTTTAGCTACTGTGTCAATTTCATGAAAATCTGGTTACTCATTCACATTTCATAGGGCAAAAAGCAGTTTTTTTTCTTTGTAACTTTTCAAGATGGCACCACTGGCACAGAGTTGCCCACAATTCAAAATCGCTTCTATCAGACCAGGTCCTACTTAAGGAGAGATATCCACCTAGAATGGTCGGCAAAATCGATTTATTTTTTATTGCATTTTCGTGAAGATACAGGTCTCAAAAATATCTGGTGAAAACACCAAGTTAATATTTCTATAAATAAGCTAGTTACAGCCGATATAATCAAACGTGTTTTACGAAGTATGATACGATAGTTAATAACATTCATTAGGCTGCTTCAAGTATTGTTCAATTGGTGTTAAAACAAGCTGTAAAAGAAGTACAACGGGAAATAAAAGCAAAATTCGAGTGCTGGGATAACCAAACTAACCGTTTTTGGAGATAGTACGGGGCGAAAACGTGGTTTTATCTCATTGTAGGGAGTTGAGGTTCTCATTGGACAGTTTACAGGAAAAGTTTTTGATATTCTTGTAAAATCTTCTTATTGTGCTAAATGTAACTATTGGAATAAACTCGAAAATACTGAGCAATGTGAGGAATGGAAATCGAATCACGATGGAAATTGCCAGGCCAATCATGATGGATCGGCAGGTAAAATGGAAGTAGACGCCATGAAAGAATTGTTTTCACAATCTGCCGAAAAGTATAGAGTTATGTACACTAATTACGCCGGGGATGGTGACTCTAAGACGAACACGGGATTAGTGAATGCGAAACCGTATGGTAACGAGATTGAAATTACAAAAAAAGAATGAGTGGGTCACGTTCAAAAGCGATTGTGAACCCTTCTTCGCGTATGAAAGAAAAAAGTCCTGGAATCAGCAGCAAAATCAAATTGAGGGCAAAGTTTATAGATATACTGAAGATTTACTATGGCTTAGCTATTTGCAGAAACTGTGCCTCCAAGGATGAAATGAAAAAAGCGATACGGGCAACATTTTACCATTACGGCTCAACAGACAGCAAGCCTCAACAACATTTCTGTCCCGAAGGCCCCGAATCGTGGTGCCAGTTGCAACGAGCAAAGGCTAAAGGAGAACTGGAAAATGTTCGTCACAATTATTGAACATTGCCAAAAATGGTGTTAGATGTCATAAAACCAGTAAACGAAGACCTCAGCAATGAAAAATTGTTGGAACGCTGTGCTGGTCGATATACCCAAAACTGAACCAACTTATTTGGACAATAGCCCCAAAAACGATGAACAGCGGGGCCAAAATCGTTAGCATTGCAGTATATCTTGCAACATGTACATTCAACAATGGTTTCACCTCATCGCTGGAAGTCATGAATGTGTTAAGAATATCGTTCGGATCGGGAGCGCACTTGTACGCAGCGCAAGAAGACAAAACTTGCATAGCGAAAGCCGAACTGCAAGCGCAAGAACAGACGAAAGAAGGTTGAATACGGCGTCGGCAAGACAATTTAGAAGCCATGAATATTCCGTAAAAAGTAAAAGACTTACACTATGGGCCTGGTATCGATGATTCCATGTTAGTTGACAAATTTAATGATTTATTCAGTCCTAAATTTTCAAACGCGTTTTTCTTAAAAACACGTTTTTCAAATCGGTACCCAAAATTTCTCGGAAACCAATAAACTGATTACCTTAATTCTTTTTGTGATTATTTTATATAACATTATCTAGTAGGATTTTTCTTTTTCGTTACTTAGTTTTTGTTTTATAGCCAAAATAATATCTAATTTTTGGTCAAAAAATCACTATTCATGTTCAAACGTCCGCCATTTTGTCATTAATCGATATTTTCAAAATCGGCTATGACACGAACTAGATTATAGTATCTAATTTAATAATTTTTTTCCATTTTTTTCTTCAGATAATTTTTGAAGAAATGCCAGTGGGTACCGTTAACGCTGTTTTTTTTACAGCGCTCCAAGGATCATACAATATCCTTGTATATTTTTTATATTTTTAAATAAAAAAAATTAAGCATGCTTTTGAATGTGTATACTTTTAGATAATTAAACTCCCAATCCAATATTTCAAATAGTTTTCCTTAAAAAAATGCACAAAAATGACCGTTTTATCGGGCTCCTAGGTGTATATCTCCCCTTAAGTCCAATGCATTCTGTAAATTTCAGTTGTATCTGATTATTGGTTCGTATTGGTTTTGATGCTAAAAATATAGGTTAACTGGGAAAGGGTTACCGTTCTTATCCGACATAAAATTTCCAAAGTTTTACTTTGAACGTATAGATAAAGCATAAGATTTGTATACAGATTGGTTATATTGTAAGAAACGGACATTTTTTAGGATATTCGATGGTTTGAATGTTTTCACTTCCAAATTTTTTTTTTCTTCAAATTTAAGACACCAAAATTATCATAGCTGGCAGCTCCAACCAAAATTTTCAACCAAATTTCTACCAAACGTGGTTCAAAGTAAGGTCCAGCTTCTGTGTGAATTTCGTTAAAATCGAACGATTCAATCAGAATTTATAGGGCTAAAAGCAGTTATCTTTTTTAGTGATTTTTCAAGATGGCACCACTGGCACAGAATCACCCTATTTAAGACCAATACATTCTGCAAATTTCAATTAATTCTGCTTATCCGATCGTGAGTTTCCGTGAACAGAAGTTTTTGATGCTAAAAATATAGGTAAATTGGGCAAGGGTTACCAGGCGTGCCCGTTATACCATATCAAATTTTTTTTTGCCTATGTTAACAAAGCACAAGATTTACATATGAGTGGCATTTTTTTGAAGAAGCGGCATTTTTTCAAGAGAGACGATGATTTGGAGGTTTTCACTTTCAGTGCCTGCTCTAGCTACAGGGTTGCCAGCACGCTCATTAACACACAAATCTACAACTAAATAATGCCAATATGTCCTGAAAATCTCGTAATGATTGAATAGCTCTGTCAAAAGTTATCGCAATTTAAAAATTTTCAAATTTTCCCGTTCCCTTTTTATGCACCTAGCGCACACATGGGGCTAAAAAATTCCAAAACATTATCCGATTCATATGTAAAACATGTTCGAAATTTATTTCGTCAACTAGAATAAACTAGATACTTATTATTATTACCTTAATTTTTTTGTACCCCTATAACTTCCAATGCAGTCATCGAATCGATACGCAATTCGCAGAGTAGGTTGACTTTAACAAGAGGCAGATGTGTTATATTTTTGGCTTTGATGCTGACAGCGAGTTGCCAGCACGAGGTGATTTCGCTATTTTCGCATTAATAAATGCTCACATTAGGTATTCATACAGCGAACATTTATAATGGAAATAAGCAACTAACGTTTAAAGTTTCTAAGTTCTTGAAATTTTCGGATGGCAACCACAAGCACCTTTCTATCCCGGTATGTAAGGTTAGGGTAATGAAAAGGGGTGCCGGGAACGCGGCCAGCATTAGGCCACCAGCTTGGGCCCATTTGCCGCCCTTATAGACAATCACACGCATTCACACTTGCAGCCATGGCACTGGCGGGATTCGAACCCGCAGGCCCTGTAGCACGCCGCTTTTCGGCCTGATGCCTTAGCGAGCAGAGCTACCGGGCCCCCTTCCCTTCTATCCCTGTAACTTTCGATGAAGTCATCGGATGAAAACGACATTCATAAAGTAGCTAGATTTTGACAAAAAGCAGTTGCAAGTACTGAATATTTTCTTCATTTGTGCTACAAAAGAAGCTGTTTTCAAAGATATTAGCTGTGTTTAATGACCCTGAAAAAAGAACAGAGCACCTCAAGGCAAATTAAAATAGAGCAGCTGTCAAAAAAGGTCGAACAAGTTAGACCAACTGAGAGGCAAAAAAAAGTCGAGCCAGTTAGAATAGAGATGCAATTTTCAAAATTCATTACTTGTCACAAGTTCAAACTGTCAAATCCACTGAGATAGTAGCCATTTCTCTAATAAAAACTTAACTTCAGCCACAATTTTTTTTTTTATATTCGGTTCCGTGAGAGTTGACAAACAGCTGGTTGCTTGCACGAACTTGCTCTACCAAAAAGGGGAAGAGCAGAAATTGTGCTCTAAATTGGTCTGTTCGCGTACTTCAGCAAACTGCAGCAGTAACTGAATTAAGCAGCTGGCTTCTTTTTGCTGCAAAATTTGGCTTGCAGCAAAAGTACAAAAACGACTTTCTGCGAATCTATTTTAATATATTATATTGTTGTGTTCTACCGTTAAAACACCTTTCCTGGGTTCGATATTCTTCACATTCGTGAAATAAAACAGTTTCTTTTAAAACACTAATTACACTTTTATTTACACAATTATTTATAACACTAAATTCCGTACACTTTACTGATCGCACTATTATAATTTCGCGGTACAATTTAATTATCGCACTATAATTACTCGCACTTTATCGCTTTTAATTAATCGCGCCCGGACACACTAAACTGCTGTATCGCTTTTCACAGTAACACTTGTCGCTGTCTTCGCCATCTACTGAGTGAGTGCTAGTACCTCCCGCGATGGTATTTATAGTCATGCCAAATGTGTCTCGGACTCTCGAATGTTCTGCTTTTGCTTTCTCTCTCGGGCTCTTTGACTCATGGGAATTTCCGTTGCCATGCGAGATCTGACTCATGGGTTTGAGGCTCTGGAATGTTCCCTTTTTACGTTCTAGACGATTATTCTACGTTTTATCCATAGATTGTTTTTGTGTATTGGCTATTTATAGATTGTTTACGGTTTTTGGCTATTTATGGATTGTTTCTATTCCAAGAACACATGATCAGACGGACACTTTAACGGTTGTCGCTCTTCCGGCCGCCGACACGTCAAAACATGTTTGTTCGTGCATGCAACACTACCCCCTCCTTAGACCTGTTCGTCCCGAACAGATTCGTCGTCATCCATTGCGTTATTTCCATGGTACGGGGCAAGTCGGTCTAGGTGCACAACCTTCATTTTCGACCGGTGTTTTCGATGCTGCTGTATTCGGTAAACAACATCATTGAGCCGTTTAATAATGCGGTATGGTCCTTCCCATTTTGGCTGTAGTTTCAGGCTCAGGCCTTTCCGCCGGCGGGGGTTGTACAGCCAGACTAAATCATTTTCTTGAAATCCGGCCGAGTTTGCCTTCAGGTCATATCGCGTTTTCATCCGGTCCGTGTTTAGGTTTATGCGGCCCCTAACTACCTCGTGAATGGAGTCTAACCGTTGCCGCAGCTCCGAAACGTACTCCGTTGTTGTCGTCGGCTCTTCTGGTGGTATTCCGAATTTAACATCAGCCGGAAGTCGAATATTTCGTCCAAATACGATACGTGACGGTGATTCTCCAGTTGTAGTATGCGTCGCCGTTCGATAAGCCATCAGGAAGAATGGGATATGACGATCCCAATCATGCTGATGGTCTTCTACCACTTTGGCCAAGTGCTCGATCAAGGTTTTGTTGAACCTTTCGACCATTCCATAGGACTGTGGGTGCAGTGGAGTGGTTCTCGTTTTCCTTATGCCCAACGTATCACAAAACTCAGTAAACACTTGGGACTCGAAATTTCGACCTTGATCGGAATGTAGCTCGTTTGGGACTCCGTACCTACTAACCCAGTTAATCACGATTTGCTCCGCCACTGTAGATGCTTCCTGATTTGGAATAGCGTACACTTCTGTCCATTTGGCGAAATAGTCGGATACTACCAGCACGTAGCGATTTCCTTGTTGCGACACCGGAAACGGTCCTGCCACATCGATGGCGATCCTTTCGAAAGGGGTTCCAACGTTATATGTCTTCAGCTCACCTCTAGGCTTTCTCCTGGGTCCCTTCACAGATGCACAGGCTGCACATTTCCTACACCAGTCCTCCACATCTTCCCGCGCATGCACCCAATAAAATCGTTCTCTTATTTTATTAAGTGTTTTGTTTATGCCCAGGTGGCCTCCTGACGTTCCCTCGTGTACTTCCTGCAAAACATCCTTAACTTTGCTCCGAGGAAGTACAACCTGCATTCGATGCGCTGACCCATCCGCGGTTTCCCATTTCCTTTCGCCATCTACTGAGTGAGTGCTAGTACCTCCCGCGGTGGTATTTATAGTCATGCCAAATGTGTCTCGGATTCTCGAATGTTCTGCTTTTGCTTTCTAGAGGGCTCTTTGACTCATGGGAATTTCCGTTGCCATGCGAGATCTGACTCATGGGTTTGAGGCTCTGGAATGTTCCCTTTTTACGTTCTAGCATGGCCTTCATATAAAAGGCCTATCGCGACTTGCAATCTGACAGGTATTAAGTTACTTTTTAAAATGGTGTAGTCCTCTCGTTATTAAGATTTATTGGGAATTGCACAATGACAATTGTTTGACATTTCTCTGACAATTAGTAAATATTAGCAATGTTAATGGTTCTGCTCGGTTGAATCCGCGAATAGAGTCTATTTTCCTATTATCCGGAGACTGGTTTCGAAGTTTTTGTCGCGTAAAAGGTATTTCGAATAAGTGTCGTGAAAGTGATGTGTTTATTGTGCTGTATACGCGAGAACTTTGCAATTTGGAATACCTGCCACCTACTCTCGGCAATGTGAATTGTAAACAATTGCCGTTTGTGGTTGGTAGGATTTATTCCACTTTAAAAATCATCAAATTTTGATAATCCGCAAATTCTTTTACACAAACGATATTTCGGATCAGTGTCCCGATGAATTGAGGTCTGATGCTAAAGACTTTTTATATCTAAATTGCTTGTGAAAGATCCCAAAACAACATTGATTGACATGACATATGAGTTTCCTCATATCTCCTGTAGGTGGATCTCGTGAATTTCTTTATAACCATAAAAAAACATCACTGTGTGGACTGGTTGGGAAAAGTAGCTTAGGTCCGCCATCTTGTAGGTTAATTGCTTTTGCGATAGGCCTTTTATATGTAGGCCATGGTTCTAGACGATTATTCTACGTTTTATCCATAGATTGTTTTTGTGTATTGGCTATTTATAGATTGTTTACGGTTTTTGGCTATTTATGGATAGTTTCTATTCCAAGAACACATTATCAGACGGACACTTTAACGGTTGTCGCTCTTCCGGCCGCCGACACGTCGAAACATGTTTGTTCGTGCATGCAACAATATAATAGAAGCAGGTACGCGAACAGACGTAATTACTCTAGTTCAACTTAGAACAGAGTCATTCATGAAACACAAATCAGAGCAACTTCGGGCAAGTGAGAGCAGCCGAATTACTCATTAAACACATTTTGCTGAGATATCTCAACCTAGAGCAGGCTAACCACGGCTTATATTTTGTAAAGACGTCTCCAAATTTTTTCATTTTGACATATTCTTAACTATCCATTAAACCTTTCAAACATATTTTGAAAATATTTATTGGGCCAGTTACTAAAAAGTTTCAAAGAGATAATGTGCAATGTGCTGTACACAATAGTATTGTGCCCTAAATATTTTACGGGCCTTTATCGTTTATCAAAAAGCCCAAATGTTTCTTTAAATAGATAATATTGTACAAAATTGTGTTTAGCAAAAACTATTTTTCGAGAAATCAATGTTTTGAAAAATTATTAGCCAATGTTTTGAAAAATGTTACCACTAGGTTGACGATTTAGTAACGTAAGTTATACAAATTATAAAATGATTGAATAAATGAACATGTATAACAATTTATAAGTTAGCGTATATAATTAAGACCATAAAAAAATAATCTTTACAACTCATTTTTTTTAATCACAGGTATTCAATTGTAAAATTATTGGCGGAATTTATTGGCAGTGTATGATAATACAATCAAAATATAGTCGATTCTATTAGAATCTCGTTATATATAGTTTAATATCACCTGTTTACCCTTGTAGCGTATGTTTTGATATTGTTTCGTCAACGGATACATTTCCAAGTTTGCCTTGAATGATTCGATATCAAGAATTTTATGATGGATATTGGCTTCATCATGATCTGGTGCTGGCAATGAAACATATGAAAATAAATCGGCATAGGGATCTACTGCACCAGTTTCTCTATATTTCCTTTTTGGTTGCATGTTGGGCGTGTAAACATACACCAGCAACGCACGCCTTCTTGAACTTTCTTTGCTAATGTATTTCTGAAAATCATATTACTGTTTCAAATGATCATTTTAACATTCAATTTTTTATACCATATAAAAATCGATGACGTCCTTTTTGTGAAGCGAATCGATATTATTTTTTGCCGAATCGAATTTATTGAACTGATAGAGACCACTAGAAATTTCTTCTGCCAACATGTGGAATTTTTGCATAGAGTTTTTTGGTGCTTGCATCCAAGATAAGCGAAAAACGTTTTTATGTCGTTCAAATAGATCATCTGGCATATTCTTGATAGTATCCTGTGAATGTTGATATGGCAAGTATATCGAAATTCTTATACACAAATACCAATGGATACATACGGACATATAAACTAGGAATTTCTCGATTCTCTCCTCGATAAATTCTGGGTCTTTATCGGTTTGAACCACGATGTATAGGCCGGCACTGTTTCGGGTATTCCAAGTATCGCATCTGACAACGTATCCGATCAAATCCTAGAAGCAAAATCAAACTAAGCTGATTAAAACGTTCATGCACTTGAATGTTTCGTGTAGTTTAGTGGGCCGAACACTGGCAGTGCGTATATACCATACTTAGAAGTAGCGAAAACTAGATAGTAATGTCCGATTTTGAAAATTGAAACAAGACAGGAAATATCCTGCTGACAGCAATGCTACGATAAGATAGAACCTAGACAGACAGGCACTTAATTTACTAATGATCATTTATACCTAAATTAGTAATTTAAAAGTTGCTGACACATAGCCCTTGCGTTAATGATGAATACTGTCACTAACTGTCTGTCACTCAAAGCAATTAGTTTTTGAAAAATGGAGAAATTGAAAGTGATTTTATGTTCTAATTAATGAAATTGGAGTACAAACCGCTCAAGAACTACGTTAAAATTCTTCAAATATCTCGAATTTAAATTTGACATACCAAAAAGTTTTCTTCTTCCTTATCAATGCGAAAAGCGACTTTTTACAAGGGAATTTGGTATTATATCGGGCAACTCTACATCATTTAAGAATAAATTACGAAAGTTTGATGATCGTTAGCGATTTGCTTAACGATTGATAATTTGATCATTTAGTGGTGATTAGTCCAAATTAGCACATGACACACAGCACTTAAATGATCATTTACGACAAATGATCATTTAGGCTGCGCTGTCTGTCTACACTCTTAGGCTGTGTGCTAAAATGGTCGGCAATAAGACAATTAACGCGGAATACTATTTCCGATACCATTTGGAGAATAAAAAGAACATCTCCGTACGTTTATGCTATTTACTACAGACAATGTTGTTTGTTGTCAGCGAATGGTCGCTGTGCTTACTATTTCTTGATGGGATCATATGCACACCCAACACGTTCTCATCTATCATTGGTGAATCATCAGAGCCGAGAATATGCTTTTCTTACTTTTCTATATGGAAAATCGTACTTATTTGCCTTGGTCTTTTTTCAGGCACCAGCTGATCCGTAAACCCTCCAAATGATATCCTTCTCTTTTATCGGAAAATATTACGCTTTCCGCGCTACTTACAGTATATAGGCTCTGGCACTGGCTCCTAGGGTGGAGGTCCCTAGTTCGAATCCAGGTTCGGACGAGGGATCGCACACCGAGCTTTGAGTTCGCCTAGCTCTGAATAGGTACCTCAATTCAATATATGGTAAAGTGAGTCGTGCGTGGAACTAATCACTCTACACTCCAAATTTGTGAATTACACCTCAACCCCTAAACCCGATAAGGGTTGTCGGGGGATTAATTTACTTTCAAATATTTCTTACCTTCGTTCTCAAGTAATCTCGACATGGTTGATCCATAATTTGAGCCAAAATAGTTAACAGCTGAGAATCCAAATCCTGTCGCTCGCCGCATTGAAGATACAAAAGAGTACAACAGAGTTTTGAATATTTCGTGAAAAAGTCAAATACATATGTTTCGCCTGTGTGTACGTATTCAATCTAGTACAAGCTGTCTATAATACAAATGACACCTCTAACCTTCTTTAAGTTTATAGTCCCTTGCCGGCAGCAATTGCTTCATTAGAAACGGCATTTTCACTGAGTTCGTCTTTTCTAATTTCTGTTTCAAAAAATTCGAAGCTTCCATTGCACTGCGTTTGTCAACATTTCCATAAATAAAAAACTCGATGTTTAAGCGATTGAAAAATTCTCTAGAGAAATTTTCTAATTCTCTCAATGTAGTCACTAGAATAAGATTCATATATTGTATTATTCAACGAAAGTTTTGCTTTTATAGTTTATTTTACCTTTCATTACATCCAAATAAGTTGCATTTGGGTAGCACTTTTCTGTGAGGAGAACTTGTAGGCAGTACAGTGCATGCTTGTATGGCTGTTCGGTCATAACGTTTTTCAAATAGCGTAGTCGCTCTTCTTTAAACAAATCGAAAATCTTACTATCCACTTTAAATTCGAACAATTTTCCAACAATAGTTCTAAGAAGCAGATAAAGCTTATGTGTGTAGCCACTCAGCATCATCTGAACAGAAAGGGAAAATTATGTAGTTATATGATGGACGTGAAAAGCATAACATGCGTATAAATTAATAAGAAACCTGGTCGAGCCAGAAGTCTATAACATCATAATCGTAAAGATTCAATCACCGTTATCGTATTAAAATTAATAATGGGCCCAAAAACACCAAACAGTTTGCAAAAAACGTTTGGCTGCAAAAAAACAAACGAACACTTTTTCCAAATAGCGAACAACAGTTTTTCTAAAACGAACATTTTTTCTAAAACGAACAGCATTTCTAAAACGAACCGTTTTTCTGCAATGAATAGTTTTTCTAAAATGAATCGTTTTTCTAAAGTGAGCCGTTTTTCTAAAATCAATCGTTTTTCTAAAACGAATCGTTTTTTTTAAACGAATTGTTTTTATAAAACGAGTCGTTTTTCTAAAACGAATCGTTTTTTGTTTTTCTAAAACAAATCGTTTTTCGTTATTTTAAAACGAACCGTTTTTCGTTTGGTAAAACGAACTGTTTGGCAGTGGAAAGCTGTTTAGCTGCAAAAAAAGCAGAGCCAGTTCTTGCCATATTTTCGCCCGGCACAGAACGACATTTGGCGCCCTCCATATTATGATTTTCATTTTTTTGAACACCTCTTTCATGACTGCGAATTCTTAGCAAGATTTTACTAGTACTTGCTTTACCTGAGCGTTACTCAACATGAAATTTTTATAATAGGCATTTTTTAATATGCATTTGCTCATTCGAGCAATGCAGCATAGCACTTTTTCTCAAAAATTTTCGTCTAAAGTATTCGATATGCAGAAATATTTTTCTTCTCCAATTTTCGCCTCTTTATGCTGTTTTTTTTCTAATATTTATAAGGAAATCAAATTATTCGTTAATTCAAACAAACAAACAAAAAACTTTAAATATATATTTAAGACAAATTATATGGAAAACTTAAATTTTTATGTGAAAACTCAATCGCTTTTTTTTTATTGTACAAACTTTCATACGGTGCGGACGTGTTTTCTCGAGTCGCGGTCCCATAATAATATTTATCCATACAGTGTAAAATTGTTCTATATAAACAATATATTGTTGTGTTGCTTTACCGTTCAACACCTATCGTGGATTCGATATTCTTCACATTCGTGAAATAAAACAGTTTTCTTTATCAACACTAATTACACTTTTATTCACACCAATATTTAAAACACTCAATTCCGTACACTTTACTGATCGCACTATTATAATTTCGCGTTACAATTTAATTATCGCACTATAATTACTCGCACTTTATCGCTTTTAATTAACCGCGCCCGGATACACTAATTTGCTGTATCGCTTTTCAAAATAACAGCCTTTCCGCTGTTTCCGCTTTCTGCTAGCTCGCGTGTACAAACTTTCGTTTCTAACTCTGTACAATCTATCGCATTGTACCGAAACTCACTATCAACTGCCTGCTAGTACCTTTCGCGGCGGTATTTATAGTCGTGTCTGATGAGACAATTATTATTGCCTACATCTAGGCCTTTCTACAACTGTGTCTTGGGTTCTTGATCTGTCTTGGAAATGACTGTTGGGAATTTCCGTAATCATATGAGATCTGACTCATGGTTTGGGCTCTGGAATGTTCCCTTTTTACTTTCTAGAGGGTTATTCTACGTTTTATCCATATATTGTTTTCGTTGTTTGAATACATGTATGAAATACATGTATGAGGTTTATGTCGAGTATTTCCCACCGTTTCTAGCTTTTTCTGGCGCCGACACAACGTCATACGGTTCGTTTGGCGTGCATGCAACAATATTATGTTAGCTGATTAAGTGCACCGTGTTCAATATTCGCTCGAGATCCATTCAATTTTGCTTGTCATTTCCGCCACTTCCAACGACTTTGACTATCTTAACTTCAAACGTTCATACAGTGAAAAAAGTGCGACATATACATATTGTTGCATGCACGCCTAACGAACCGTGTTACGTTCTGGCGGCGCCAGAAAATGCTAGAAACGGCGAGAAATACTCGACATAAACCTCATACATATATTTCATACATGTATGCAAACAACCAAAACAATCTATGGATAAAACGTAGAATAACCCTCTAGAAAGTAAAAAGGGAACATTCCAGAACCCAAACCATGAGTCAGATCTCATATGATTACGGAAATTCCCAACAGTCATTTCCAAGACAGATCAAGAGCCCAAGACACAGTTGTAAAAAGGCCTAGATGTAGGCAATAATAATTGTCTCATCAGACACGACTATAAATACCGCCGCGAAAGGTACTAGCAGGCAGTTGATAGTGAGTTTTGGTACAATGCGATAGATTGTACAGAGTTAGAAGCGAAAGTTTGTACACGCGAGTTAGTAGTGAGTTTTGGTACAATGCGGTAGATTGTACAGAGTTAGTAGACAGCGTATACAGCGGAAAGGCTGTTACTTTGAAAAGCGAAACAGTGAATTAAGTATCCGGGCGCGATTAATTAAAAGCGAAAAAGTGTTAAATTGTAACGCGAAATTATAATAGTGCGATCGTAAAGTGTAAAAGATTAAGTGGTTATAATTACTTGTGTAAATAAAAGTGTAATTAGAGTTGATAAAGAAAACTTTTATTTCACGAATGTGAAGAATATCGAATCCACGGAAGGTGTTTTAACGGCAAAACACAACATTTGGTGTCAGAAGTGGGATTCTGTCGCGTTCGTGATTTAAAAAGTGACTTTTAGTGAAGTTCTGGACAGTGAATTTGTATGAACAGTGAAAATTAATAGTGCGCGGACAATACAAAAAGTTAAAAGTTTCGGACAGTGATCATTGAAAATTGTGCGGACTAATTGAAATTTGTGAAAAATTGCGAACTAATTAAAATTGTGAAAAGTTGTGTGGACTTAGTGGTTGTTTACGGAGGAGAATGTCTATCAGAATTAATACGGAATGATGGAAAATTGGTTATACTGTAAAATAAATTGTTACTAGTTGAATAATTGATTAATGCATTTAAAATAATTTACGTTTTCACAATGTTGCTGCATAATGACAAAAGGGCAAGCTAATATAGTTTTCAAGGCTGTATCGAATTTGGCATTTCGCACAAACCAACTAACTATATGGACTGAACGCAAGGCACTGTTACTATATTTGTTGAATAAGAAAGCAGTCTTCTTCGTGGTAGTCCTCATCTCAGCTTCCAATGAACAGCTGGACAAAATAACTAATCCGAGATCGAGTTAAATGGCCTCTGTTTACAATTAAAACTTCCTAATGTTTACAATTAAAGTGACAGACGACCGGTTGTCACTAACTAGGAGCAATTCTGGAATTAGGCGCAAGGGGTCGCTCAAGGTATTACCAGTCCACAGGTCATTCCGGACGTTTAGGAAAACGACACAATACAATGACCCGGGCAAGTGCGAAAAGTTACCGGTGGCGCAGCGGTATCTTGTTTTGAACTCGTGTATGGAAATAGCTTTGAAATTTGAATTTGAATTTGAAATAGTTTTTAGAAGATCAGAAATCAGTGAGCAGTTGAAAAGACAAGGTGTAAAGTAGAAGTAAAGGTTGACTTAGAATTTGATAGTATAAATGTGGAAAGTAATGAAATAAATTATAAAATAAAACGATTGGTGTTTTTTTTGATAAAGTAAAGATCGCGATTTAAGAAAAAAGTGAATTTGTTAAACATAGTGATTATTGGTCCTTCGAACCGGATTCATAAGGTAGGTGAATTTGGCATGTTTTTTTTTTGTATCTTAGTAGTTGATCTTGGCATACAAAATAATAGAAAATAATAGCAGAATAAAATAAAAGATAAAATAAAAGCAGAATAACAAGATTGAAGTGTCGAATGGACACATGATTCTGCTTGTTCGGAAATCTAAATTTTTAAAAAAAAAAAGAAGAAATTTTACAGAAAAATAAAGGCCTTGAATTTAAATCCGTTAATACTTGCATTTATTCAAGTGAAAGTCAGACGTTTGTACCAAAATTAGCGATAGAGCTGGCAAACAAGGTCTAATTTTAGCACTTAAAGAAAACAAATTCGAAATTGATACATATATGATATTTCTTGCAAAGGGAACAAATATTTCAAACATTAAATGGGTTCTGAATTGTGCGTGAATAAGTGGTAACGGTCATAGGAGATTGTCGATGAACATAATCGACATTTTTAAACAAATATCGGTGTCGCTATATAGTGAAAATAATTCGAAAGCTCGTTAGTTCGGATTAGTGTCGGCACTGTTGATCTGCAAGAGTACTCTCGTTGGGCATATGAGCATGCATATGACAAAGTGCTGACATTGCAGATGTTATTGAACGCTAATCCTATCTTTGTGAGAATTTATCTTTAATACACATAGGGACGGTGGTAATGCGAACACTAATAGTGTGGTGATTCGTCAATATATATTTGAAGGCATGAACTAGATCAAGCGATCTGAGTTCTTCCAATTGAGTAAAATAAATAACAAAGTACATAGACTTGAAATACATTACATTATATAAATTCTGAATCGCTGTTCGTATTGTGTAGCTATGTCTGTCACAATAAATGCGTTATGCGCTGCACAAAAGGTTGCATTAGAAAATTTAGCCAAATCAGCCATAAATTTCCGAAAAGATTCAAAGGCTCGGAAAACTGTGTCATATCTTAAGAGTAGACTTGAAGCTCTTAAGGAAAATTACTCAAAATTTGTTCAAAATCATGATCAGATAGTGGCCATGTTGAAAGGGGAAACCGCTGAAGATGATATTGCTTATTTCAAACTTAGTCTATACACTGATTATGAAGAACGATATTTTGAGTTAAGGTCAGATATAGAAGAGTTACTATCTGAAGTGGATAAGCGAGCTAATGAAAGTGTAGTAAAAGAACAAGTGCAGTCGGGGGGCTCTGAGGGTATAAATGACATCAAATTGCCACGAATAGCAATGCCAACATTTAGCGGTCGTTATGAAAAATGGATGTCGTTTAAAGATTTATTCGTCTCGCTAATACACAGCAAAAGTTCTTTATCTTCTGTCCAAAAGCTTCATTATTTGAAAGCTAGCCTAGCAGGTGAAGCTGAGCTTCTACTAAGACCGTACAGCATTACGGATGATAACTATGAAACGGCATGGACGATTTTGGAGGAACGTTATTCCAATAAACGAGCACTTCTGTATGCTCATTTCAAACGTCTCTTCTCTCAGCCATCAATCACGACCGAATCTTCTTGTTCTATTCGTAAATTAATAGATACATCGTTCGAGAGTCTCAAAGCAATCGAAAATTTGAAAGTGGATGATCTATGGGCAGCAGTAGTGGCATATTTTTTTGGTACAAAAATTACCAAATGAGACTCGTAGTATTTGGGAACAAGAAACG
Organism: Nemotelus pantherinus; assembly: GCA_963978885.1. NCBI lineage: Eukaryota > Metazoa > Arthropoda > Insecta > Diptera > Stratiomyidae > Nemotelus > Nemotelus pantherinus. The sequence continues at coordinate 93,602,137 of OZ022263.1, read as the reverse complement.
GCCATTAAACGAGAAATACCAACACTTGAAGAATTAAATAAATTCTTAGATAACCGTTTCCGGGCATTAGAAGCGATTGCTGATGACAGGGTAAAACGTAGATCTTTTGAATTGCAGAGCACAAGCAGACAAAGTCATACTGTTCAAACTGTTCCGACGGCATCACAATGTAACATGTGCAATGGACCACATAACATCATGAAATGTTCCAAGTTTCTACAGGCGACTCAACCACAGAAACTTGAATTTGTCAAGCGAAAGGGGTTATGTTTGAATTGCCTACGAAAGGGCCATTTGATTATGAATTGTCCAAGTAAATCCTCGTGTGTGAAATGTCAGCGTCGTCATCACACACTATTACATCGTGAAAATCCACCGACTATTGGCAATGCTGTTAATTCCTTTCCAAATAATACCAACGCGACACCGTTTCAACCGACATCTCACAATTCAGCAACAGCACAGTCATTCACTACAATGGCATCAGGTGATGTACTCCTAGCAACTGCGTTAGTCCAGCTCCAAACATCAAATGGAACCATAGGATTGCATCGTGCATTACTGGATCAAGGGTCACAAGCCTCATTCATTTCTGAATCAGCAGTCCAACAGTTGGGATTGAAAAAAGAAACAACAAACATTAATGTTTTTGGTTTCGGAAGTTCAGTTGCAACTAAAATTACCGGGAAGATTTCCGCCAACTTAGTAACCGATAGCAAAGAACTAGTCCCTTTAACAGCTTTAGTTGTAAATAGAATCACTAAACTCATTCCATCACGCAGCATCAAATCGTCCATTCGAGAACAGTTGGGTAATCTACCTCTGGCAGACCCACAATTTGACAAACCTGGAAGAATCGACATACTATTAGGCGCTGAAGTATACGCAAAGGTCATACTCGGCGATGTGCTCCAACTCTCTTTAGGCCCAATTGTTCAGAAGACGAAGCTTGGTTGGATAATTTCCGGAGGAATTGAGTTAGAACATGTTCATAACGTGCACAACTTTAGTATCGAAATTGATCATAACAAAGAACTTCAACAACAATTACAAAAATTTTGGGAGATAGAAGAAATTCATCCGCGGAAGGTATTGAAAAAGGAAGATGAAAAATGTGAAAGGTTCTACGCAGCTACTACAATCAGAAATACAAACGGACGATACACCGTTAGATTACCATTCAAGGACGAATTTAGTAAAAGTCTATTGGGAGAATCAAAACATATTGCCGTCACAAGTTTGTTAAATCTAGAACGCAAATTTAGCAAAGATACTGAACTTGCAATACAATACAAAAGGTGTATGCAAGAATACATAGCCCTTGGACATATGCATCGAGTGGATACCCGAAGTGAATACAAGATAGAAAATGGAAAATCAATTTGCACAACACATTATATCCCACATCACGCTGTATTAAAGGAGAGTAAGTCGACCAAACTGCGTGTAGTTTTTGACGCATCAAGGAAAACAAGTTCCGGAGTATCCCTTAACGACATATTACTAACAGGCCCAACAATTCAAACTAATATGATGTCGATACTAATGAATTGGAGATTGTTTAGATTCGCATTCCTTGCGGACATCGAAAAAATGTATCGCCAAATCAGGATACATCCCTCTGATGCAAATTACCAACGAATACTGTGGAGGCAGGAATCGACGAATTCAATTGAAGAATATTCTTTGGATACAGTGACTTTCGGACTCACGTGTGCACCATTTCTAGCAATTCGCACACTCCATCAATTGGCGAAAGATGAAGGGCATCGATTTCCACATGCAAGACATTCCGTATACAACGAGATATACGTGGATGACCTACTCTCCGGAGGAGGTACTATTGACGAAGCCCTTGTGAAGCGAAATGAAATTGACACAATGATGCAATTAGGAGGTTTTAAACTGCGAAAGTGGTTAGCCAATGACACACAACTACTAAAAGGACTTCCTAAGGAGGATATTGAGTTGAACGAAGCAGCAGATCTACAATTGGAACAGGGATATAAATCACTAGGATTGATCTGGTACCCTTTATCAGATTATTTTACGTATCGAGTCCGACACCATGAACTAGCATCCCCAATCACAAAACGAAATATTTTATCCGAAATCGCTCGACTGTACGACCCGATGGGGTGGCTGGCTCCGATCATAATAGTTGGAAAAATGATCTTACAATCACTATGGTTACACGGTCAAACGTGGGACGAACCAGTTCCACCGGAGATTGTTCAGCAATGGTCCAAGCTACAAAATAATTTGAAAACTATAGAGCTACTGAAAATTAATAGATGGGTGAGTAATAAACCTAACTCCAGGATCGAAATTCATGGTTTTTGCGACGCATCAAAGCAAGCTTATGCAGCCGCCATATACTTAGTTGTTCGCAATGGAAATCAAACACAATCCAATCTACTCATAGCCAAATCGAAAGTAGCCCCTGTTAGACCAGTCACGATCCCTCGTTTAGAGCTTTGTGGTGCGGTTTTACTAGCAAAATTGCTGAAGGAAGTGATGTCAACTCTCAACTTAGCAGCCAACGACATTTGTCTCTGGTCCGATTCCGAAATCGTTCTGTCCTGGCTCAAGGGACATCCAACTCGATGGACTACGTTTGTTGCTAATCGAACCGCTGAGATCTATGATTTAATAGGCAACGTATCATGGCGACACGTCCCATCATGTCAAAATCCAGCAGACTTAGCTTCACGCGGGGTTGCACCAGTGGAAATAGTAAACAGCAAGCTATGGTGGAATGGGCCAACATGGTTGGAAAGAGATACTGAATTCTGGCCGTCCCAGAAACTTATCGAGAATACTAAACTAGAACAGCGCAAACAAATTTTAGTCAATATACACACCAAAGATGACGATTGGATGACCATCGTACTGCAAAGGGTTTCTACATATACAAGGTTAATCCGTGTTACGGCTTATTGTTTCCGGTTTGCAGTCATAATATCTCGGAAAAGTATCAACAAGGGTCCTTTAACAGTTCAAGAGCTACAACGTGCCGAGACTTGTTGGATTAAACACATACAAGGCACTGAATTTCACAGCGAAATAAAGTCTTTAAATCTAGGACAACCACTTGAAAAGGGCAGTAGACTGCTCAATTTGAATCCATTCATTGACGGAAATGGATTTTTAAGAGTTGGGGGAAGATTGTCGAACGCAGAGTTATCATTCGATGAAAAACACCCCATAATTATTCCAGCCGATGGAAGATTTACGGACTTATTGATACATAAATTCCACCAAGAAACATTACATGGCCAAATACAACTAATGTTAGCAACCATACGAAGAAAATACTGGATTATCAGAGGGAGAAATGCAATAAAAAAATGTATTCACAAATGCATTAGATGTTTTCGAGCCACTGCAAAGTGCGCAACACAATTGATGGGCAGCCTACCCAAACCTCGAGTTTCAATATCGCGCCCATTTTTGCACACGGGCGTAGATTACTGTGGGCCTTTCAACATGAAGGATAAGCAAGGACGTGGTGGAAAATTCTACAAAGGTTATGTCGCGGTTTTCATATGTCTATGTACTAAAGCAATCCATCTAGAAGTTGTGTCAGACATGACAACGCAAGCCTTTATGGCTGCCCTCCGTCGCTTTACTGGGAGACGAGGACTCTGCAGCCATATCTACAGTGATTGCGGAACTAACTTTGTCGGAGCTGCCACTGAACTACGAAAAATAAAATCGATCTTGACGAACGTTGCTGAAAAGAGCGCTATGTATGATATAACTTGGCATTTCAATCCCCCTGCATCACCACATTTTGGAGGTCTTTGGGAAGCGGGGGTAAAATCATTGAAACGACATCTACGTAGAATATTATCAGATGCAGCATTAACTTATGAAGAATTTACGACAGTACTCATAAAAATAGAAGCGTGTTTGAATTCTAGACCGTTATGTCCCTTAAGCGACAATCCCAATGATACAACTGCATTAACGCCTGCACATTTTTTAATCGGAGACACATTGTTAGCTCCTCCCGAAATGAATCTTATGGATGTTAAACTAAATCGTTTAGATCGCTGGCAATTGACTGAGCGATTGACTCAAACTTTTTGGAGAAGATGGCACACAGAGTACCTATCTAGATTGCAATCCAGACCGAAATGGTTACAACAGCAACCGAATCCGAGCATCGGACATCTTTGCCTCGTTAAGGACGAGAGATACCCTTCGTACAAATGGGCACTAGCAAGAATTACCGCTGTGTACCCAGGGAAAGATGAAATTGTCCGAGTCGTGTCCATTAAGAGTAATGATAGAGAATATAAACGACCCGTCACTAAAATAGCACTACTCCCAATACATACTACTTCAAACCTACCAAATCAAACATATTAATTGAATCACCGAATTGAAATATTGACTGAAATGTACCACTAGCACATTCTGCAACAATATAAGCTATTATTACCACAATGAATAGAATCCTACTGATACATGTATCAACTACTCGAAAACCGAACAAACTAAAGACCATCAACCTAACATGCCAAATCACCTGCCCAAACAGCGAGTGTGACGCGCTGAAAAACGTCACCTGTTCCAGGGTCAAGAGACAGTCGGCACGGTGGAAATACCGTCGATAGTTTCTTTGACTAATCCAGCGACCATCCCGAGACGCAGAATTTGGATAGCAATAAAGAGAAAAAAAGGAGTAAATTTGGTAGTATATTTCCTCATACTAACAACATATTTACAGATGGGAAAATACAGAATTCTGGCACTTCGTCCCAGCCGGGGGAGAATGTTTACGGAGGAGAATGTCTATCAGAATTAATACGGAATGATGGAAAATTGGTTATACTGTAAAATAAATTGTTACTAGTTGAATAATTGATTAATGCATTTAAAATAATTTACGTTTTCACAATGTTGCTGCATAATGACAAAAGGGCAAGCTAATATAGTTTTCAAGGCTGTATCGAATTTGGCATTTCGCACAAACCAACTAACTATATGGACTGAACGCAAGGCACTGTTACTATATTTGTTGAATAAGAAAGCAGTCTTCTTCGTGGTAGTCCTCATCTCAGCTTCCAATGAACAGCTGGACAAAATAACTAATCCGAGATCGAGTTAAATGGCCTCTGTTTACAATTAAAACTTCCTAATGTTTACAACTAAAGTGACAGACGACCGGTTGTCACTAACTAGGAGCAATTCTGGAATTAGGCGCAAGGGGTCGCTCAAGGTATTACCAGTCCACAGGTCATTCCGGACGTTTAGGAAAACGACACAATACAATGACCCGGGCAAGTGCGAAAAGTTACCGGTGGCGCAGCGGTATCTTGTTTTGAACTCGTGTATGGAAATAGCTTTGAAATTTGAATTTGAATTTGAAATAGTTTTTAGAAGATCAGAAATCAGTGAGCAGTTGAAAAGACAAGGTGTAAAGTAGAAGTAAAGGTTGACTTAGAATTTGATAGTATAAATGTGGAAAGTAATGAAATAAATTATAAAATAAAACGATTGGTGTTTTTTTTGATAAAGTAAAGATCGCGATTTAAGAAAAAAGTGAATTTGTTAAACAGTGGTAATTGTGAGAAGTTGTGCAATTAAAGAACAATGCCGAAGTTAGTGAACGAATTGACACTGGCGGAATTGAAAATAGAGTGCCCGAAACGAGATCTTTTAACAACTGGGAATAACACGGCTTTACTGTCACGTCTCAGGGAGGCTTTGAGCACCGAAGGTAACGATCCGGAAACTTTTGAATTCTCGGACGAGGAGATCAGCCAAGAATGTGTTCCGGAAGAACAAAGTAGCGAAAAAAAACCCAGTGATGCTGTTGAAGATGTCCCAGGACATCGGTCAAAAGTTCGAACAGCAAGCCACGAAATTGGAACAGCAGACTGAAGAAAGTAAGCAGCAAGCCTTGAAATTGGAGCAGCAAACCATGAATCTGGATCATAAACTAGATCAGAAACTCGATCAACAAGCCACGAACCTGAACCAGAAACTTTACCAGCAAGCCCAGAAGCTCGACCAGCAAGCCGTCGACATTTAGGAACAGTTAGAAGAACATGCGAGGAAGAGTGAGAAGCAGCTGGTAGAAATTAGACAACAGTTCCAACAGCAAGTTTCAGAAGTAAAACAGCAATTAGAGAGTCGAGTAACGGAAGTGGAACAACAGTTCGACAAAAAGTTGGTTGGCATTGAAGAACAGATGAAATTGAATCTTCAACGCGTGAAGGCCGTAGGAATTGTGTCAACAGAATCAAGTGGCATCAAGGCACTTAAAGCGCCAACTTTTGATGGGCAGACTTCTTGGACCATCTACAAAAAGCAGTTTGAGGCAGTTGCAGAGTTTAACAACTGGAGCGATCGAGAGCGAGCGATACAACTGATGGTGTCATTGAGAGGAGCCGCAGCGGAAGTTCTTTTAACAATTCCAGGGGACAATAGCTTCAGCTATTCAAGCGTGACGAATGCTTTGCATATGCGGTATGGCGAAGATCACCTGAAGGAAGTACATCGTTCACAACTGAGAACACGGACACAGAAGCCAGGGGAGACGTTGCAGGAGTTGGCTCAGGACGTTGAGCGATCAACACTTCTGTCCTACCCTAGGTCGGATCCAGAGCACCGGGATGAAACGGCGAAAAATGCTTTCATCCAGGTATTGCGTGATGAAGAGCTTCAAATAGCACTTCGTTTGGCTGGAAAACGGACACTGAAGGAGTCTTTGGCCCACGCTCTCATCTACGAATCGGCGAAGCAGGCATCGCGGAGAAATGTTAAATTCTGTGAAGTACGAAAGGAATGCATGTGCAGGAAAGCCAATATCTTCAGGGAATCAAGGAAAAGTGGAGCCCCTCAGTGTTGGAATTGCGGAGAAAAGGGTCACTTAAGGCGTGATTGTCGCAGGAACTGGAAATCGACGTATTGTCCAGAATGTGTGCGTAGCAGAGTTCCCCGATGCAGGAACTGTGGAAAGAAGGGACATCTAAGTCGTGACTGTTACAGGATGAACCGAACCAGATACTGCCAGGATTGCTCAGCAACATTCAAGCAAAGCGATGAATCCGAACGGTCAAACAAAGCCACTTGCTCTTGGAGAACGGCAGCGAAACCAGTTGGAAACAAGTTTGAAGTTCAGCGGTTGGATTGCAATACTGGTAAACCCGAAACAATCACCGTTACCAGGTTGCATGTTCGTGAGAATAACTTGAGCTTGGAGGCGAAAGTCAAAAACGAAGCTTGTAAAATCATCATCGACACTGGAGCTGCTAGGTCGATCCTGAGAGCGGATATGGCTAAGTCCTGGAGGCTTAATAACACTGAAAGGTACGTGCTTCAGACGGTAACGGGTGATTTTACGCGAGTTCTTGGTGAAATCGTTCTACCGATACAGCTTGGAAATATAATGTTCGAGCATCAGTTCCTGGTAGCGGAAATAACAGATGAGTGCATACTTGGAATGGACTTCCTGGGCTCTCAGGGTTTCAGCCTGGATTTGAGAGAGCTGAAAATCAAGTGGAGGAGCAACGAAGTATCATTAGCTCATCGACCAGGATGGAAACAGCGAACAGAAAAACAAGAAGCCCACATATGCGTGGCTGCGAGACGAGTAGGCGTTTTGGCGGAAAAAGAAGGAGAACCGATAGATGCATCGCAGAGCCACATAAACTGCAGCGAAACGAGAAAGAAATTTGCATCCGGATCTGAGCGGAAATGTGTGATGGGCAATATTTCTCGAAGACTGCATATTAGATCGAAGTCTAGGATGTTGCCGGAAGACCACAAAACAACAACGAATCCAGAGGCAGTGAAGAAAGCGAAGACCGAGCAATTCGATTTGAGAGCGAGTTTACTTCGATTTCTGAAAAATGTTTTGGTGTGGAACGTACGTTCTAGTCTACAACCGGAATGGGAAGGATCGTACGACGAACGGCGTGACGAGGGTGGCTGGCGGATACATCGAAAGCACCGATCGAGAATGAAGGCTATACATCTAGCTTAAACAAAGGTTGACGACGAATGTGTTCGGGACGAACAGGTCTAAGGAGGGAATAGTGTTGCATGCACGCCTAACGAACCGTATTACGTTCTGGCGGCGCCAGAAAATGCTAGAAACGGCGAGAAATACTCGACATAAACCTCATACATGTATTTCATACATGTATGCAAACAACCAAAACAATCTATGGATAAAACGTAGAATAACCCTCTAGAAAGTAAAAAGGGAACATTCCAGAACCCAAACCATGAGTCAGATCTCATATGATTACGGAAATTCCCAACAGTCATTTCCAAGACAGATCAAGAACCCAAGACACAGTTGTAGAAAGGCCTAGAAGTAGGCAATAATAATTGTCTCATCAGACACGACTATAAATACCGCCGCGAAAGGTACTAGCAGGCAGTTGATAGTGAGTTTTGGTACAATGCGATAGATTGTACAGAGTTAGAAGCGAAAGTTTGTACACGCGAGTTAGTAGTGAGTTTTGGTACAATGCGGTAGATTGTACAGAGTTAGTAGACAGCGTATACAGCGGAAAGGCTGTTACTTTGAAAAGCGAAACAGTGAATTAAGTATCCGGGCGCGATTAATTAAAAGCGAAAAAGTGTTAAATTGTAACGCGAAATTATAATAGTGCGATCGTAAAGTGTAAAAGATTTAGTGGTTATAATTACTTGTGTAAATAAAAGTGTAATTAGAGTTGATAAAGAAAACTGTTTTATTTCACGAATGTGAAGAATATCGAATCCACGGAAGGTGTTTTAACGGCAAAACACAACAATATTAATATTATTCGCGAGCTATTTTGTGCAAGTGAAAGCAATTGCATATAACCCAGTGACCTAATTATGCATAGTGCGTTAATTTTACAATTAAAAAATTATTGCTGAGTCATATATAACGTTCATTGTAGATCACGTGATTAAAGACCTGAACCCAAAGACAACTATTTGTAATAACCCCAAATAATTTATTTAATTTGTTGAGTGTGTGCAAAGTTTTTTTTGAAAAATGAGCGGTAAGTGCAGTTTGACCAATTGTATTGCATTTGACAATACATTTAAATATGTTACATGCAAAGCTTTCTGCAATCGAAAGCTTCATGGAGCATGTATGGATGCGCCTAGGGATTGGTATCATCCCTACATAGAAGAACATTTTATCCCCAGTAAGACCACAAGCATCGATGACTTTTACCATGCACTCTTTCATTAATGCCTATGAATTCCAAAATAATGGATTACAATGTAATGTGTAAGTAATGCGAAAAAGAATCATTGTGGTACAGAAATTCATGTGGGTTTATCTACTAACTACTTTACTGCATTAAGCATAGTACTGAGCTCGATTTCACGTGAAATTTTCATACAAAATTTCACGTGAAATCTGTTTCGGCGAAAATTTAGCTTGAAAATAAGCAAGAGTAGTACTCTGTTCTTAGCATAAAAAGTTGCTTCGAAGTTGCTTTCGCGTCGAAAACGTAGATGGCACTGAAACATGTCTCCAATCATTTCACGCCAATTTAGTTTGTGCCAGTGAGATAGTAGAAATGGAGTGGACATGCCCATAAGATTTACATTGAAGGGGATGGTAGTAATTTTTTGTCTACTCATTGTCAAATCGCGTCAAATCCAAGTAGTTCCCCTCCAATTTGACAATGAGAGCGAAATGGCGTAAAGGCAGCTTTAACATGCTTTGTGCGCGAGAGGATTGAAGGGGCTAATGGTGGAAAGTTATACCGTCCGTGTCCAGGGGCTGGTTTGTGCAGTTCATTCTTTCGAGTCAAAAAGTGACATTTGGTGTTTCAATTTCAAAACTGAGCAGTGCAAATGACTTTCCAATAAGAAAATCGATCGAAAATTGAAATTCTTGACATTTTGTCCATCAAGAATGAGCACTGTCTCGCTTTTCTCCCTTGCCAAAATTTTCGCTCGAAAGAATGACCAGATAATGGAGACATGTCAAAATTTAGCTTCACGGTTAACTCAGTACCAGCCTTTACAAAGTAATGCACAGTGAAGGGTAGAGTAATGCAAAACGGAGCGGGTATCGTTACTTATAATGACATTCTAATGTTAAATTCATCAGTGCCGTCATGCGAAAACGATCCGACGATGATTACTGGGAATAATTACTGCAATACTGCAGTAAGCATTCCTGGTCCTATTGGGTCTGCACTGATTGCCAACAGATAGAGAAGCTCTTCAAATGCATGTACGACAGCATTATTAACAAAATCGAAAACCTGAATGTAGAGAAAGACCATCTACTCTCTATGCAGCAGGCACAATTCAGTGCCAACAACGAAACTTTCGCAGAAATGGCAAACTCCTTCGACAGATTAATCAACGCGGTTTCTTCTGATAAAAGCGGAAACATAAATAAAATAGCTGAGAAGCTGGAACGCAAGGCTAATGAAATTTACGATCGTCTATCCGATGGGAGCTCATCTTCAGTATCCCCACCAACTTTTAATCCTGACACTCTCCTGAGGGGTCTTGAAAACAGAATTAAGGCCTTGATCGAAACTCAAGCGAGTACCTTACTCGAAAAGCACTTTTCGATGTTCAATTCAACAGTGTCTCAATTTCGCACCACAGTCAGCACAATAGAGGACACGTTAAGTCACATCTGCGAGAAGTTATGTGGTAGTCATAATATAGCAAGCCATGAAATATCCTTAGATATTGAATTGATGGCAGCTGATACAAATATTGCAGCAGACAAATCGATTGCCACCCAGATACATAAAATAAAGACGCAAGACGCATCAACTTCCCCTATCAAACATGCAACCATTGAAGGAAGAGAGATAAGTCCAGCCTCTATTGTGGCAAATCCAGCTGATCAGCACACAAATAAAATCTTTAACTTTGGCACTTATTGGGCAGAAGACGAATGGCGGCGCCGCATTGAAAAAATCAGACAGTCTAATACAGTGCAACTCCGAAAAACTGAAATAATAACAGATCGAACTGGACCAACGTACGAAGCTTTTTTTGTGAAGGGAGCTCCGCGCTCTGCTGATATTACATGGATGTATGAGTTCCTGAGAAAAAAGGCATTAATAAAAGAGTGCAACGTACTAAGGACACGCAGTCGAACTAATCGGAAATCCGGCAGTTTTTTCAAAATCACCATTCCCACACGATATGCTTGGCTTTTCACCAACTTCAACCCAAACAACAATGACTGTACTTGGAAAGGATTAACGTTCCGCCGTTGGAGAAACCAGACTCAGACAGTTGGTCGTCGGAAAAATAAAGCTAGTAATAGTCATAAAATTGGCAAAGGTAAAGCTAGTAACAGTCATAAAATTATCAAAAATAAAAATTCTAATTTAACCACAACTCCCATCAGTTTCCTTTCCAATCCTGACAATGGTGACACCAAGAATATTGATTCCATAAATCTGGATCCCGAACCGAACAAATCTCGAGTAATTAATCCTATTCACATTGACTGCAATGTTGACGATGTTAATCTCCAAGCAATTTCCAACACTGAACCATTCACAGCCCCTAACATCAGTTCCAAAGCAGTCTCATCCCCGTACAAGAATTTTATTCAGAGAATTAAAAGAAAAATTTCTCCAAAACAAAAAGTCCCTCTTAAACTACCAAACACTAGAAATCTCGATTGCTTTCCGAATACTGTTGCCAAAAAATCATCTGATCTCGTTAACACCGTCTCTAAACCCGTGCAATACCCTAATTTTGTTCGTGGTGAAGTTCAAACCTCCTCCATTACCCCTGGTATAATAGTTACTGCCAATCCTTCGTGTGAACCAGCGACAACTGCGCCTAAGCGTCTTGACCCACTAGTGCCTCCTATAGTTAAAGCCACAATCAACTCCAGTGCTGATCTCGAAAATAGGTATCTCCTTCCTCGGCTAAGGGATAAGAAAATCTATGAAAACGTTCGCTTCTACCTTGCATACATGCACAAAGCCACTGACTCTGCTTGTTTCGAGGGTAAAACGAAGACTCATCTGAAAGTCATGATTCAACAGGAAGGTCTTCCCATAGATTTTCAGGCTCTTCATACTGTTTTTGTTCGGTATCATGAGCAACTTGGCATAACAGCTGACCAAGTGAAAAAAGAGCTAAGCACCTTTGCCTCACATGTCTCAGCTAAGTATATTCCCTCCCTTCAAAAATCAAGAAATGATTTTAAAAACTATCATTCCTAACAAGAAGTTTTCGTTAAACAGCCTCAAACTTTTTTACCACAACTGTGGTGGTATGAGAGGCAAACTGAATAGACTCTTTCTTGACTCAAAATCTTGCCAATTTAATGTACTGACGTTCACGGAAACCTGCCCAGTAGGACCACAAGCATCGATGACTTCTACCATGCACTCTTTCATTAATGCCTATGAATTCCAAAATAATGGATTACAAAGTAATGTGTAAGTAATGCAAAAAAGAATCATTGTGGTACAGAAATTCATGTGGGTTTATCTACTAACTACTTTACTGCATTACAAAGTAATGCACAGTGAAGGGTAGAGTAATGCAAAACGGAGCGAGTATCGTTACTTATAATGACATCGCAATGTTAAATTCATCGATGCGGTCATGCGAAAACGATCCGATGATGATTACTGCTAATAATTACGTAATTATTTTTTTTTTACGTAATTATTACCAGTTTTTTTTACGTAATTAAAAAAAAAAGCAACTCAAAGCTTCTCAGGTAGCTTCCCTTCTATACTTTATTTCAGTGCTAGCTATTTAGCTAGGTGTTTTGTATCAAATTTCGAACTGATCATACAGACCGAGTAAAGCAAAAATGGTAAAAATTGCCAGCGACCAGCCGCCAACTGCCGGAACTCTGCTTAAAAGCAGCAAGCATCATACATGTTCCGTTAAATTGCGCTAAAGTCAATGTTAGGACGCTTTATGTTTCTGGAGAGATTGAGTTTCTGTAACATAGCATTGTGCGGGTAGAAAAAGGTCAAATGGAAGTTTCTTTATTAAAGAATGCCTTGTGTTTGGTAGAGTGATAAGACGATGGTAGTATATATTGTTAAAATAGAAAAATTAATGCTTTTTGAATTGATTTTATGTCTTGATTAGGAGACTGTGGTTGTCGTATATAGGTTTAATTTGTCAGTGCGAAAACGGTTTTTCGAAAATGTTTTTTATGGAAGAGATGGTAATGGAAAAACTGAAATAATACAGGTAGCAAGAAAGTCTCGCAAATCATCTTCTTATAGACGAATTTATTCGTAAAGAATGTAATTTAATGAAAAAATATGAGAAACTTAATCCAAAGGAAAACTTGATAAATTGGTACGTAGTATTTTATAGTTAATGTTCGTGGTATACTCGTGAAGTCTGTAATGAACAATTTTTTAGTGTCCGCTATAATTTTGAAAACTAATCATCGATTTAGTTCGACAGGGAAAGATAATATAAAGATGCAATCGCAAGTTTTTCAACTTTAAAATGCATAAAAGCTTGCATTAGGAAGAATGTGCGATTGTCATTAATAGCAATGCTACGAAAGTCAATGAAAGATAAACGATAATTTTTGTGCTGAAAAAGTCGATGATTTCGCGGTAGTTAAAATAAAAGAATGAAATTGCAAAGTGGTATTGCTTTGTATATCCTTTTGGCAAAAAAAAACTTTGATTTGTTGCTCGCTCTTTGAAAAGTACTATAGGACTTTTGATTCCTAAGAAACTATTTATTTAGCTACCAAAAATTTCATCTTGTAGAATAGAACTTCGCTTTTGGCCGACCCAAATTTTTATGTTACGAGCCGTCACTGATGCGTAGTGATTTCTACTCTAGTTGCATCTCTTAATGAGGAGGATAAAATTATAATTCTCGGTGATTTCAATCGCCCAAATTTAAAATTTACGGCTGATGAAACTGATAATAATCTCATTCCTTTTAATCTTTTTGACTCCAGCGATTTCAATCTATAATAGTTATTACATTTTATGGCAATGATTTGCAGCAAATAGCTCCGACACCTAACCAAAATGGAAACTGGTTAGACCTCATATTTAGTAAAATCTACGACGATGTAGTGGCTAACTCAACTGTTGATGCAGAAAACTTTTTTGGCAATACCCTTCACCACTCTCCGTTCACAGTTGAGTTGTTATCTACATCTGATATGTTCACTTCGCTATCTTACAATAACTCCATTGTATATGACTTTCGGAATGCTGATTATAAGAGCATTACGGATTGTCTTCTAAGAGTTGACTGGGCTAGTAATTTTTCAACGCTAGAATTAGATGACGCTGTATCATTATTCTATGAGTTGGTTTTTGACTCCGTTGAAAAGTTCACCCCAAAGATCAAGAGAAAAGACAAAATATCTGAACCATGGCTTGATGGCAATCTAAGGTATTTGTGGAATCAAAGAAAGAATTTTAGGGTAACCACCCTCAACACTTTTCAAATTTTCAAAACGTTAATATTTGTTGTTAATTTTCATTGCAGGATCATTCCCATTTGCAAATCTAAAAAATTACAAAAATTGTCATAGCTGTCAGCCCTTTCATGATTTTTTTATGAAATTCCTACGACATTTGGTTTAAATTAAGGTCCGTTTACTACATGATATTCATTTTGATTTCATGACTGGACCGGAAGTTATAGGGAAAAAAGCTTTATTTTGCTGAGCAAATTTGCAAGATTCAGGAGGCAAAAATCACCATAGCTGGCAACTCTATTCTAATTTTTCTACCAAATTTCGATCAAATGTTGTCTGAAGTAAGGTCCAAATATTGTGTGAATTTTGTTGAAATCTGACAGCTGAATCGGAAGTTATAGGCCAAAAAGCTGTTTTTTTTCTCAGTGATTTTTCAAGGTGGTACCACTGCCACAGGGTTACCCGAATTTCAAAATCACTTCTGTCAGACTTAGTCTTAGTTAATAACAATATGCCCTGTGAATTTTATTATAATTGGATAAGCCGGTCATCAGTTCTCGTGAACAGAAGTTTCGAGTGCTGAAAATAGAGGTAATTTGGCGATGGGTGTCCGTTCTTGTGCAAACCGGAATTTTGAAAATGTTGGTTTGACATGATGGATAACGGTTAAAATATATCAATGATTTGAAGTTTTTGACAAAAAGCAAAAATTTTTCAGGAGGGTCGTTGATTTGAAGGATTTTTTTTCAGGAGCCTGCCGTAACTACCGGGTTATCCGCACTGTCTTGAAAATCCATATGTGTTAAGTCTTGGTCAGCATCAACAGGCTCTGTAATTTTCACGATGATCTAATGTTTTTGTCAGAAGCTATGACAAATTAAAATTTGCGAAAAAATCCTTGCCTACTTTTAGACACTCAGCATCCACACACGGCTCAAAATTTCCAATTCTTCATCATAGAAAAGCTTAGAACAGAACAAGTTTTTATTTTCAATACTTTTTTTTAACAAAAATTTACACTGCTTGGAAATATAAAAGTACCTCAAAATTCACTAAAATGCTCGCCACCCCCAAAGGGTTAAAGATATCTGAATTTTAGCAAATTATGGACCTACCTACTATATACATCTATGTCCTCCAAAAATTTCACCTCAATCGGTTCGGCCACTCCAGAGATTATTTCCCTTAATCATTTTGCTGTGATATATATATATATATATATATATATATATATATATATATATATATATATATATATATAAATATATATATATATATATATATATATATATATATATATATATATACACATATATATAAAGAAATACGAATTTTCGGCGAAACGAGTTTCATTCGAAAATTCAGTAAAAATTTTCGAAAGTAGAAAATTTAATCCTGCGGTGATTTCTGGGGCTGTTTCACGCCTTTTTAATTTGCTGGTAACCACTATTCTGCAATCATCTGCGGATATTGTTGCTTTCGATCTCCCACTCCGTCTTTTGTTAAGATAACTGCCACTTTCCCGATATTTCTTACGTTATAAGCGACCGTAGCATGAGGTATTTTCATTTTTTTGCCACTTTCTCGATTACTTATGCCACTTTTATGGTACGCTATTATAAGCGAACGCGTTTCCGTACTCAATTCTTTTCGTGGAGGCATTTTCAAAAAACTATCACTCGATATTTTGCTCACGACTTTAACAGAGTAAATACCACACTGCAACTGACCATAAGTTATGGATATCACTATGATATCCATAACATATCACTATGATCTTCTAGGAAGGTCATTTAAAGATCATTACCTACAATTTACCTGATAAATAACTATCCCCAGAAATTTATACGAATTATTATTGTAATTACATCGCAATAAACAATTTCCGGGAATCCGGCTAAGTGCAGGTAAAGGAGAGTAATCTTTATCTCATATAATGGGTGTTTCTTCCCGAACCACATTTTAAATACGTATTTCACTTTATTATAATGTTTTTGTTGTAAACATAATAATCCACGAAAAAAGGGGTGCCTAAACACTTTTGAGCGGTAATATATATATATATATATATATATATATATATATATATATATATATATATATATATATATATATATATATATATATATATATATATATATATATATGGAAATATGAATTTTTGGCCGAATCGATTTTAATACTAATGTTCTGTGAACATTAGTAAAAATTATATATAACTTTTTTTATCGCATTATAGGCTATATAGCATGAAAAAGTATAAAACTAGATCATTTTTGTGGCTTCTTTCGAAAATAGATTCGTCTTTTTTTACTGAATTTTCGAATGAAACTCGTTTCGCCGAAAATTCGTATTTCTTTATATATATGTATATATATATATATATTTATATATTTATATATATATATATATATATATATATATATATATATATATATATCACAGCAAAATGATTAAGGGAAATAATCTCTGGAGTGGCCGAACCGATTGAGGTGAAATTTTTGGAGGACATAGATGTATATAGTAGGTAGGTCCATAATTTGCTAAAATTCAGATATCTTTAACCCTTTGGGGGTGGCGGGCATTTTAGTGAATTTTGAGGTACTTTTATATTTCCAAGCAGTGTAAATTTTTGTTAAAAAAAAGTATTGAAAATAAAAACTTGTTCTGTTCTAAGCTTTTCTATGATGAAGAATTGGAAATTTTGAGCCGTGTGTGGATGCTGAGTGTCTAAAAGTAGGCAAGGATTTTTTCGCAAATTTTAATTTGTCATAGCTTCTGACAAAAACATTAGATCATCGTGAAAATTACAGAGCCTGTTGATGCTGACCAAGACTTAACACATATGGATTTTCAAGACAGTGCGGATAACCCGGTAGTTACGGCAGGCTCCTGAAAAAAAATCCTTCAAATCAACGACCCTCCTGAAAAATTTTTGCTTTTTGTCAAAAACTTCAAATCATTGATATATTTTAACCGTTATCCATCATGTCAAACCAACATTTTCAAAATTCCGGTTTGCACAAGAACGGACACCCATCGCCAAATTACCTCTATTTTCAGCACTCGAAACTTCTGTTCACGAGAACTGATGACCGGCTTATCCAATTATAATAAAATTCACAGGGCATATTGTTATTAACTAAGACTAAGTCTGACAGAAGTGATTTTGAAATTCGGGTAACCCTGTGGCAGTGGTACCACCTTGAAAAATCACTGAGAAAAAAAACAGCTTTTTGGCCTATAACTTCCGATTCAGCTGTCAGATTTCAACAAAATTCACACAATATTTGGACCTTACTTCAGACAACATTTGATCGAAATTTGGTAGAAAAATTAGAATAGAGTTGCCAGCTATGGTGATTTTTGCCTCCTGAATCTTGCAAATTTGCTCAGCAAAATAAAGCTTTTTTCCCTATAACTTCCGGTCCAGTCATGAAATCAAAATGAATATCATGTAGTAAACGGACCTTAATTTAAACCAAATGTCGTAGGAATTTCATAAAAAAATCATGAAAGGGCTGACAGCTATGACAATTTTTGTAATTTTTTAGATTTGCAAATGGGAATGATCCTGCAATGAAAATTAACAACAAATATTAACGTTTTGAAAATTTGAAAAGTGTTGAGGGTGGTTACCCTAAAATTCTTTCTTTGATTCCACAAATACCTTAGATTGCCATCAAGCCATGGTTCAGATATTTTGTCTTTTCTCTTGATCTTTGGGGTGAACTTTTCAACGGAGTCAAAAACCAACTCATAGAATAATGATACAGCGTCATCTAATTCTAGCGTTGAAAAATTACTAGCCCAGTCAACTCTTAGAAGACAATCCGTAATGCTCTTATAATCAGCATTCCGAAAGTCATATACAATGGAGTTATTGTAAGATAGCGAAGTGAACATATCAGATGTAGATAACAACTCAACTGTGAACGGAGAGTGGTGAAGGGTATTGCCAAAAAAGTTTTCTGCATCAACAGTTGAGTTAGCCACTACATCGTCGTAGATTTTACTAAATATGAGGTCTAACCAGTTTCCATTTTGGTTAGGTGTCGGAGCTATTTGCTGCAAATCATTGCCATAAAATGTAATAACTATTATAGATTGAAATCGCTGGAGTCAAAAAGATTAAAAGGAATGAGATTATTATCAGTTTCATCAGCCGTAAATTTTAAATTTGGGCGATTGAAATCACCGAGAATTATAATTTTATCCTCCTCATTAAGAGATGCAACTAGAGTAGAAATCACTACGCATCAGTGACGGCTCGTAACATAAAAATTTGGGTCGGCCAAAAGCGAAGTTCTATTCTACAAGATGAAATTTTTGGTAGCTAAATAAATAGTTTCTTAGGAATCAAAAGTCCTATAGTACTTTTCAAAGAGCGAGCAACAAATCAAAGTTTTTTTTTGCCAAAAGGATATACAAAGCAATACCACTTTGCAATTTCATTCTTTTATTTTAACTACCGCGAAATCATCGACTTTTTCAGCACAAAAATTATCGTTTATCTTTCATTGACTTTCGTAGCATTGCTATTAATGACAATCGCACATTCTTCCTAATGCAAGCTTTTATGCATTTTAAAGTTGAAAAACTTGCGATTGCATCTTTATATTATCTTTCCCTGTCGAACTAAATCGATGATTAGTTTTCAAAATTATAGCGGACACTAAAAAATTGTTCATTACAGACTTCACGAGTATACCACGAACATTAACTATAAAATACTACGTACCAATTTATCAAGTTTTCCTTTGGATTAAGTTTCTCATATTTTTTCATTAAATTACATTCTTTATATATATATATATATATATATATATATATATATATATATATATATACATATATATATATATATATATATATATATCATCATCATCATCAAAAAAATTCAGTGACTATTTCTCAGGACCGCGCCATCCGATTGAGCTGAAACTTGCAGGATACATTGGTGTGTATGCAAAATAGGTCCAGGCTTCACTAAATGTGGCCATTTTAGTGACATTTTAAACATACCTATTATTCCGTACACAAATAATTTTTGCAAAATTTAAGGTAATTTAACCCCATGTGTGCGCTAGGTGCCTAAAATGAGAACGGGAAAATTTTTTAAATTGTGATAACTTTTGACAGAGCTATTCAATCATTATGAAGCTTTCAGAACATATTGGTATTATTTAGATGTAAATTTGTGTAGCTTTTGATGAGCATATACGTAACCCTGTAGCTAGGGCAGGCACTGAAAGTGAAAACCTCCAAATCATCGTCGTTCTTGAAAAAATGCCGCTTCTTAAAAAAAAGCCACTCATATAGAAATCTTATGATTTGTTTTTATAGCCAAAGTAAAAAATTTGATATGGTACAACGGGCACGCCTGGTAACCCTTGCCCAATTTAACTATGCTTTTAGCATCAAAAACTTCTGTTCACGGAAACTCACGATCCAATAAGCAGAATTGATTGAAATTTACAGAATGTATTGGTCTTAAATAGGACCAGGTCTGATAGAAGTGATTTTGAAATACTGGCGATTCTGTGCGTGGTGGCATCTTGAAAAATCACTAAAAAAGTTAACTGCTTTTAGCCCTATAAATTCTTATTCAGTCGTTCGATTTTGACGAAATTCACACAGCAGCTGAACTTTATTTTAAGCCACGTTCGGTAGAATTTTGGTCGAAATTCGAAGAAATTCGGTTGGAGCTGCCAGCTATGATAATTTTTGTGCCTTAAATTTTGAAAATTCGTTAAGGAAAATAAAGCTCTTTGCCCTATAGCTTCCAGTACAGTCATGGTATCATAACGAAATTCATAAGGCAAATTAATTTTATTATAGGTAATATTCAGTAGAAATTTTAGTTCAATAAAATGATAGAGTTGACAGCTATGGTTGTTTTTGTATTTTTTTGGCATACCTGTAGTAAGCTGTTTTAGCATAGAATTTTTAAATCGTAGTGATCTTATAGTGAAAATAAACACCAGACATTAAGATCTAGAAAATTTGAAAACTTTTGCGAATGGTAACCCTAAATTTCTTTGCATCCCTATAACTTCCAATGCAGTCATCGGATCAATACGAAATTCACAGAGCTGGTTGACTTCAACGTAAGGCAGATGCGACATATTTTTGGCTTCGTTGCTAGTTAAGGGCTGCTAGCACTAGGCCTTTTTGTTATTTTCGTTCCAATAAATACTTGCATTAAGTATTTTCATGCAAACATTTGCAATGAAAATAAGTAAACATTGTTTAAATTTTCTAACCTCTGGACATTTTTCGGATGGCAACCCCAAACACCTTTCTACTGCAGTAACTTTCGATGAAGTCACCGAAATTAAAATTAGCTTAGATTCTATTATTACTTAGGATGTATTAGTTTTAAGTAGGAAAAGTAAGTAGTGGTAGAATACACACTCAAAATTTGTACAAATCCCCTACTGTTCTTCGAACATTAGTGTTTCTAGCGGTTCTGATGAGGTAGGGTTTTTTTTTATAATTTTAAGATCGACCAAATACCCCTATTGCTGTAAACACATAACAGCAACATTGTCGTAGGGGGAGGCGTACTTCTATGTAGAACTCCGCAGTTGAATTTGGTGAACCACAAAAAAGCGAAAATGTCGCTGTCAATGCAACCAAGGCACCAACCAAATTCATTTTTTTTTCTTTTGTATTGCTAAATCCTGTTGTACGAGGATTAGGTTGGTTGATCACAATACATATCAGCCATCGCTTGTCTACTCCACCAGACCATTCCACCTAATTCAAGCAGATTTAATTGAACCTAGTGGTGATGCCAACCTGCGGTAGGTATCGACGCTAGCGATGCGGTAAAATTAGAAATTTCGCAAATTCTGACGCTGCGACAAATTCGGCCGTTGGCATTGAGGGCATTACCATACAAAACAGTGCATTCTAATTTTTTGACAGCGGTTTGTCGCAGCCTACTGCGACAAATCGTTGTATTGTGATTAACGCTTATGTGCGGCGTTCAAAACTTGAAGCACACGAATCCACAGCGCTTATTCATATCAAGTACTGAACCTATACCTAAAATATATACCTAAAGTGATTTAAGAAAGGCATTGATCGCTATATAAAACAATAACTTATATGTACTCGAAAACAAAACATCAGCTACTTACAGTCAATCCATTGAATGTCGGTGCCATAGTAAACTCCATTCCAGCCACATTTAAATGAAAAAGAACATCATTCAACGAATCAAGAAATATTCCCACAACTATATAACTCAAATTCGACGAAAGGGAGTCGTTCGACACCAATGGATTTGCAAAATCAATATGCATATAGGTCACAGGCCGTTCTTCCGCAACATACTGTTTGAACCATGTCCTCAAATACGCTGAATCGAAAATGATGACTGGGTATTCGTTAAGAGGTATTTCCCTGGCGAATATTTTAAAATCGGTTGGTATGTAGGGATTATGGTCCGGCAGATGGAAAATCTTGTTCGCTTTACATGTTGCCCATTGCTGCCAAAATAATCATATCGGCATTTAACGAGCTTAGTTTTTTTAAATATATCTATTTTACACTACATTCAGTAGACTCTTCGGTATCACTTCCTTCCGATATTTTCCTTTATAAATCGGCTCGACATCGTAAGTGGTAGGTTCAAATTTTTTCGCAATGATCAGTATTCGACAGTTAGAAGGTTGTAGTGACTCCATTAGATTGTTAATCAAGTCAGGACGCCATTCTAGGCTCAAAACAGGTCCTGTAATGACTTCCTCCATTGGACACAACTGCATATTATTATAGATTCTTTAACTTATCATTTCAATTACATCCTCGCTCGAAAGTGTTTTTTGGATAAATTACCTGCAACGACTGTACTAAATGCATAACAAAGCTTCGTATGCTTTCTTTCTCCCTAAATCGGAAATTCAAGTCATTCATGTTTGTGATTTCATCGAATATCCACTTTTTCGGTCCTTCTTCGCGTAAAAGCCGTATGTATTCAAACACTAACTGAACGATTTCCTCGACATGCTCCAGTCCTTCCTCGGTAAGACTTATTGTTACCTCCAGAAATCCAAAACCATGCAGTACTTTCATGTGAGATGCACTCATTCTGAGAAGGTAAAACATTGTAGTTTCATACGTTTACAAACCGAAAAATAACATCTTTACTTATTACTCCAATGTCTTTTCCGAAGCTCAGCTATAATACTGCCTTTCCCTTTATGTTCAATCAAATGAACCACATAATCTTCTGGCTGAAATACGTTCACTGAAAACCGTCCACAGTATTGTATGTTTTCTCTTACCCTAGACCGATATTCCATTGTAAAATCGTCCGTAGTAAAACATAGGACTAATGATCTAAAGTCCTTCACCGGCGTTATATACACTTTTGTTGCATACTCTTCTGGAAGATAGGGCTGTTTATTCCAATTCAAAGGTTCAATTTTTTTATTTTCGATTTCTGAAAATTTAGATACAACCCATTCCTCGAGGACATCTAACGACTCTACAATCCAAAACAAAACTGTCAGTCAGCTGAAAATTCATTTAAATGAAACAAACAACCTCGTCCTAGCACGATGAGACACATCAAGTTCGATGAATACCACTTTTTGAAGAAAGCCACCAGTTCATCTCTCACATTTATGTTCATTCGCCGCGGTATTGTCTCTAGTGTCATTGAGTTGCCTAAAATAAAAGGATGTTCTTCCTGCGATTTTACTACTTACTAGAAACAATAGAATTGTAACCATACCAGCCCCAAAATTTTTGTACGGGTGTTTTGGATCGGCCATGTGCTTTTGAATTTGACGAATAATGGCCTGATCGTCGTACAGTTTTTTTTCAAACTCAGAGTTCACCTGGATGAAAATTAATCTGCATTAGGCTTCGATTGCATTTATTTCAAAACTGCGACTTACCACTTTAATTTCTTTTTCTATCGAAGCCGACTGAAATTGGGGTGCAATGAAAAATTGAGCGAATCGATCTAAAGCGTTCTCCAATTTGTCGATTGTAATTTCAAAATAAAATTTCGTCATGGCCGAGTACGTGAAGGCATTCGATTTCCCACCGTTACGTATTAAAAAATTTTGATAAGAGCTTTCTTCTGGATACTTTTCACTTCCAAGAGTAACCACATGTTCACATAAATGTGCTAAGCCCGATAAATGTTTGGGATCGAACATCTGTCTGAAAATACATATTTTAGAGCGAGTTTTAATAAACATCGAAGCGGCCTGGTTTTTTTTTTGTAAAAAAATCATATTTTTGATTTGGCATGTAGATTCATCCTCTATCTTTGAAGTTAATGTATTCACATCTAACCAATTCACTGGCAGTCAAATTTGAAGCGATTTGCATTGAGTGTCAAGATTTTATTTTGAAGAAATACAAAGATGGCATTTTCCACGCTTAGAAAATAAAACAAAAACCCATTACGAGACATTCCGTAACTGGCGTCACTGAATTAAATTCCTGTACAAACTTAAATGTGGCTGGTAGTAAATGGGTTAAATACATTATAAAATGTAGAAAAAGCAGAGGATACTATACTTGAAACACAGGGCATACCCAACTTGTATAGACAAAGATGCAGCAGCCACCTCACATTCACTATCGCTAACCAGTAACGCTTTCAATTCATTGTCTAGAATAATTCCTCTGTAATCTCGTTTGTCCGTAACTGATTTTACGATATTGTTTACCCTGTTTAAAACGAAATTGATAATTTTAATTACATTTCTTTAGTTCCTAGCATCAAATTTAAAAGTCACCTTTTAATTTGACTACCCCGCAGTTTCATTCTATCCATCAGATCCTATAAACAAACAAAGTTCTTTGACGCGTACCATGACTTATTTATCAATTTATTGCATAATCCCGTTGACATTGACAATTTAACGTTGATACCTAATATTGGTGACTGTGATTTGATTTTTTTAAACTAATCAACATAGTACTTCTCATGTAATTGAACATTTGTACACGGGAAAGTACTCGTATAACCGTTAACTATTTTATTAAATTTCATTGCATTAAATTATATTTTTTTCCGCATTTACTTGCGTCCAGAGAAAAGCCTATAAAGAGAACTCTGGTACCATTTCCCTTAAGGATTCTTGATATTTTTTATGTGTGATTTTAAGTTCTCAGTGAAACTTCAATTCATTATCTAGAAAAATTCTATTGCAATCTCGTTTATCCGTGACTGATAAGTTAATAAGATGATATCAGTAGCATAATATTTGTTGAAATTTTGAATGTTCTGTGCCATAAGTTTTATACTTGAATTTTATGTTATTAGAAGTAGTAGTTATTAGAATTTGGACACTCAAGGAAAATAGACGCTCGTTTTTCTTTGTCTTGCCTTCGGTATCCAAAATCTCTCACGTAATATAAATAATACAGTAAGATGAAGGAAAACACTTTCATGAGTTTCCGTACGATGAGACTCGTAATCGATAATCATTTGGAAAAAATAATCGGATGTGGTCTTCGGTTTCGTCGATAGCTTGAAGCCTGCCGGTCACACGTAGAATGCCATTTTCATCTCGCATGCACTGAGAGAAACACCGCCTCGAAAAACCGCCTCCACCTCGAAGCCGAAGAAGGCAATGAAGGCCAGTGATGTGGCAAGACAGCACCTCATCGTCGTTGTTATCGATCGCAGCAATCATTTGGGTCAATTATTGCTTGAGAAGTGGAAAACTGTGGAGTCAGACTTGATCAACGCGATGATTGACCGGATGGAAAAGCACCCTGGTCGGGCTATGCCTTCGTATAACGGGGCGGGCTGGTTTAGGGAGGTTAAGATCATTAAGTTCAACGACGAACTCACGTTGCGCTAGTGTGTGGCTGTAGTCCCGGAATTACCCGGGCTATTGGAAGGGAGCTGAACTTGAAATTGTAGAGAGACGAAGCATCCCAACACTACCTAGGGCGAAAGAAGTAATGCCGCAGGTGGTGTAACTGGAGGTAGCCTGGAAATTGCTGCAAAGACAAAATCCGGATGTACCAACACAGGATTGGAAGATCCTGGATGTGAAGAAATGGGCAGCGCAAGACGTTGGGCAGGTCTATATTCTTCAAATAAATAAGGAGGCTGACGACTTGCTCTACCTGCGATTCGGAAAAATGGCTTGGGATGTACTCAATGCCTGAACCTTAAGAAATGTCACTCGAAGGGTGGTAATATAAACTGGGAGACCAGTGAGATCGAGAGGGGTCTTGGCACTGTTGATCCGCAGAGTACAACGGCCGATCCCCCGAAGGACGAGGTGCAGGTCAAGGTGGATGCTGCGGCCAGCACTCAAGATACTGCAGATCAATCTGCACCACAGTAAGTTGGCCTCGGCCGAACTACTGCTGACGCTCGATGAAGGTAATATTAGGCGTGTTTTTTTGCTCCGATGCAGAGCGGAGTACAACTATGCCGCAAAAACAACGATCTAGTATAAAACTGCAGCGCATTCGCTAAGACTGACATAGATTGCTGTATTTGCTGTGGTAGCACGCAACAGCTAAAAATAAAGGGAGAAAATAACGAATATACACTATCACAATCGATAGAAAATAGAAAAAGGACTAACAGAAAATTACTTCTTTTAATTTTCTACACATTATGAGGGCTTTTTCTAATTTCGTAACCACCAAAACATTCAACATAATCATGAAAAACCCAAAGCCACCTCACAGCAAAAAAGACAACTTCTCATGAGCTTTTCTTTTTTCTATCAGCGCATTCTACACTTCAACACGTGAACTACAAATGAGGAATAGAATTTCCGTACTAGTGAATTCACTGGTGCAGGAGTGTTGTTGTTTTCAATGCATATACTCTACTCTCTGCTGGATAGAGGAGCAAAAAAACACACCTATTGACGTGGTTCAGGAAGCTTGAATCTCTGCGGAGGCCCGATTTGCGAGACTGGGGTCACGGTATTTCAATTTTATCTTCCCCAACGCAGTAGCAACAATTAGAACGGCTATGCTGGTGAAGAAGAACATTCATGCTTATCTTCTATCCAATTCAAGCACGGACGATCTGACGACGGTGGCACGCAAGGGGGACAAAGAGAGGCAGGTGCTCCTAGTATCCGCCTAAATGGCTCACGACAGAGCCTCTCCACCGGAGGAGGTAACAAAACTCACTGCTGCAAAAATTGCTGCTCGTGAGGGGCAGAATACCCCAGCCCGTGCTAGGCATAACCCTGCACAATGGCTTAAATGG
Organism: Nemotelus pantherinus; assembly: GCA_963978885.1. Lineage (NCBI taxonomy): Eukaryota > Metazoa > Arthropoda > Insecta > Diptera > Stratiomyidae > Nemotelus > Nemotelus pantherinus. Next base: position 93,575,513 of record OZ022263.1, on the reverse strand, counting down.
GCAATTAATAGAGAACTGGAGGGTCCTTGAAGGCCCACCATTTCCTGACCACTGTTACATTAGTTACAGTTTGAAATTCAACATAGCTCGCACTTCTAGGCTGTTTTGTAATCCCAGATTTTCCAACTGGGAGAACTTCAAACGGGAAGTGACCAACAGCTTAGGCCCTCCTCCCAGCATTGGCTCTGTAGCTGACTTGAAGGCTGCGGTAAACACACTCACGAGTAAACTATTGAAAGCAGAAGACAAGTAAGAGAACTCTCTATGTTATCCAAAGTAGCCGATTGCAGGGAATGTTGGGACGAATACAAGGACGTCTTCAGGCGTTATAAATTGGAAATTAGGAAACCCAGATGGACTTCTTGGAAGGAGCTGTGCAGTAGAATTCAAACCACCTCGAAAATGGCGAAACTCAAAAATCTGCTGGCTAAACGCCTTGTCAGCCGGATGGGGAAATGCTGAAGATCCTCGCAACAGCTCGGAAATGCTGAAGATCCTCGTAGGTATTTATTGCCCAGGCTGTTAGGATAAAGTAACCCCTTTCACTGTATGCACCTTCAATAATGTGCACACAGCAGCCATTATGGAGAGCCTCCACGCAATACCCATCCCGCTATTTGTAGCTGGGTAAGGCTCATATCAGCGCAGTAGGCGGGGGCGCAAATCAGAAGGAAGATCCATAAATGCACACCGCAAGGAGGAGCTCAATTCCCTCTGTTTAGAAAAAACTCAGCAAATAACTCGAAACCTATTTACGTTACGATCCAGACTGAAATCTGATCCAATTCAAACAGCTCTGCAACATAGTCACTTGTCTTGTGCGTGTGACTAGCAATTTAATACAATAGGTATGTTCCCGTACTTGAATCTATTATAATATATTAAAATAGATTCGCAGCAAGTCGTTTTTGTACTTTTGCTGCAAGCCAAATGCAAGCCAAATTTTGTAGCAAAAAGAAGCCAGCTGCCAAATTCTGTTACTGCTGCAGTTTGCTGAAGTACGGGAACAGACCTAATGTTGCAAGTTTAGTCAGCATACATACTTGTGCGACTGTTACCCAATCGTGGGTATGCGCCTGGGAAAAGCATTTTATGCTGTTTTTTAGATATGTTATTCTAAGTTATTAAAAAGTTCCTACTTGAGGAACGATACAATGCTTAAAAACCTCCAGGAGCACCAGAACCGCCAAAAACACTAATATTCGAAGAACAGTAGAGTATTTGTGCAGATTTTAAGTGTGTATTGTACCACTAGCTACTTAAGGCCACTTTCACTAGCTACTTCTCCTACTTAAGACTAATACACACTTTGTAATAATAGACCCTAAGCCAATTTAATTTCGATAATTTCATCGAAAAATCGAAGATCACTATGATTTGAAAATTTTCACTACGAGATCACTATGAATTGAAACACCAAGCAAGGTGTACATGTATAGAAGAATAAAATTAAATAGTACATGCATAAATTTACGAAACAAAAAAAACTATACATGAATACAAAACTAATACGCATAAATAAATTATTTACAAATAGATAACATATAAATTAATAAATAAATGACTTAAATCACAGTTAAATACCTTAACTATCATTTAAGTAAATGACAAATAACTACTTAAATGATAGTTAAGGTATTTAACTGTGATTTAAGTAGTTATTTGTCATATATTTATTACTTTATATGTTATCTATTTTTAACTAATTTATTTATGCATTATTTATTAGTTTTGAAATTAAATTTTGTTTCGTAATTTTATGCATGTTCTATTTTATTTTATTCTTCTATACATGTACACCTTGCTTGGTGAATTAAATAAATAATAAATTAAACATATATATTAGTATGGTGCGGGAAGGGGGAGACTATGAAGAGAGAGCCTTGATAATTTTATTTTTAAAAGTTGCTTTAGATATCGTAGGGGAAAAGTTCTCGCTCATGCTATTGAATAGCCTGCAGCACCTATTTATTGGCTCTTTTGCTGCATACGTTGTGTTGTGTTGGTATTCAATAAGCAATCGTCGAGATCTATTGACTCTCAAGGGCTGATTGAGCTGAACTTTTCTTTCAAGTAAACGACATTAACCACGTTTCTGATGGCATCGAAGCTGAAGCAGGCAGATAGCATTAATCTTCTCGACACAAGGGGTAACAAGTTAATACATTTAAGGCGATATTCGTGTGGTGGTAGATAACTGAAATCATGAGGGTTGAAAAGATCTCTCAGAGCGAATAGTAAACACTGCTTCTGAACAGACTCAAACCTTTGGCTGTGAAAAAAAAGCTAATTTAAAATCAAAATTTAGATGTGAAGACTTTGTCTAAACACTAACCTTAATAGCCCGTCCAGACTAAGGATACTTAAGTATCCGCATACATAAGTATCGTCCACACTTTTCATTGATTTTCATGGCAAGGGTAAAATGTATCTGCAGATGTCGCTGCACTGAGGACAATACTTATGTATCCGGATACATAAGTATCCGTAGTCTGGACGGGCTATAAGATATTGTACCACACAACACATAAACTAATTCAATAAAGTAATTATTATTGCTGAAATCATAAGGGTTAAAAAGATCTCTCAGAGCTACTGTGTGAATTTCGTCAAAATCTGGTAGCTGAATCAGAATTTATAGGGCCAAAAGTAGTTATTTTTCTTAATGATTTTTCAAGATGGCACCACTGGCACAGAATTGCCCAAATTTCAAAATCGCTTCAATCAAACCTGATCCTACTTAAGACCAATACATTCTGTAAATTTCAGTTGTATCTGATTATATTGGGTCGTGAGTTCCCGTGAACATAAGTTTTTGATGCTAAAAATATGGATAGTTTGGAAAAATGGTGCCATTCTTGTCCGACGTGGAAAGTTTTACGTTGTCTGTGTAGACAAAGCACAACATTTGTATACGAGCTGATTTTTACTCATTTTCGAAGAAAATTAGTATTAAACTCGTTTCGCCGAAAATTCATATTTCTTTATATATATATATATATATATATATATATATATATATATATATATATATATATATATATATATATATATATATATATAAACATATATATATATATATATATATATATATATATATATATATATATATATATATATATATATATATATATATATAAACATATATATATATATATATATATATATATATATATATATATATATATATATATATATATATATATATATATATATATATATATATCAGCAAAATGATTAAGGGAGATAATCTCTGGAGTGACCGATCCGATTGAGCTGAAATTTTCGAAGGACGTAGATGTATATAGTAGGTAGGTCCATGACTTGCTAAAATTCAGATATCTTAAACCTTTTGGCGGCGGCGAGCGTTGTAGTGAATTTTGAGGTACTCCTATATTTCCAAGAGGCGTAAATTTTTGCTAAAAAAAAGTATTGGAAATGAAAACTTATTATGTTTTAAGCTTGTTTATGATAAAGAATTGGAAATTTTGAGCCGTGTGTGGGAGCAGCGTGCCTAAAAGTATTTGATTTGTCATTACTTCTGACAAAAACATTGGATCACTGTGGAATTTGCAGAACGTATTGATGTTAACCAAAATTTAACACACATGGATTTTCAATGTAGTGCAGGGAACCCTGTAGCTGCGACAGGTTCCTGAAAAAAAATCCTTCAAATCATTGACCCTCCTCAAAAATTTTTGATTTTTGACAAAAAATTCAAATCATTGATAAATTTTAACCTTTGTGCATCATGTCAGTTTGAAATTTTGAAAATTCTGACTTGCACAAGAACGGCAACCCATCACCAAATTACCTCTATTTTCAGCACTCAAAACTTCTGTTCACGAGAACTGACGATCGGATAATGCGATCAATATGAAATTTACAGGACATGTTGGTATTAATTAAGACCAGGTCTGATAGAAGTTATTTGGAAATACGGGCAAGACTGTGGCAGTGGTGTCATTTGGAAAATTCGCTGAGAAAAAAAACTGGTTTTTGGCCTATAGCTTCCGATTTAGCCACCAGATTTTAACAAAATTCACGCAGTAGGTGAACCTTACTCTAAGATAAATTTCATAGAAATTTGGTTGAAAAATTAGTATAGGGACGCCAGCTATGACAATTTTCGCCTCCTAAATATTGTAAATTTTTTCAGGAAAATAAAGGTTTTTTCCCTATAACTTCCGATGCAGTAACGAAATCAAGACGAAATTCATGTCACAAGTGGACCTTATTACGTTTCTAATTCTGTACGAATTTCGTTGAAAAATAGTGAAAGGGTTGCCAGCTGTGATTAATTTCGTAATTTATTGACATTTCTTTATTGAGCGATGTTGTCATAAAATTTCCAAATGGGAATGATAATTAACAACAAATATTTTCGTTTCAAAAATTTAATAAGTTTGGACGTTGGTAACCCTGAAGTTCTATTCACTCCTATAACTTACAGCGCAGCCATTCAATCGAAACGAAATTCATAGGGTGGGTTTAACACAACGTGAAGCAGCTATGTTGTTAGCACATGATTGCCAGCACCAGACAATTTCGTAAATATTGCACCAACAGATGCTTCCATTTTGTATTCATAAGCAAAGCATTTACAATAAAATAAGCAACCGATATTTAAATTTTCCGAGTTTTGAAAATTTTTTGGATGGCATCCCCAGACATAGTTTAATCGCTGAAACTTTCGATGACATCCTTGGATGAAAACGAAATTCAAATGATACGTTGATTAAGGGGTAAAACCACAGTAACGGTCGAAAAATAAGGCTTTTTTTGACAATTTTTTTCGGAAACCTGGAACGGGAGTAGGAAATTTCCGTTAAAGGGCTTTATTGAGCACACATTGAAGTATTAGAAAAAATTTTTTTATTATCATTTTCATACAAAATGGCGGCGATAGCGCCGATCTTCAAATAAGCTTTTTTTTTTAAATTGATAAACGGGCGAAAAGATTTAGCGCAAACGATGAGACCTGGATCAAAAAAGAAACAAAGTTCATTATTCACATACAATTAGCTATAGAATCACGTAGGCGTTTTTATTTAAACTGATTTTTGTAGAAATGGCACACTTTTGAATTTTTTATAATTATTTATGATTGTTTGTAATTGTTTATAATTGTCTTTAAAAAAAAAAGTTTACATCCAATCAAAAAACGGCTACGTGATGCTCAAGATATTGCATTTACAAAGCTACAAAAAAAATTTGAGACTGATCGGAGCAATAGTTTTCGAGTTATGATTTCGCCCAAGTCGAAAAAAGTAGTTTTGAGAAAAACGTATTTAAAGTTTAATGTGCATTTAAATCATAAAAATGTTATATGTACCTTTAACAACTATGCCTGTACCATACATTTGGCTATCCGTGTTGGTGCTCGCCTATATAAAAAAGCTATAAAAAGCTATAAAAAAAAATTGGATTTTTTGAACCGGTTACTGTGGTGTTACCCCTTAAGCACGAGCATGTCATGATAGATTTATTGCTGCTGTGTTGGACAAATGTTGCCAGCACTGAACATATTCATCATTTGTGTTATAGGAAATGCTGTCAGAAAATGATATTTGTTCCTTTGAGTAAGAAATGGTTGATTTGAGACTACAAAGAAGTGTATAACGTCTTCACTCATTTTTAAATCCCTCAATGATAACTTCTTCGAAAATTAGTTTTCTAGCGGTTCTGATGCGCTAGACTTTTTTTGATTGTTTTATAAAATAATTGTTTTTTTTTCAAAAACAGTTCGTTTTTGTTAACAACAGAAACGCCAATCACTAGCCCTCACCTTGCGCATCTAAAAATGTCTTAAAGGTTATTGATTTGTGATCACGGTTCCCTTCTTGTCTATAATCGCATAGGCAACGTATATCGTCTCTAAAGCTTATCAAAGCAGAGAATAATTGATACGGGAAACTCGATCGTTTTGCGGAATAAGCCTCCGAAAGCAGAATCAAATTGGAATTGTTTTTGCGGGATGATTAAAATTGAAAAATTTTTATTTATCTTGAAAATTTTTATTTGACAAAGTGGTTTCGAAAGCATGCACTGATTCTCATCAGACACCAGCACACAGTGCATACTTGACTGGTGTGACCACTTGCAGTTGGAAATCATTAATAGTTATTTACGCTGGTTGTGACAAATTTTAACATCTCCGACTTATATCCATGGAAATAATTTACTCATAAAGGTTATTGATTTGTGATCACGGTTCCCTTCTTGTCTATAATCGCATAGGCAACGTATATCGTCTCTAAAGCTTATCAAAGCAGAGAATAATTGATACGGGAAACTCGATCGTTTTGCGGAATAAGCCTCCGAAAGCAGAATCAAATTGGAATTGTTTTTGCGGGATGATTAAAATTGAAAAATTTTTATTTATCTTGAAAATTTTTATTTGACAAAGTGGTTTCGAAAGCATGCACTGATTCTCATCAGACACCAGCACACAGTGCATACTTGACTGGTGTGACCACTTGCAGTTGGAAATCATTAATAGTTATTTACGCTGGTTGTGACAAATTTTAACATCTCCGACTTATATCCATGGAAATAATTTACTCATAAAGGTTATTGATTTGTGATCACGGTTCCCTTCTTGTCTAACCAACCAGCGTAAATAACTATTAATGATTTCCAACTGCAAGTGGTCACACCAGTCAAGTATGCACTGTGTGCTGGTGTCTGATGAGAATCAGTGCATGCTTTCGAAACCACTTTGTCAAATAAAAATTTTCAAGATAAATAAAAATTTTTCAATTTTAATCATCCCGCAAAAACAATTCCAATTTGATTCTGCTTTCGGAGGCTTATTCCACAAAACGATCGAGTTTCCCGTATCAATTATTCTCTGCTTTGATAAGCTTTAGAGACGATATACGTTGCCTATGCGATTATAGACAAGAAGGGAACCGTGATCACAAATCAATAACCTTTATGAGTAAATTATTTCCATGGATATAAGTCGGAGATGTTAAAATTTGTCACAACCAGCGTAAATAACTATTAATGATTTCCAACTGCAAGTGGTCACACCAGTCAAGTATGCACTGTGTGCTGGTGTCTGATGAGAATCAGTGCATGCTTTCGAAACCACTTTGTCAAATAAAAATTTTCAAGATAAATAAAAATTTTTCAATTTTAATCATCCCGCAAAAACAATTCCAATTTGATTCTGCTTTCGGAGGCTTATTCCGCAAAACGATCGAGTTTCCCGTATCAATTATTCTCTGCTTTGATAAGCTTTAGAGACGATATACGTTGCCTATGCGATTATAGACAAGAAGGGAACCGTGATCACAAATCAATAACCTTTATGAGTAAATTATTTCCATGGATATAAGTCGGAGATGTTAAAATTTGTCACAACCAGCGTAAATAACTATTAATGATTTCCAACTGCAAGTGGTCACACCAGTCAAGTATGCACTGTGTGCTGGTGTCTGATGAGAATCAGTGCATGCTTTCGAAACCACTTTGTCAAATAAAAATTTTCAAGATAAATAAAAATTTTTCAATTTTAATCATCCCGCAAAAACAATTCCAATTTGATTCTGCTTTCGGAGGCTTATTCCGCAAAACGATCGAGTTTCCCGTATCAATTATTCTCTGCTTTGATAAGCTTTAGAGACGATATACGTTGCCTATGCGATTATAGACAAGAAGGGAACCGTGATCACAAATCAATAACCTTTATGAGTAAATTATTTCCATGGATATAAGTCGGAGATGTTAAAATTTGTCACAACCAGCGTAAATAACTATTAATGATTTCCAACTGCAAGTGGTCACACCAGTCAAGTATGCACTGTGTGCTGGTGTCTGATGAGAATCAGTGCATGCTTTCGAAACCACTTTGTCAAATAAAAATTTTCAAGATAAATAAAAATTTTTCAATTTTAATCATCCCGCAAAAACAATTCCAATTTGATTCTGCTTTCGGAGGCTTATTCTCTTTGCAGTTGCGGGTTTGAGCACGATGCTAGATTTTCCGTACCCCGAGTAACCAAGTTGTAGGGAGACTGCGGTGGTTAATCCCCCGTAGCCTACAAAAAATTGAAAACGCAATAACTACAGATTTATTGACTAACGCGGAGTACAGGTATATGCTTATCGTGAGCTAGCGAATGAGTGAATAATGACATTCCATATAACAAACAGTTGTGTAATTAAAATATATCTCCTAAGCGATCGCGGCGTCTCCGGTGGAATAACTGGGAACCCTACATCCTCTTGGATTATGTTAGCCATATGTATTTTTGAGCAATATGTACGTGTATCTCCTTGATGTATGTGGGAATGAACCCACAAGGTCTACGCAAATCATGACCCACGGTTTGGTAGCCTCTTCAGCTCCTTGTTTCCTTAACACTTGATATACTTGCGTGCATTTTGGGCCAGTAGTACTGACGCGCAACTCGATCATGTGTCGGACTTACTCCCACATGTTTGGTACCACTTAAGCATCAGTTATCTCCAGCTTTCACAGCCTCCTACGATCCCTAACTCGAACGTGCTTCCACAAGGTCTCACCGTTTAAGGACCATTCTAGAAATTCACCGGGATCCTCCATGACTTGATGTCGCATTCGTTCACACCAGCGGTCCTCGGAAGCCGTACCAGGACCTGTTTGTATTACCGCCACTGTGCGAGAGAGGGCATCTGGCAGGAGATGATGCTTGCGTTTCCTGTGTACGATATCAAACTCATATTGTTGATGTCAAACAGCCCACCTTGCGAGCTTTTCCTCAGGATCCTTCACTTCAGCCACACTAAGGAATAATGATCTGTGATCAGCGTAAAATGGGTTCCTGCAATGTATTTTCCTTCACAGTTTCTCTATAGCCCACAGAACTCCCAAACATTAAAACGACTTAAGTGGCAGATCACTTTATCTCCCTCGGAGTGGCTCTGACTCAGCACTGCACCCAAGCCTGTGTTCGACGCATCGATTTGGATAACGAAAGGTTATTCGTAGTCTCGACATGTGAGGATCGCTGCCGTTGACAATTATACTTTCGCCCGGAGAAAAGCACGCTCGCATTCCTGTGACCAGATGAACTTTCGACACTTCTTGAGCAGTGATGGCAATGGTGCAACCAAACTGGAGAAATCCGGTATGAATCGTCGCTACCAAGACATCATCCCCCGAAATTGTCGAACGCCCTTGACGTTAGTAGGGAGAGGAACTTGAAAGAGGCACTCTATTTTAACTTTAGTTAACTTTTAATCCATTTTGGACTACCACGTATCTACCAAGTATGATATTTGAGCTGAGGACGACAAAACTCACACTTTTCCTTCGACACCCTTAACACTGGCTTTCGCAACTTCCGGAACACTTCTTCCAAGAATTGCTGGTTTTCTTTCAATGTGCTGGGTTAGGATAGCAATGTCGCCCAGATACGTACCCAGCAAACCAAATGTATCGTAATTAATTCATAAAAGAGTCATATTTTACGAATGTTTTTATCGTTAACGAGCTCGCAAATGAATCGAAAACGATTCATTGGTCCTACTAAAATGGCCATACGAGAAGAATCATTTTTAACGATTCGTAAATGAGTTACAAAAAATGTGGTTTTAGCGAGTATATATCGACCAGCAAACTAGGGGAAGAATCTATGTAAAATCTGCTACTGAGCCGCATAGGCCATAGGGCACACACACATGGCTTGCATTATTTATTGCGTCGGTCATCCTAAGCATTGCTGCGTATCGTTTTACGAACAGACTCGGTTTCGTATGAGGGATATGTCTGTTGACTGTCGAGAAACTATCGTTTTTAGTGAACGCTCACTAAATTGTTTGCTGGGTAATTACATAGCGTTCTAGGTTAGAGCCCAAGACTCTATCAATTAGTCTTCGGCACGTTGCTGGAGAATTTTGAAACCCAAATGAAATCGTCCGAAACTGAAACAACCCAGCAAACCAAATGCATCGTAATTAATTCATAAAAGAGATATTTTACGAATTTTTTTGTCGTCAACGAGCTCGCAAATGAATCGGAAACGATTCATTGGTCCTACTAAAATGGCCATCCGAGAAGAATCGTTTTTAACGACTCGTGAATGAGTTAGAAAAAATGTGGTTTTAGCGAGTATTTATCACCTATATACTCGTTAAAAGTGATACTTTTATGAATTATTAGCGATATTTTTAACGATTTCAAATATATTAGCTTGTAAAATTAGTTAAAATTATTTACTCATAGTAGAGTAAATTTGAAAGACTGGAAATGAAACAATATAGGCTGTTAAAGACGAACATAAAACATCGTTACATAAGAACACTGTTCAGCACAGTCGACTTAAACTGAAATTTTGTTTGGGATACCGCGACCAGCAAACTAGGGAAAAATTTATGTAAAATCTGTTACTGAGCCGCATAGGCCATAGGGCACATACACATGGCTTGCATTATTTATTGCGTCGGTCATCCTAAGCAAAATTATTGCTGCGTATCGTTTTACGAACAGGCTCGGTTTCGTATGAGGGACATGTCTGTTGATTGCCGAGAAACTATCGTTTTTAGTGAACGCTCACTAAATTGTTTGCTGGAAACCCTCAGTTAAGCACAGTGAACGCTGTAATGTTTTTTGATTTCTCTGCCATTGGAAATTGTGAGAACGCCGACTTAATATTAACCGAGAAAAGATATTTGGCCTAACGTAGACTAAGGTTGCCGAAACATATGGCAATGGGTATGTGGAAACTTATCTTTCAGAAACCTTGTTTAATATCCTATAATCAACACAGAAAAGATATGTCCGTCACACAACCGTCCTTGTTTTTGACGAGGAATATTAGGGAGGCCCAAGTACTATTTAAAGGCTCGACAATTCCTGAATCTATTATTTCATTTGACTCTGTATCTATGTGCTTTTGTATGACAGGGGAGACAGAGTAATAACGCTATTTAATGGGTGGTGATGACGTTTAAATTACATGATCAATCACCGCCGTGCATCCAAAGCCAATCCCCATCAACGCGAATTCCTTTCCCAGTAACGGTGTCACCTTTTCCTCTTCCCTATTGGTCAAACTTGAGTGCGCTTTGAGTTGTTCCGTAACTGCCCCCTGTAACGCATCGTAGTGATCTTCTCGAATATTGAACACTATTCCAAACTGGTGAATGAAATCATCTCCTAAAATGAGAGGGTGAGATAGATGGCACAACTTAAACCCGTAACCATTTAGTCTCGCCTTTCAAATGAAATGGTACAGCACGGTTCCAATAAGCTAAACGGTTCGTCATCTGTGAGCAGAATTTAGGCTGTGGGCGTCGTTTCCGATGACATACCCAGATGCTGGAGTTTCCCCCACCCACTTCTCCCAATGATTGGGTTCGATGCACCCGAACCGAGCACCCCCAGCAGTCATCTCCCACACACTTCCATCTTAAGGTGTGGTCGAGTATCCCCTGACTTTACCGTTAACGCATAGTCTACCCTGACTAACTTCACGGGATCGATCACAGAGGCACTCAGCATACCGCTTACCGAGCGCAGTTGCCATTTTCCGATGCACTACCTTGGGGAGTCTCCACCATCGGGCAATTAAGACAAGAGAACTACCAGCTTCCCACATCCGAAACATCCGGTTGGTTGGTCACTAGTACGGGTTCTTCGATTTTTTGCCCCTGCTACCACTAGAAGACGAAAAGGGACCAAAAATTGAAGAATAACACAAAAACGTACATAACATAGTCGGATGACAACACACTGATGATAAACAGACAAAAAACAATCCCAACAAGAAACACAACACTCCCAAAAACAACAACACAAAAGCACAAACATACAGCCAAACATCTATCGGTAAAATTGTCTAACGGCTAGGGGGAACACGTAGTCGTGTTTAACCAAGGAGGCTGTTAGGGTTTTTTTTTTGTTTTTTAGTAGGCTACCACTGGTTGACGTCCGAAAAAAATCAAAAATAATTGTAACGTTCATATTGATGTACAGTATTCAGCAAAAAACACGTTTCAGTTAAAATTATCCTGAAAATTTCAGCGCAATTGGATCGCGCAATCATGAGAAATAGTTACTAATTTTTCTAAAACACACATGCACGATAAATATATGCATATAAGGAGAATAGGTATTCAAATTAGAAAATGTCATAGTACGCCTGCAAACGAGCAAATTTGTTATAATATAATTTCTAAATTAACTTCTGTGTAGATACAGTGATAAAATCTGGAAAATGATGTAAGTTAAATATATCAAACACAGCTTATGTATAAAAAATTCGCATGCTCAAATATAGACACTCCATATAAATGAATAATGGAATGAAATATTTGAGAAAGATAAGAAAATACAAATATCTACAGGTTTTTCAACGGCCAATATAAGCACAAATGACGCCGCCACTCTAATTTCCTGCTTAGAGCAGCAATTTAAAATTAGTTTTCTCTTCGCAGTTAATTTGATGAAACATTCACTGCGAAATCCACATAAACTAGATTTTCTTGAAGCAAAACAGTGTTTTTTGTTTTAATGTTCATTCCTACATTTGTCTGTATTTTTTCTCAAGTTTTGTGTTAGTTTTCAAGTTGAGGTCAGTAACATTCACGCATTTATATAAAATCCTATGGAAACTCGATCGATAAGCTAAAAATATCACAAGTTATATACACATTATTTTGTACTTTTAACATCAATTGAACAACCTATTTAAGGTCATACAAGATATACATTTATTTTCATATTAATTTATTTTTAAATAAGATATTAATTTATTTTTTAAAATATACAATTTCATTTCAATTACAATTTACTTCTGGCTCCTTTTGGTGTTATGTCCAAATACGGTCTGCTAATTGGGTACAATTCTTTACTTGATTTGAATGAAGTCAGATCATTTATAAGAATGTGTTGAACACTTGTCTCCTTTGAAGGAGAAACTGTTGTTTCGCCGTTCTCTTTTGCATCACCATCCACCATCGAGACAATATGAATGACGAGACTACGCCGTGACGGTGAATTCCTCGCAATGTAAGTCTGTAAAATTATTATTTTGATTTTTGCACTCGTCAAGCTGGAATTTTTAATTAATTCTGAATTGGGTACCTTATAGAAGTTCATCATCTCTTGCTTTGTTATCTTCCTCAAAATAGCAACCTCGGCTATGTCGCGTTCAAAGTGATATGATGATATTGATATCTCACTTAAATATGTATAGAACATCACAGAGAGTTTCTTCGGCTTCTCTAGCTTTTTCGATATCAAAGCTTCTTTGTGTGCGTTAAAATCTTTTTCGCTCATTTCATCAAGCTCACTCTGTGTCAAGAACGGAAAATTAAATTTCTACCTACAGTGAATTATCATTGTATACGCACCAGCATATCATTTAGGAAACTCTCTATTCTAGTCTCTACATATTCAGGATGTTTATCTGATTGCACTATGATTTTAATTCCAGTCGTGCCGGTCGTTTTTCGTGACCCTAAATGCACTATATAGCCTAATTGTTCCTTAGGAGCAAAAAAGAATGTACTTTGAAAGAAGACAATAAATAAAGTACTCACTTGTGTCCTCAAAACATTATAACAAGGCTCGCTGAGTATTTGAGCAACCAAATCCACAAATATGGATGAAGTGTCGTTAATAACACCACATTGAAGGTACAGTTGAGCACAAGATGATTTGTGAAATTTATTTTCGCTTTTGAATAAGTATGATTCACCTGCAAAATTACCACATTATAATGCAACTTACAAGCTCCTATGCATAACATCACCTTACCCTCAGGTAATTTATATTCGCGCTTAAGTAGTAGCTGCCGTGACAGCAACGGCATGATAACCGAATTCGTTGAGTTAATTTTATTCATGATTATGTCTGCCACATCTAAAGCAGCTTGTTTGTTTACGTTGCCGTAAATAAAGCATTCTGCATGAAACCTCGACAAAAACTCTTTGAGAAACCATTCCAACCTCTCTGGCGTCAAACCTGCGTGACAAGAGTGGTTAGATAACTTAGGAAGGCTAGCAATCAGCGCACTTACATTTTATAGCCGCTTCTAATTCACTTTTCGACCATGCATTTTCCACTAAAATCAAAGCCAAATAGTACAAAGAATGTTGATAAGGTTGATCGGCTACGAAGTTCTTAAGCATCAATCGAAATTCCTCTTTCAGAATTTCAAATCGTTGTGGATCGACTTTAAAGTCAAATAAGCGATCCAGGACTTTTTGGATGAGAATATTCTGTTTGTGACTATAGCCGCTGAAGTGTAACTGCAAAGGAAACGAAATAGTTCGAATTCTCAATTCTTTCATTTTCAACTTCAAATTATTTCTTTCACTTACGGAAATACCTGATGTCGTTGTCAAGATTTTAAATTTCAAGCCGGCTAATTCAATGTTGTATAAATATTCATTGAGATTGTCCTTAAACAACGCAACAAGCATATGCGTCAAATCGAAATTCAAAGGATCACTACTAACAATCGGACTAGATATATCGATACTAATAAACGTTTTCGGTTTCAAGAACTCCGTATCTTGCTTATGCCATACCCGAAGTGTCGGTGAATCTTGTATTATTATCGGGTGCTTCGATAAGTCATTGTCTTCTTGCATTAAAGTAAAATCGGTTGGTATAAATGGGTTCGGTTCAGGAAGAACGAAGGTTTCGTTCAAATCACAGTCTCTCCAACACTAAATTATTATTTGCATCATTATTTACGCACCGCTTGCAATATATTACAAATTACTTGAAGTCTATCCATGGGAATGTTTGCGATTGAGTATTTTGTGTCATACCAGGGCTCGGACAGCATGTGCTTCGAATTATATTTCTGAGCTACAACTACTATTCGGCATCGTTCTGGCGTGAAATGATCTATAAGACTTGTTATTAAGTCTGGTCGCCATTCATTAATTAGCCATGGTGCTGAAAGCACTTCCTCTAGAGGATAAAGCTGACGAAACATGAAAACAAAACCATCGTAATCGTTTATCATACGTAAAGCAATGTGAAACTTACATGCATAGCATCCGAAACATTATTTACAAGAGATGTCGGATCTTCTTTATCTTTGAATCGAAATCCCAGTTCATTTAAATTATGCAGTTCCTCGAAAATCCACTTTTCGGGTTTCTCCTTTTTCAACATTTTAATGTACTGGAGAAAGAAATGGTTTGTTTTGTTTTCCCAACACTGAACATCAAATACTAACTTGAAATACGTATTCAACGATTTCATCTACCCTTTCTAAACCTTCTTCCGTCAACGACACACTTATATCGAAAAATCCAAAGCCACCAATGAAGTCTGTATGCGACGAATATAGCCTAAGAGACATTTAATATAGAATTTGTGAAATGTATTTCTCCCAAACGTTACTGAAACCTACCCATTGCACCAACCCTTCTTTCGTAGTTCCGATAGAATACTGCCTTTACCTTCATGTCCAATCAAATGACTCACGTAATGTCCTGGCTGAAATAAGCATTTTTTCCAAAAATTAAACCACATCTCAACAAATATCCACACAACTTACATTTGATTTATAATATTTCGATAAATCATCGATCGTGAAACTGATTGTGAGTGCTCGTATATCTTTTACAGGAACAATGTACACCTTTGTAGCGTACTGATCCTTGCTATATGGTTCAGGTTCCCATAGCTGTCGCGTAACGTTTTTATTGATTATTTTCGAAAATTTCGGCACCACCATTTCTTCCAGCTCAACCAACGATTCTATATATTGGATAATTAAGCTCCATGCACGAGTTCTTTCCGAAAGTTTACTATACCTTTTCCTAATACAGCTAAACACATTATATTTGAAGAATACCATTTTTCATGAAACTTCATAAGCTCATCTCTAGTATTAACGTTGCGTTCATTAGGTATGGTGTAGAGAGTGCTCTTATTTCCTGTTTATGAAAATTCAACACTATACATCACAAAACGCTTCTGACAAAGGTTCATCTCATACCTGTTCCAAATTTACTATACGCATGCTCCCTTCTTGCCAATGACTTGTTCACTTGACGCAATCTCCAAGCATCGACCGGCAAATTCTTCTCATGTTCTGAATTGACCTAGAAGCAGATTCGTTTTGCAAATCCATGCCACACTAATTACATATTTGTAGAGCTTACTGCATTAATTTCTCGTAAAGTAGCACTTTCAGTGAATAGCGGACTTATAAAAAACTGTGCGAAACGATCAAGTGCCCCATCGAGTTTGTCCGGTGCAACATCGAAATGATATCGTGTATTGTCTGAATAAGTTGCAGCATTCGAGCTTCCTCCATTTTTTGATAGGTAGGTAGCGTAGTCATTTTCGTCTGGGTATTTTTCGGTACCCAGGAATAACATATGCTCACAGAAATGAGCTAAGCCAGGTATATAATCAGGATCACTCATGTATCTGAAAAAATGTATATTTTTATATATAAATATAAATGTAAATTCAGGCAACTATTTTTTTTTTTTAAATACATCAAATGACATTGTTTTTGTAGGATGATTAAAATTGCACTGATTCTCATCAGACATCAGCTCATAGTGCATATCTGACTGATGTAACCACTTGCAGTGCGAGATCATTAATTTTAATTAACGTTAATTGTGATAAATTTTAACATCCTCGGTTTATATCCAACTATATCATTTACTCATAAAAGTTATTAATAATAATAATAATAATGGCTTTCTTCAGTATTAGGTAAAATTTTGTGTTTACAACAATATAATGTCTAGAGATTGAACAGCATGTCCTTACATCTATGTTACTACAACTATAAAGAAGCTTAAGTATTGTAAAATAGAATGTCCAGTGCATGTTTGTGTGATTAAAGAAAAAAAGCTAACAAAACCTTGTGGGTAGTTTTTTTTTATAGTAAAAGCTTACGTACTAGCTTATAGTGATGGGCGTTTCTATTATTTTCAAAAAACGAGAACGAACTGTTTTTTCGTTTTAGAAAAACTGTTTGTTGCTATTTAGAAAAAACTATTCGTTCGTTTTTTGCAGCCAAACGTTTTTTGCAAACTGTTTGGCCTTTTTCATCCCATCACTACTATTTTAGACTAGCTTATACCTAGCTTATGCAAAAGATTATTGTGTTTTTTTAAACATATGCGTTTGTTAAAAATGAAATAAGTTAGTTCGTGGAAACGCTGCATTTTAAGATAATGCCGGCCAGCATTTGGAGGAGTCGTAAATTTAAAGGTTTGCCAAGGATGATTTTAAGGCATTCGTTTTGAACTATTTGCAGTTTCTTTTTATGGGACGAGGCACAACTACTCCAGACAGGGGCTACATAAAGAATTATTGGTTGTATTACGGATTTGAAACCTATTTTGTTATCAATCGAAAGTTTGGAATTTTGGTAAATGAAGAGTACTGCATCGATGTGCTCTTTGAAGTTTAGTTTTGCATCCAGGTGAACGCCCAGGTATTTAACCACATGCGTCCAAGACACATTCGTTCCTAAAATAGTCATATGGGGATTGGGAAGAGTTTTTGATGCTCGTTTTTTTGCTGAAGAATATGGCCTGCGTTTTTGCCGGATTTATCTAAATTTTCCATTTATTGCAGTATTTGTTAAGGAGAGCAAGCTGCTGCTGGAGTATGTTGCCAATTTCATCGGGGTTGCTTGAGCTGCACAAAATTGCCGAGTCGTCCGCATATGTAGCAATTTCATAATTAGAGCAGCGTTGTATATCGGCAGTGTATATATTGAAAAGTGTGGGGCTTAGTACTGACCAATGCGGGACGCCTGCAGGAACGCTATATTTGTTGGACATAGCACGAGATTTTACAACGAAAGTTCTGGATTCGAGGAAGGAACCAACTATTTTAGTGACGTAAACAGGAAAGGAGTATTTTATAAATTTGAATATTAGCCCTTCGTGCCATACTGAACCGAAGACCTTTGGAAATCTAATAAAACTAAGCCAGTCGAGTACTTAGACAAAAATCTCCTACGGATATGATTAACTACTCTAAAAAGCTGGTGATTAGTGGAGAAGCCTGGCCTGAAGCCGAATTGCTAGTCAGGCAATACCTTGTGTGCGTTTACGGTTTTTAATAGCCTCGTAGGGATTATTTTTTCGAATAGCTTACTTAGGGACGACAGCAAGCTAAGGGGGTGATAGTTCTGAGAATGGTTGGGACTCTTGTCAGGTTTCAAAATAGGAATTACAACTGGGTTTTTCCAATTGTCCGGAAAATAATCTAATTTCAAGCAGGAGATGAAAATGGAAAATAGTGCTATGATTCAACAATATGTTGGGAATTTTATCTTCGCCGGGGGATGACTTAGGCTTTAAAAACTTGAGTTGCTTCTTAATTTTGGCGGGAGTGCAAAAATCACAAGGAGAAGAGAACTCGGGTAAGCTATTGACAGTGTTTTTAGCAATGGTCTTGGGTGATGAAGTGCGATTTGTGGAAACTTTTGGCCAGAATATCAACCTTTTCGTTTTCCGCGAATGCCAACGAACCCACTTCAGAGTGGAGAGGAGGAATGTGATGAGATTTATGCTTGAGGGCTATGCACAGCTTCCATAGGTCGCCAGAGTCGCAGGTCGCACTATGGTGTCGCACTTCCAGGGTCGCACTATTTTGTACCTGCGTCTCGGGCTTGAATTTGATTGAGAAGGTCAGAGATTAGCAGATCTATTTGTTCTTTACAAGTTATTTGAGAAAGATCCAAGTCTAATAGATTTACAAGTATATCTTCTTGAAGCCTATGGTGAAAATATCTCCAGGATGTTTTGGAATAGAGGGAAAAGGTGTAAGGCTTCAGTGTTACGCTGGAGTTTAAAATATGCTGCAATAATTTTATGTCGGGAATGACCAGCTTAACTGCTATAGCTTCTATGGCATGCGCATTAGGACTACTAATTTTATCGAATGCGATACCTTTTTTGATACCTATGACATGCGTATGAGGACTATTAATTTTATCGAATGCGATAACTTTTTTGATCAAATGGAAATTCCCCCACCTGTTGCAGATTTCCTATATTACTGACAATATTGCAGTTGCTATGTGCAAACTTGTCTCCTTCTTTGAGCCAGGATTTACACAAGAACATAATATCAACATTCTGGTCGATAATAAAGTTGGACGTTTCAATTATCTTGTTTCTAACGCTTTGCGCGTTCCACGCAATAGAATTAAGATCATGCTTAAACATAAACAAACTAAAGATGCATTACCATTAACTGGTCTTCTTGAGAATTGCAGGAGGAGAATTTTGTGATGAGCTCTCTTGGCATGATAGCATCTCTGTAGTTGGAAAGAGACGGCTACTAGAGGTATGCAATGATGAAAGGCCGGCGGGAAGTTCGTATCCCCACGAGTGGTGAACGTTCCAGTGCGGAATAAGCTTGCCCAAGGAACCGAAGTAGTGTTCGAATGAGTGGCAGTTGGTCGCTCGACACTGTGGGATAATTGTGGAGCAGGCTGACGTTTATAGCGTTGCTGTTGGAATTCATCTCTAGATAGCGTGTTCGGAGCCGGTTTGGAGTTGGCGCTTGGCATAGAGCGGGTGCGATGGATCATTCGCTCTTTGACTTGGATGTATTCTGCATATTTGGGACAGCTAGAGTCATTTGCTAAGTGCGGAGCATTACAAAGAGCACAGCTGAGTAGATTCGAATCGCTTACAAGGCAGCTGTTCTTGTTGTGATTCCCACCGCAGAAGCATATGGCAGGGAGAAAACAGTAAGAGATTCCATGTCCATATTGCTGACAATTCTGACACTGTGTCGGTTGATTATGCTTACACCGTTGATGGCTCGATCGGACCTTAGTGTATTCTACTGATTGTATTTTCAGTAACACTGAAAGTTTAACTGTTCCGCGCTTAAAAAAATACAAGGGAAGTAGTCTCGTCTCGGTAACGACGCTTGTCAACAGGCAGATTTATTATTTAATGTCTTCGCACGGAATTTTGTGCTCATCAACTAGGCATTTCTTTAATGCCGCACAATACATATCGTGGAACCCATGCAACAAGAATTTTCCCGAGCGTTCATCTGCAAGAGGGAAAGTGTAAAAGTGAACTTTCTTGTTTGCTAGGTGTGAACGCTGTAGTGTGTGAGAGTCTGGTGTCGAGACGATTATTTTTATGCCAGTGGTCATCAGCTGTAATTTGAAATCTTTTATATCGAGCGTAGCTAGCATGGCAAGTGTGGACTCTCTGTCCATGTTGGCTAAAATGATAGGAGGTGGCTTAGGCTGCTTCACTTCGTTAGCTGGTTGGCTGTCACTGGGAAGATCACCATTGTCTGCGGAAATACGATCACCATTGTCTGCGGAAATACGATGCGGAATACGATTGCGCCATAAGCAAGTTATTTTCGCTTTTGGGGAGCTTTAGCCGGTCCTTGAGTAGCAATTTAATTTTATTTATTAACCAAGCAAGGTATAAGTTACATAAAAATAATAGCAAACAAAATTGAAAACTAATATGCCTATACACAAATAAAACGAAAAATTAAATAAATTAAATAATCACCAAATAAATCAATAACAATTAATAAACAACAAATAAATAAAACATTGACATATAGCTTAAGATAAGGGGTTACGGATGGCTTGGAAAAGGGAGGATTTGAAGGACACTTTGGAAATCGTTGAAGAATACAAATTACTTATGCTATTAAATGTATTGCAGCATCTATTTATCGGTTCATTAGCTGCATAAATAGTGGAATGTGGATATTCCTTATGTAAACGAGTGGACCTGGTGTTCCTTACAGGGATATTTAAAACCATTTTACTATTCAGGAATTCAACTCTGATAACGCCTCTAATTACGTCGAAATCATCTTTCTTCTGGATGCAAGTGTCAATAAGTTTAGATCACCCAGTCGAAACTCATAAGGAGGAAGGGTATTAAAATCGTAACGGTTATATAGTTCTCTCAATGCGAAAAGTAACAATTGCCTTTGTATGGACTCGAGTCTCTTACTGTGGGTTTCAAAAGCCGAATTCCAGCAAATGGAAGCATATTCGAGAATAGGGCGTACAAGTGAGATGTATAAGGATCTTGTGACCTACAGGCTACGAAATTCCTTGGCACGTCTTTTGATAGAGCCTGGCTGTTTAATTGCTCGGGAAAGTATTTTATCATAGTGCAAGGAGAAGCGGAGTTTCACGTCTTTTGATAGAGCCTGGCTGTTTAATTGCTCGGGAAAGTATTTTATCATAGTGCAAGGAGAAGCGGAGTTTCTCATCCAAGATAACACCAAGGTCAACAACGTTTTCAACTCGAGCTAACAAATTATTGCCGAGGAACTTCGTATTAAACTTATAACCTGGCACTTAGCAATGTTGAGACAAAGCTTGTTTTCACAGCACCAATGATCAAGTGAATCGGGGTTGGATTGGAAAAATAGCGCATCGGACTTAGATTTGTCAGGACGTGAACTCAAAACTCAACTAGTTTTGTGTGATTTCTTATAAGTAAACAGCATTTTTTGTAATTATTCTAAGTGTAATTTATACACGTTATCTGTGAGCTCAAAACGGCATCGTAAGTACATACTTTTACTTGTTTTACAAATAAGTTGCAAAACAAGGTGGAATGATCTCTTGACAATACTTGAACGGTTTTTCATTTTTCACAAAAGGCTTTAATAGATCTACACTATTCAGTAGCTGGTCGGTTAGAAGCAACTGACTTTGACTGGTATTAAGTTAGGAGAAAGACGATTCATTCTTGCCAATTGAAAATCTCAATATTTGACCGAATAAAAAAGTGTCAGTGTGCGGCGCTATCTGGTATTCTAAGCTATCTCCAGATCCACATTTCGCCAATGAAAATTAATCAAATGAATTGAAATCTCCCTTTTCGAAAACCAGCAACATAAATATTTAAAAAAAAAAATAGCTTCAATGATCTAGAGGCTCAACCTCTTGCTCAGCTGCAAAATTAATGAGAAGAACCCAGTTGTAGATATCCATATTGAATCCAGACAAGGTAGTTGTCAATTGACGCTAGAAAAAGACCTGCAATTATAAATAGATCAACGTATGAAAACAATTGATCGTGAAATGCCGAAAAAGACTGATTCGGTTAAAACCATTGGCAAAGGAAATGAAGTTTTTGGAAAGTAATGGCAACCGTGGTCCGGGGACATAATTTGGAGCAGGCGTACAGATATTTAATGACCGCCCCATCAACAAGTATCGAATCTGAAAGATTTTTTCGGCTGCGTCTTACATCGAGAATAAATTCAGAAGCAGGTTTGAAGATGATACTTTGGTGCTTTGCTATTGCTTCGATCTTACTTCTAAAAATTCCACTGAACTTTGACAGATTTTTTCCTATTTTCGTTATTATGATGGTTCTCAATTTGAACAGCAGTAATTTTACTTAAATTTTTGTCTTCAAACTGACAAAGTCTTGTGCAAAATATGTTTTATTGGATAACTGAAATTTTTTCACCATATATGATTCAAGTTATTTTTTTTAATTACAATACTGTTTATAAACTACTTATTGCTGTAGAAATTTGCCTTATTTTTACCTAATTTCATTTTTTTAATCTCCGGATCCTGGGATTTTCAATTTATGATCCCATAATCCCGGGATTCAAAAACTGTGCCGGGATTGGAATTTCTAGATTCCGCTCATCCGAGTATACACCTGTGCTGATTCCATTGTTTAGCTTTGAACCAACGGTGTACACATCGATAAGCCCACTTTTGAGAGCCACCTCATTATGTTATTCATCTCTCTCTGTGATAGGTGTTAACTCCAAATCTTGTAGATCGTCCGGAGCGATATAGCCACCACTCGCTGGAGCGGGAACTTCTTCATACCCTAGCATGGTCAAACTTTGTTCTATTCCACGTTGAAATACAATTCAGTTCCACAGCAGCAAGATTAGCTTGCTGTAAAATTAGTAGATTGGTTGGTCGCCATTGAAGCAGAACAAAAATTGTCTTAGTAGGGGTGGGGTAGAGTGCTCCAGTCACCAGTTGTGCAGTTAACCTTCGCACTTTTTCAAGCTTGCGTTTGCAGGTAGTCTTAAGAACAGCCTGCCAGCAGAACGCCACCCCAAATAATAGAATCAACTCAACTACTGCGGTATAAAGCAAAGCAACAGTACGAGCCTGCAAACTCCAATTCGATTCTATGACTTTTTTATTTATTTATTTATTTATTCACTAAACAAGGTACAAAATCACATATAAAATATCAAATTAAAAATAAAAATGGAAAAGTAAAGTAAAGTAAAAAGTAAAAAACAAACAAGTTAAATAAGTAACAAACAAATTAATAAGTAACAAATAGATTAATAAATAACAATCAATAAATAAAACATTCACATAAAAGCTATAGCTTAAGGTTTAGGGGTATGGATGGCATGCAAAAGAGAGGATTTGAAGGATGATTTGGAAATCGTAGTGAAATATAAATTACTTATGCTGTTGAATAATCTGCAGCATATATTTATCGGCTCTAATGTGAAGCAGGCCGATATCACCATTCTTCTGGAGGCTAGTGTCGATAGGTTTAAATGACCCAGCCGAAACTCATAAGGGGGTAGGCTATTAAAATCATAAGGGTTGTACATAGGGCACGCAATCCCGAGATTTCGGGATCTCGGGATCCCGACACATTTTGGACATTTTCGGGATCCCGAATTTTTTATCGGGACTCCCGACATTTCGGGATTGATAAAATTCAACCCATTTTGGGAATTAGAAAGCAGAACTTAATATTAAAAGAAATATTGTTTTATGAAAACGGAGGCAGAAGCCAGTTGTAATAATGAATTACAACTGGCGTATGATTACATGCTTAATATCCCACCAAAAAGTGTACCCGAAATATCTTTTTCAGCAGCTGGATATAAGTGTAGCAAAATCAGGTCTAGTTTAAATTTTGAAACTCTTGAAGAATTATGTTTATTAAGAGAATACTTTCAAAACGAATCCGCAGTTTGAACCAATCGATATTATTACTTATCACTTGTTTCATTGAAAAGCAATATTATTTTGTAATTGATATATCAACAACTAAAAAGAATAATGTAATTTTATTATATTATCGTAGCATCCGTTATGCTGATTAAATTTCAATTCGTTTTTAACTAATTTTATAACTATCATGATCAAATAAAGAGCTTTATTCGACAAGAAGATAAGAAGAAATTAGATCATAAGATTAATTTAGATGCAATTATAGATTAACGTCTTATTTGCTAGTACCCATGTACATATGTGCATAAATTTAACATTATAATGAACTTAGCTTCCGGTTTTATGTATATATAATTGAAATATAGTTTTAATTGAGTACGAATAAGCCAAAATATCTGTTTAAATTCCCTTAATATAGTTTTTTTTATGAAATCCCGAAATCTCGGGACTATCTCGGGATCCCGAAAATTCTAATCCCGAATTTCGGGATCTCCATTTCAATCTCGGGATTAATGCCCTAGTTGTACAGTTCTCTCAAGGCGAAAAGTAAAAATTGTTTTTGTATTGACTCGAGTCTGTCACTGTGGGTTTCAAAAGCGGGATTTCAGCGAATGCGAGCGTATTCGAGAATGGTACGTACAAGTGAAGTGTACAAGGATCTTGTGACCCACAGGCTACGAAATTCTTTGTCACGTCTTTTGATGAAACCTAGCTGTTTGTTCGCACGAGAAAGTATTTGATCAAAGTGTAAGGTGAAGCGGAGTTTTTATCTAAGATAACACCGAGGTCAGCAATGTTATCAACTCGAGTTAGCATATTATTGCCGAGGAAGTACGTATTGTGTGTGACCGTGCATTTCCTGGAAAAACTAATAACTTGGCATTTATTAATGTTGAGAGAGAGCTTGTTTATATTGCACCACTGATCAAGCGAATCAAGCTTGGCTTGGAGAAAGGGGGCATCCGATTTTGATTCAATAGTCTGATTAAGTTTGAGATCGTCTGCATAGAGTAAATGAGGTATGCCTGCTAGGACGTCAGATAAGTCAGAAATAAATATATTAAAAAGAAGTGGGCCAAGATGGCTACCTTGGGGTACACCAGAGGTAGCACTAACGTTTTTCGATAAAAATCCTTGAAATTTTACACATTGTGTGCGATCGCGAAGGTAGGAGGTCAGCCAGCTGAGTAAAGACCCGGCAATACCAAATTTCTGAAGCTTTAGAATCAAGGTAGAATGGTCAACTTTGTCAAACGCCTTACTGAAGTCAGTGTAGACTGCGTCAATTTGGTATCCTTTTTCCATTTTGCATAGAACGTCAGAGATTAGAATTGTCAAATTCGTGGTAGTTGAGCGACCTTTTCTAAAGCCATGTTGTTGCTCGTTCAAACGGGAATCAACAAGCGGAGAAAGTTTATCGTATACCACCTTTTCGAAAAGTTTCGGAATCGAAGACAAAATGGCAATGCCCCTATAATTTCGGATACAGCGTCGATCACCATTTTTGAATATGGGTGTGACATACGAAAGCTTCCAACAGAATGGGAAAATTCCCGACGAAAGTGATCTATTAAAGAAAATATGCAAGGGATCTATAAGCTGCTCTACACACTTGCGCAAGAAGATCGGAGGAAGAAAATCAGGCCCAGGGCCTTTGTTGCAGTCGAGATCCAAAATAGCTTTACGTATTTCATCACGGGAAATTTCTAAATGGTTCACAAAAGCTGTTGAAGCTGAATCAGCGGAAGAAAGGTGTGAGTTTGATGGGTCTGGTGCATTGAAAATTTCTTGGAAACTATCAGCAAATAGGTCACATATCTCTTTAGGAGAGGAAGACGTTATATTATTAAGAAACATGGACGATGGATAGCCAGTAGTTTTTCGCTTCACATTAACAAAATCAAAGAATTTTTTCGGGTCGCGGACTATATTTTCGCCGGTTGTTCTAATGTTAGTGTCATAAGCCTCATGAGACTTTGCTAAAAATTACTTAGCAACTTCATTATATTCTTCCTGAATAGCAGGAATAACATCGGTATTTTCTTTAATAAGCTTATAAAGTTTGTTCCTACGATTTCGCATATGCCTAAGGTCCCTATCAAGCCATGGCTCAGACAATTAATTCTTTTTTTTTATCTTTGGAACATATCTTTCAACGGCGTCAAATATTTTGTTGTAAAAAGAGGAAATGGCTGTCTCGAGATCTTGTGTTGAAAGAGTAGTCGACCAATCAGTAGTATCAAGAACATGTTTAATGCTTTCATAATCAGCATTACGGAAGTCAAATAATTATTATTATTATACTGTTTTGGACCGTTAAAAATTGGTATTTTTGGATTTTTTTTTTTAGGTACTTTTAGGTTCTTTACCGTTTGTATTTTAATAATTATTTGTGTGGTAAGGGTGCAATAATAGGGAATTTTCACGAACGAACCGGTGCCGGTTTTGCTCTGATATTCCTTTTTTGTGAGCTCGGGCGCAACGAAAAACAGCGAAGTATTCTAGGGAATCGAAAAAAAATCGCGCATTGTTACATATAATATAATTCACGAAAAGGGCGGCAAATATTTCCGAGGCCTAGGGCGGCGAAATGGTCAAATCCGCCCCTGGGTACACCAGAAGTAGCACTAACGTTTTTCGATAAAAATCCTTGAAATTTTACACATTGTGTTCGATCGCGAAGGTAGGAGGTCAGCCAGCTGAGTAAAGACCCGGCTCTGTCAAACGCCTTACTCAAGTCAGTGTAGACTGCGTCAATTTGGTATCCTTTTTTCATTTTGCATAGAACATCAGAGATTAGGATTGTTAAATTCGTGGTAGTTGAGCGACCTTTTCTAAAGCCATGTTGTTGCTCGTTCAAACGGGATTCAACAAGCGGAGAAAGTTTATCATATACAACCTTTTCGAAAAGTTTCGGAATCGAAGACAAAATGGCATTGCCCCTATAATTTCCGATACAGCGTCGATCACCATTCTTGAATGTGGACGTGACATACGAAAGCTTTCAACAGAATGGGAAAATTCCCGACGAAACTGATCTATTAAAGAAAATATGCAAGGGAGCTATAACACACTTGCGCAAGAAGATCAGGCCCAGGACCTTTGTTGCAGTCGAGATCCAAAATAGCTTTACGTATTTCATCACGGGAAATTTTTAAATGGTTCACAAAAGCCATGGCTCAGACAATTTATTCTTTTTTTATTTATCTTTGCAACATATCTTTCAACGGCGTCAAATATTTTATTGTAAAAAGAGGAAATGGCTGTCTCGAGATCTTGCGTTGAAAGAGTAGTCGACCAATCAGTAGTATCAAGAACATGTTTAATGCTTTCATAATCAGCATTACGGAAGTCAAATACAATTGAGTTATTGTAAGTTTTTAAGTAGGTGGAATCTGGAGCGGAAAGTTCGACTGACAGTGCTGTATGGTGTAAACTGTTGCAAAAAAGATGCTCTGCGTTGCTTGTTGGACTAACCACTACTTCGTCATAGGCATTTGTGAAAGCAAGATCTAACCAATTACAATTTTAGTTAGGAGTTTGGGAAACCTGCTGCAAATCATTACCATAAAAGGCACTCGCAAGATTGAAATCGTTGGTGTCTAAAAGGTTTACGGGTAGAAGGTAAGAGTCCTTATCATCCGAAACAAAGCATAGATTCGGACGATTGAAATCTCCCAAAACTATTATTTTGTCTTTTTGGCTAAGTGATGTTGCGAACGAAGATAATGTATCACGAAAATAGCTGTAGACGGATTCGTCAGATCTGGGCGGGATGTAGACAACAGGAGATTCGAACAATTAAATATTGGAAGAAAACATTTGGGGTGGTATCTACAAGCTCACTTGAAAGTGTGTTGCTAACAGCAAGTAAGACACCACCTCCTCGCGACTGACCCGTAGAACAATAATCACGGTCGCTTCTGTAAATAGTCAAACTACTATCAAGAATCTCCTCATTTTTATGAGAGGCATTAAGCCAAGTTTCGGTGATGGCGAGTAAATTAAAATGGCATGATTTGGCGTCAAGGTATAATTTACTTAGCTTGCCTCTCATACCACCACAATTGTAGTAAAAAAGTTTGAGGCTTTTCTGAGTTCGGTTCGTAGATAAATACTTTCCCGAAACTGCTACGACTTTGTCGTCTGCATAAGCAACCACTTTGCAGCTGGCGCGGTCTAGACTGGTATGTTTGTGTCTTTGGTTATGTGTTTGTTTTTGGGGGTATGTATCGCTTGTTTGTTTGTTTATCATCATCTTGTTGTCTTCTCGTCGAGTTTCTAAGTGTTTTTGAGTATTTTTTTTTCGATTTTTTAGCCTTGCTAAGACTAGAGAACGAGTAGAGATCAAACATTGAAGAATAACTCACAAAAACGCACAAAAATATACGAGTAGACAACACACTAACGATGAGCAAATAAACAAACAAAAAACACCCTCCCAAAAAAAAACACACAGTCAAAAAAAACACAAACATACCATCCAACGTCTATCCGTAAAATTGTTTAACGGCTATGGGGAACACGTAGTCGAGTTTTACCGCATGTTGTGACTGAAAATGACCCTTTCTAGAACCTTAAGCAGTACAGAGCTAAGACATATTAGACGATAGTCCTTTGGCTTAACATGCGACACTGTTCCCGCTTTAGGAATAAACACCACCAGCAAATTGCAGCATATGAGCAGCGCAGGCAAGCGTTGTATATATCTCTCAGCCATGGTAACGATACTTCCATGGATTACTGGACATCAGTCGCAAGAACACCATCAAGGCCCGGAAATGTAGACGGCTCAAATGCCACCGGCCCACCTCAATTGAGAATTGGATATTCTTAGTATTAGCAATTGGGATAGAATATTAAACCATTAATATTATCGGCGATCAGGTTTAGACCAAACCCATGGTTAGGTTAGGTTAGTAAAGAGGGCTGCCGGGAACGCGGTCAGCATTAGAACACCAGTTTGGGCCCATTTGTCTTCCTCCGCTGGCTTGTTAGAGCTGCCAAGTGAACATCGTGATTTCTAAGCATTCGAAGCAACGATGAATGAGATTGTATCTTTGTACGTGCAAAGGAGCAGAAAAAGTAAGCTGAATTCAATCACAAACTCGTACGAGTTGCGATATAGGAATATTGGAGGAAAGTAATCGAACATAGAGTTTATATATAGGAAATATTAATCCAAAATCCAACTTGTGAGCACGCATCATAGAAAGCTTTACCATTTGCAAAGGTTTTTCATAAACTTATAAAGGACACATCGGGTAAACCTACAATTGACGGATTTGACTGCATTTGACAAGTAAATAATACGAGACAAAACTTAAGAGCAGTATTCAAATATGCTACAGACAATTTATGTGAAAATACATAGACCGTAGAACATATACTGCCATTCTTGAAGCTTTAAATGTGATAAATTGCACATGCTTAATACTTTAAGATGACATGACAAGCACGATTAACAATAGGTGCGTTTTTTGCACTCCTGGGCAGGGTAACTTCATCGCATCTCGGCAGCGATTGTTGTTGTATTCAATGTACTTACCTAAAGCTCTGTCATAAAGAGCTAAACTTATCTTAACTTACTCTGCCCAAGAGTAGAAAGAACCCACATAATATGAGGATAGCCAAGAGTGTTCGACATCAAAAATGGCAAATTGAAGAATTTTATTCATGTCTTAGGAACAATCTGTGTGGATGACGTCAAATTGTTGCCCATCATCCAACAACCGACAGCAAAATTCACAAACTAAACTAGGTTTGTAGGTGATTATGATGAATCTATATTGCTCCTTAGAGAAGAGATGGCTTATGGTATCAAGGAGCATGTTCTAGATAATTCTTTTGAGCAATTTCGGAAAACAGGGGAGAAGGGATATAGGATGGAAAGAAGAGAAGGGATATAGGATGGAAAGAAGAGAACGGATATAGGATGGAAACATTCTTAACATTCCCTGATTTTACGACCGGAAAAATATTAGCAACATTCGAAATAGAGTGAAAACACTAGTAGTCAAGCTTAAATTGGACCAAATCGAAAGAGGATCACATAAAGATGAGGAAAGTGAATTAAAAAACACATTTAGGGATGTTAAGATGTCAACTTCAGAAGGAAACGTTACAAGAGCTTCAAAACAAGTAGATAAAAAACAATGGGAGTGTCTAAAGGTCTGAAAGAGGGGCAGAAGATATCGGTGAATAATTCACATATATTTTGGAGAAATGCGGCAACATCATCGTTTAAAGTGAAGCTATCCGTCCTAAGAGAATTAATGTAGGACCACAACCGTTTAGGATTATTAAAAAGCAATGACGTATTTTGATGTCTTTCAAAGTATCTGTGCTTAGCTAATGCGATGATTTTTTCGCCTTTAATCGGGATCTACGGAAGTCTTGAAACGATTGGTCAGATGAATTGCGTAAATATTCTACACGTGGCTTGTCTTTTTTGTGGAGAGCAATATACACAGCGATAGAGAGGCAAGGCGGACTAGAGGATTTGTGGGAAAGTGTCTTGGGAGTGAAAAGAGAAGCTAGATTTGAAGTATACAAAAGGTGTATCACTGTCTAGTCCATGAAATATGAAAGTCCAATTGAAAGCGTTAAGTTAAGCAATTCTAACATAACCAACTTTGATAAAGTTGAAGTACAAAGAAGGAGAATTTCTTTTCCGACTAGAAGTAACGAGCTTGATATTCAAAGATCGACTGAAGGATTGACATAGGGATAAAGATATGAAAAGAGTGATGTATTAATGGAGGAAACATTAGAGATTATTAACATTTGGAATATAAGTAAGTTGAGACTGATCAGTAGTAGTAGTAAATGTAGTATTATTAGTAAATGTAGTATTATTAGTAAATGTAGTAAATGTAGTATTAGTAGAGAGTAGTAGAGTACAAAGAGTAGTGGATACTGGGTTTTCGGCCACAATTGCGAATGATAACCAATTCAATTGAATATCACCTCTTGTTTCAATCATTTTATTTTATCTCGAAGTTATATGTTACTATGAGAAAAAGAAATATATACTATTATGCCTACTATTATGCCTACTTCTAGAAGTTACAGTGATTTCCTTTTAGTTTTTCGTATGAAAAAGCTACGAACAAATAATGTTGACACCGTTTGCACCAATAGCCGATAAAATTGGAAGAATTAAATAATTTTAGAACAATTATATTAATTTTGAAATATTTACAGCAATAATATAATTAGAGATGATCTGGCTGGGTTTTTTTTAAGTTTTTGCACGAAATCAAATAGCAAGAACCAAATCTGAATAACGCAAGTAATAACTCATTGTTTGTTTCAGAAAGAGGAAGTAAATTTAGTTGGAAACGAAGGAATGATTCAGTTTTGAGGGGGCGTGTTGGAAAATTTACTCTACGTGATAAGAATAAATCTTTAGTAACTTGAAATATTGTGTTCAAAATTGGATCTTTCTTATCCATTCTCGTCTCATATAAAGGACTAAATACGAGGGTGGGCCAAAAAGTAACGACTCCAGCGCTTTAAATTTCAAAAATGTATTAACTTTTTATTTATAGAGGACTTTGTTATAGAGAAACCTTACTCTGATGGAATAGAACCATGTATCTGAAGCTAAAACAAAGAGTTTCAGAAGACGCTGTAACGGACGTAAGCAATGTGCGGCGTTGGGTGAAGAAATTTGGAAACATTGAAACGGAAATCGCAGATAAACCGAGAAGCGGCCAGCCTAAAACATCAAACTCAGAAGCGAATCGAGAACGTGCTGATTAATTGGTTCGAAGGGCAGGCACGTTGCAGCTCAGATTGTTGCTCATATATTAAATATCTTATATAGCTGTGCCCAAGGAATAATTACTGACATGGAATATCACAAAGCTTGTGCTAAATGGGTTTCCAAGCAATTGACTAATCATAATCGCAGAAGGCGGGTGAAAGTTTGTCGAGAGCTCCTTGACGCATTTGAAGCGGAGCACCAGGTCTTTTTCATGAATGTTGTCACTGGCGATGAAACTTTGCCATACCTGTATCACCCGGAGAAAAAAGTGCAATCTAAGCAAGAACGTCACAGTGGTTCTTTAGTGGTTCGAAAAAATTCAAGTCAACATCAGCACAGACGGTTATGATCACAGAATTTTGGGACACAGTGAGTGTTATTCTTATTGATTTTCTCCAACCTGGTGCGACAATCAACAGAGAAACCTATTCAACTACAGCTAAGAAACTTAAGGAGGCAATAAAAGAAGATATAACAAGAAGACGCTCGTTCCATTGGGGTTCATCGCGATAATGTACGATAATGTACGCGATAATGTACGTAAGCGATTGCAAAAGTGGTCTGTAGCGCCGCATACACCCTACAGCTCTGATTTAGCCCCTTCCGACTTTTTCCTGTTTGGACCTATGAAAGACAAGCTACGTGGTTTCAGATTCAATGACTTGAATCGCTTTAAAATGGCTTTAACTTTAAAATCATGGGTCAGGAAATCATAGGTCATTTTTCCAAAATGGTTTTGATGGATGGGTTAAACGTTGGCGTAATTTTTTACAAAATGGAAGTGACTATATTGGGATTGTATAAAGGACAGTTCAGGCTATGATTTGTAATAACCTTAGCTGTTATATGTTCATTAATAAAGTTTTTATGGTACATAAGGCATTAGTTTTTGACACATTCTCTTACATAAGTATTCATATTTACCAAGCGGGAGTTTGAGATAGAACTTGCAATCAGATGGAATATTGTTTCTCGAAAAAGATAATAAAAATATAAGTGAGGACAAATGTGTTCTAATGAATTTATCTTTTAGCAAAACCAATATTTAGTTGGTGGTATCTTATTCATGTTGAAGAATTGGTCGAATTTTTAATTTTAAGAAGTTTTCCTGGTAGTCTTAGGAGAACCAGTTTATTAAAAGCCTACGTAAGTTCATTTCGCTACCGGGATTCATTTCATTGAGGAAAATCGGTTTGAGTTTAAAATCGGTTTGACTTCGAAATTCTCGCTGACAGAAAGAATTACTAGAAAAGGAAATAGTAGACTTCACTCTCAAAACAAATATAGTCAATTTTGACATACAATTTTGTCGTGTGATTTTTCATATACTAAGGTTTTCATATGGTAAGGAAGTATGAGAAAAGTAGGTAAAGAACTGGTTAGCTTTTCTCAGGAATCCGAGTCATCGATTTGGTAACAAATCAATTATGCACCTTCACTATTTTGTAATGATCGAAAACTTTTCATTGACTGAGTCACCATCGTCAATATTTTTTAGTCATCGTAACTAGTGAACAGAAACTTTTTTGTGGACAGAAACAAAAAAATCATTTCAAACTATTTCGCAAACATAAAAATTTATGCCTTTGATAGTGGCTTCTTACTCACCCTACACGAACACACATTGACGCTGCTGAAATATCAGTCGTAGGATCACTAATCAACAATATCTTCATGCCATTTTCAAGTTGCAGTCCTCGATATTCTCTACAGTCCTGCTGCGATTTTATAATATTTTCAATCCTAATAACAAATGTATAATCAGTAAAATACCGTCCAAATTTAACACTGCTTACCTTTTCAATTTTCCATATTTTTGGGTAATCGACTCGGTCGAAACTTTCTGCAATGTTTCTGAATGCATTTTCCCGTAATTTCGATATCCACCTTTAAGACGAAAACTTCTTCGGAACACAGATACTCTATAATGGAAAAAAAAACACGAAAATATTTGCTATTTATCTTGAAATGCAAAACTCTAAAGAAACAATAGCACTTTTAACTGAGCTGGTGTGGACAAAATATTCGGTCCTTTCAAGTGCACGTCATACTTGTCATTCAATAAACACTTGACAGCTTGTCGGTTGTCAATGAAAATTGAATATTTATGCAATCGGCTGATGGGAAACTTTACTAAACAATTCAATAAACAATTCACCTGGCTAAACAATGACGTTCACACGCGACTGATATTTGAGCTGTCCGAAATATAAACATTGAAACGCGGTGCGTGCAATAAATTAATTATGATACAAAACTATTTTTTAAACTCCAACACTAAAAATTGAAATTATGTGTTCTGTCACCTTCTTTCTTTGTCATTTGCTTTAAAGTTGTTTGCCTAATTTAGTTTTCGCTTACCCTATTGGATATTATCCAATTGGTACAATTGTACTAGTATTAAGCTCGCTTTTGACGTAATTGACGGACGTCATACCCATATTTGGCAGCAGAAGTTATGGAAAAAATCAACTATTTGTCGAATATTATCATTTATAAGCAAATCCTGAAAGTATTCTCATTCCAAATCCAGTAATTTACTTCGCTGGCTCAATCTTATCAAAAGAAATCTTCGCCGGTAACCGGCGAATATGTAGATATTTTTCCGGGGAAACTGCGGCAATTGCTAGGCGAAGAATACGGTGCAAAGCAGAAGACGTAGACGGAGTTTTTAATGGAATAGTGAACGAGGTACATCGCGACTGACAAACTCAAACTCGTCGTGGTTGTCAAGTCTAGTGAAATAATTGTGCGAGTAAACAAAATGTTCTAAAAATATAATACGCAAATTACTTTCACATTTAATAAAAATATCCATTAAAAATACGCATATAGCTACGTGCCGACCGACGAAGACTTGACCGATAGCTCGTGGTTTGTGTAGTTTCAATATGATCTTTCATCGCGCTTAATCAATAAGCAGCGTTTAATAGTGGTGACGGTATCCTGTGCCTCCTAATTACTGCAAAGTGTGTCCTGTATAGTAACAAAGCATTGACTTTACATGCTATCAAACCCGTGTCTAGATCATTGAGTGTGAAGTGAAGAAGGCTTTGTTTGCAGGTACATGTACATGTCGTTAATTAAGAAATATCTTGTGCATTAAGTCGATGGCCACATAATGCGTTGTAGGTTTTTGTTGATTTCAATTTTCGTTTTTTCGCCATAATTTGATGCTGTGGTTTCTCTGGATAAATGACTTTTAATTCCGTGTTCATGTCACTTCGTGGCTTCATCTCATTGAATATTCAGATAGCCAGTAATGTCAAGGCCTTAACAAAAGATATTTGTTTTGATGTGTTGCGACAAACTCGGGCAAATATTTATCGAAATGCAAAGTTTCTGACACCGGCAGCACATTTGTACAAACACTGGGATAAATTCGCAGAGCAGATAACCGAACGTTTGCTCTAGATATTAACAAAGACTGTATGCGTTGTAATTTTTTATCAGTTAAGTAGGTAAATTAGTAGTAATCATATGTAATTTAGCAACGAAAATACGGTCGACATAAATTAAATTGGAGTGATATTTAGGTGCCGAATCAAATCATTTCGTTGCCAGTCTCCGTAAAGGAATTTTAAATTAAAGATTTATTAGATGTACACAAACCTAACACGCAATAAACATCATGCAACCGGAGTCATTCAACCGTAAAAATAACTATGCTCATAGAAGTACTATATCACTTTCGCTTTCGACGCTGATTTGAACGGTCAAGCTTATGCATATATGTGTTAAAACAATGATTGTCTAGAGGAAGAGCTAGCGTTGCAGTGTGATAATTATAATGCTCGATATTTAATAATCGATTAATATTGTCATGTACTGCATCATCAACAATATATTGTACATAGGTTTGCATAATTATGAAATATCAGCAGATATTAAAAAAATGTTGCCTTTTGCCAATATGAGTTAAATCCAAACAATAGTCCCTGTAATTTAATAACTCAATAAGCTAGTGGTCAATGCATAGCTCTTCCTCAAGTCCATAGACTTGTTTACTTGAAATTGCAGTGACTATTCTCAGCGTACAGATGAATGCAGCTCGTGTTAATCAATTTCAGATAGCGGCTACGGTACCAGCTATCAAAACTGTGACTTGTAAGGAAGTTATATTATAATACAGTCACATCTCGGTACTATGCCACCCGGCGGGATCGAGCGAAAGTGGTATAGTAGCGCGAGTGGCATAGTACCGAGGGGAAACGTCTAGACGAACTGCTTTTTCTGAATAAAAGTACATATTTTGGGCTTGACTGAAACCAAGAATATTTAATGTTTCTCTATCATTGTATGTATTTAAATTCAAAATTTACACTACAAAGTTACACTGCCGATGAATGATAATAGTATCCGGATTTACTCTGTCAAGTTTTTTATCAGCTAAGCCCAAAGCTTTCAAAAATTGTTGGCTAGCGCATCTTTGGCCAATGACAAACACAGCGGTTCTTGCGAGGCGTTTCCCGAGAGGAAAACCGAGTCGGTATAGTCGTGCATTACTTTAGCATTGTGATGACACACACCGCGGTGCGAACCGCCTCTCGGTTTCGGAACCGAGTCGGTAGACGAGAGAAATGACCCAACGAGCGTTTTTCGATTTGTTCATTGCTGCGTAGTCCGATCGAACTGAAATTTTCTGGATGCATTGGTGAATGCATGGGATATGGGAATGAAAATCTGTTAAGAAAATTGACTTTTGAAGAATGGCTAGGGTACAGTATTGGAAAATGAAACATTTGTGGGCACTTAGTTTCTAAAAGTAGGCAATTACAGATTTTCAAAGTAAATTGGTATTAGAATCACTTTGCCCAAAATTCATATGCATATATATACTTACATATATAGGTATACATATGTATGTATTTATTGACTACTTTTTTCACAAGCATCTATATGATACTCCGAAGAAATTTGTAAGTGAACCGACTCGATAAACGCTTCTGAAAACCGCTGTGTGTGTCAACCGACGCGCCAAACCGAAGCGTTAAACGCTTCGGTGAAACCGAAGTGTCTGTCATTGGCCTTTCTTGAACGTGATACCGTGGGGTTTTTTGAAATTGTCCAGCCAACCATCGCTCGCCATGAATTTTCAGAGGTGCATAAGCTCGGCCAGTTTAATTGCGCTCTCCTTCATCAGATCGCCGCTGACATGCAGATTCTTCCCTCTGGCTTGTTTCAACCATTTTAGCACGCCCTCATCGACCTTCGGGTTGTAAGCTTGCATAGCTTCATGCGCTTCGATGGAACTCCAACTTTGATGGCCGCCTCGATTGCATCCTTCATGCTGAGACTGCCCTTCACGGTAGTTCTCTTGACTTCGATGCCCCACTTCTTGCTTATTTTTCTAGACAGCTTAGACTGATTCCGCTCGTTCTTCACGGGATCGAGGATCTCCTTCTCCTTCAGCGTAAACTCAGTCCGCTCGGACTTCTGAGCTGACATTGTAAGCTACTTTTTGAACTTCACTACAGTACGAGATCACAAGTGCGTGTGTAAGAAAGATACCGAAAAGATTAATTTGGCTGCCCTCTTGAGTTTGCGAGTGGCATAGTAGCGAGATTAGGGGGTGACATAGTAAATTTATTTTGTATGTATTTTTGCCGGGAACGTACGCAACTGGCATAATAGCGAGAGTCGCATAGTAGCGAGAATTGACTGTATATAATTTTTAATAAAGTCTTATCTTACTAATTATATTTTCAATGTACCAGAATGGGTCTAGTTTCCAGTGACTAGCCTTTTAACCAAAAAGTCAAATTAAAATAATATTTTGTGGTAAAAATTTTTAAACACAAACCAGTTCAATACAAAATATTATATTGTCTTGTCTTGTCAATGAAAATTATAGACTCCTATGTACATATAAAACACAATATTAGTTCAAATCATATTTGTCCAGTACTCAAATCATATTTGTCCAGTACTCTACTCTCCAATCGTCAGTCACTGCTAGCTCATAGTAATCAACCTTTAAGTCAAGGCCAGATCATCAAGCTTTACTGGCGTCCGTTTTAAGTTGTATCAAGTTGAATAGCCATTACAACCAAAAAATTTTCGAAACTCCAATTCCTGTATCACCAATTAATTTATTCGCGTTCTGTCTTATCGAGGGAAGTTCTTAAATTAATTCTCTTGGTGAATTCATCAAGGTACTGTAAATACACCCGTTTAACCTTTCGAGTGATTTTTTCGTGTGCGTGTGTGTGTGTGTACATGGGTAACGCAGCGCTGCGCCGCCCAATTGCTTTGAAGCACTAGTCATGATACCACTGCGCTGATACCAATTGTCGGTATCAGTAGCGCAGTAACGCACTTAGGTATTAGTAGCACATTAACGCACTTCGGTATCAATGGTGTTGGCGCTGCCGCTTTGCAATGCCAACACCATTTGGATTGGCGCTATGCTACGGCGCGGCGCAAAGATATGAGTTGAGTATACTTACCTCAAGTCTGTTTGATGCAAAGCAATATACCTACGCGTACGTACGTTTCCACGAGCTTATTTGCTATGCCTTCAAAAAGCTAACACTGCGTTCAAAAATCTAATGTGAAACTGAAATTCATTCAAATTTTTGTATGAGAGTTTTTCTCGAACGGAAAATTAATAGCATTCCAGCTCATATTTTCTTTTCCGATCGGTTCAACTCAAGCCACTTGAGTTTTACAGGCTGCATGTGTACTTTTTTTTTCTATGATAATGCCAAAGCTCAGGGGATTGCCCTTTGAAACGAATGCTTAGCGATGGCGGTAGGGAGACACTGTCAACCACCAAAAGAACTAAACAACTCTAATGAGAATGATGCTGCAACTCAATTTAAGCCGAAAATACCTCCCACTTTCATTAAAAAGGTGGATCATGGATCTATTATATTGTTGATGTCGGAGCTAAACATTACCGACTTTGGTATACGTTCAACCATTAAATGCCGGTAAAAAGCTCACATTGATTTTGTTTGAATCATACGATATAGTTCCAGCCCAACTAATCGCCAAAAATGATTTCTTTTATATTTTTGAACGATCTGACCAACGCCTAAATAAGTTCGTACTTATGAATTGCATGATATGGAGTGTGCGAAGAGCACGACGTGAACTATCTTGATATAAAAGAAATTGTTTCTCCCAGTGACACTCGGCGTTACTAAGAATATGTTGCTTATATTTTATACTTCACTCAACATTTTCTCTAGATTAATTCAGTTGTTGACACCAGAGTACACTGGAGCATCAACAGAGGAATCACCAAGTTCTTCAAACATATTGCAAAAATTGTCAAGCGTATGGCGACGGCACGTCACACAGCTTCTTCCTGGTTAAAAATTTGATTTGCGGAGGTAGCCACAATAACAAAGAAACTGATCAACTACAAATACAACACGAACTAAATGCACTCTTTGTACGGGCCTGCATCATTCCAACAAAAATAGTTGCCCGAAACGCTCTGAATATTTGCAGATAATCGAAACGTGCGTCTTAATATCATTCTCAACACAAGGTTATACCGGTATTGCTCACTACCACCTCACAATTATGTTCATTTCCAAAACTTTCCAGACGTTCACAAGAAGACTTTGTTGAGTCTCTGACTACTGATATTATCTCTGATTGAATCAGAGACTTCAACTTGTATAAAAAAATAACTTAATTCTCAATTATTCTGAATTCGAACATCAAACAATATTTTATTATCTTTCTGACAACTCAAAAAAAAACATTCCTTTGTTTCATATTCATTATGCCTCATGTGGCTAGCTTTGATTAAAAAATACAAATTTAAAATCCTGCCGCAATACGATTCCACGTCGCTGCGAACGCGAGCTCCTACAACTTCAATCCGATCATCAATATGCATGTTCCTTCTAAGCTTATAATAGCATTAATGTTACTAACGTTTGCACTGAGAACAGATTGCCCTCCTCTGGAAGTTTCTCAGACTCTCCTTTTTCAGCAATTCAAAAGCTAAATTTTGCAGAAGAACTTCTACCTAGTCTCGCGAATTGTATATCACGCGAAGGACTAATCCTACGCGCTTACAGAAGTAGCTGTCAAGTTTATTCATGAGTAGCAACTTACGCAGCCTTATATCAATATTCAAGGTGCTAGTATTTCTTGGTCAAAAGAATTAAAGTGTAAGCAATTAGAGCTTCTTGATTCCAAGCTAACATTTAGATCAAATGCAGAAGCTACTGACTCTAAAGCCTTATGCAGCAGCATCCACTGATAAATAGAAAATTCAAACTATCGGTCGTTAACAAACTTCTGGTTTATAAAATGGTAATTCAGCCTCCCCGGTATGCTACAAAGGCAAACTTCAACTACTTCAGAACAAATGCCTTAACAAGCCATTTTACTTTTCAACTAACTTCCCTACAAATCAGCTAGCAATGTAAAATATTTCTAACTTTTTTAGTGAAATATCTTGCGTCTTCCTTATGTGTCGCCCATTCACCTCATTTAATAGTAGCCTTTACGTAGGAAGGTTACTGCCTTCTTAGAAATTCACAAATCTGGTGAATGCAATCATCCTTCGAATACATGCCCGCCTCATTCTTCTGTACTTTTCTAAAATCAGTGAACGTTTTTAAGTGGAAAGATAGCGTCTCAGCAGGTATTGCTTGAAAAAGGGTTTGGTGACGCATGGTAATTCGGCAAGAGGAATATAGTTATACAGGACCTCTTGCCTTTCTTATGAAGAGGAGTAATAAGGAAATATTTCACAAGTCCGGTGAAATATGTGACGAAATTGACAAGTTGAATAGATGGTGCTTTGGTGAGAGTAATATGGCGCAAAGGTTCAGCGATACAGTCCGTAATCCATCCGGGCTAGGCTGGAAAATATTCAAAACTATTCAAAGTCATTTATAAGTGCTGCATATAGAGATTGTGAGCTATCTGCAAATAAGTCACTTATTGCTTGAGAACAATTTATGACCATGCCGTCAGAAATAAAAAAAGAGAATATTCGTCATGATACCTTTTTGAATTAAATCCAAAAGCATTTTAGAATGGCTTATGAAGCAGTCTTAACTTTAGCAATCGAGGTTTCGGATACGAAAGTATTTCATAACTCATTATATATTTCATGCCACAAGCAGTACACTTTCCATGCCTTGATTTTTCTATTTTCTATTTCTTGAGGATAAAGTGTTGGGTGATCCATAGAAAGCGTTTCAATGTTGCAGAATAACATGCGAAAAACAGCAAACAAAAAAACAAATAAATTTAAATGAAAATTAATAGTAGCGATACTCAGATTAGATTCGTTCATAACAGAGGATTAGTCGTAGTCAGTCAACGCTTCACTCAAAGTAACAAAAATTACATGTATTGTCAAAGATATATTCGTTGGAAAGATTGTCATTGATTAGAACAATTATATAATGAGCTAAATGATGAATAGATTCATCGAGTAAAGGAGATGAGCAACGTTGTTTACATACAACAGTAAAATTCGTCAAGAAAATTAGATGTAAAAGTCGGCCGTTTGAATATATATTAAAGTTAATCTGCTTTAGCCCGGTTGTAAGAAAGGCGTCAACGACGTAAACATCACGACGGTTGTAGTTACTACTCATAATGCGGCAAATTGAAATCACCCAGGAGAATGATATCGTATGTGGACTCCATCATTCAGTGGCGGACAAAAGTCTACGGCAACATTTAATTGAAATTTAGTTGGAATTTTTGAAATTAGTTCGAATTTTTTTGTGTATAAGTCAGACAGCATTGATTGCTGTAGACTTTTGCCCATTCAATTTTTTATGTCTTTATGAATTTATCTTTAACCTTCGGATGGCAACAGGGGTTATACGTCCCCCACGACTTGAGAAGAGCATTATTTTATTTTGTTGCTATTGTTGTCTCTTTCTATCACTCAGTCTATTCTCTAATTAGAATAACTACAATAAGTCGGATAAGTCAATTTGTTGCGGCAGGATGTTGTTTATATTATATTTGCATTGCTGGAGTGACTAAACATCGCTGTTGGAATTTACGAGTGAAAAACGTGTTGTCATCCGAAGGTTAAGTTTGTTATGAAAAGTTTTTGTTTTTAGTTTTTTGAGACAATCAAAAGTCACAATTAAATAGCTCTGCGTCATTAATACCTGCACAGAGCCAGGTTTCACTTAACCAATTAAATCGAAACTAAATAGTGTCGACCTGATGAACAGATACCCCCTACGTTGTTATAGTGGTCATCTTTGGGGTGTTTTTTGTTAATCACGCGAAATACTCGTGGCTTAATATTAATATTTAGGTACAAATCCTGTCACAATTGATGAAGAAGAAGAATAACTGCAGCATACAATGGTGCACCAATTAAGCATGTTCAGAATAAAGCCAAATCACCCATCAATCAGCAAATAAATATTTGAAAATTGTAACTCAAGGGCGATTAGATTTGAAATAAATATTTTGCGTTTAATATACATACTTTTTATACATGATATGTGATAAATCTTATAAATTAATGAATAATTTTTGTGAGCAAAGTAAGACTTGATTCCCACATAACTGAAATCTCACCTCTACAAAGCATGATAATTTAAATGAAACCGCTCATTGGCGATTACCGATTTTGATGCAGGATACCAAGTTCATTGGAACAAATATGTTTTTCTACTCAAGGATCCTGTAAACATTGGGAAAGACATTCTCAATAGTTGTGGCCTGTGCTAGACGAGATATAACAACAACTTTACGCTTGAATACGCTTGATTATTAGAAGTGCTTTCTTCCAATCCAGGAATAGTATGACAATCAGTGCAAAAAAGTAACGCATTGCAGTCTTTTCCACATTCTCAAAACCTTCCGTCCGACTTTTCTTCATTTTTTGTGCTTTTTCGCCAATAGTAATAGTATTAGCTATAGTACTTCAAGAGTTCTGGTGGTAAGATACTCTTGGCTATATCCTCGCTTCTCACCAACATAGCTTTGTAAACATCGGTTTACTTCTACTGCTCTCATTGAATCATCGGCGCTGCAACCGGGGTCCGGTTCTGGTCTCCGTCAACAAATTTTTCCATCGGTCCCAATCGCGAGCCGATGTCATCCAATTAGGCACCCCTAAACTTCGAGCGTCCTGGTCAACGCCATTCCTCCAGCAAGGTCTCTCACGCTGTCGTCTGCCGTAAAATCTGCCGCAAAAGATTTTCCGAACAGGATCCTCTTCGCTCATTCGAGCTGGGTATCCTGCCCACCAGAGTCACCGAGCTTTATCTTAGTTATGTCTACTTCTAGGTAGATAGCGTACAACTCCTGGTTGTAGTGTCTCCGGAAACGCCCTTCACATACGGGGCCAACGATTCTCCTCAAGATTTTCATCTTGAACGCTGCTAAGAGGTCAGAGTGCCTTTTGCTGAGCACCCAAGTCTCGGATCCATACAGCAGGAGCTTTGATGTTCGGGTAAGAGGGATTTGAAGAGCCTTGACAGACTGTAGTAGGCTTTGTTGGATTTGAGCTACCGCCCGCGTATTGCTACCTCCATGTTGTTATCGGCTGCTACGATTGACCCAACGTAGTTGAAAGATGGCACTACTTCAAATTCATGGTCAACTATCC
Organism: Nemotelus pantherinus; assembly: GCA_963978885.1. Lineage (NCBI taxonomy): Eukaryota > Metazoa > Arthropoda > Insecta > Diptera > Stratiomyidae > Nemotelus > Nemotelus pantherinus. Next base: position 93,532,258 of record OZ022263.1, on the reverse strand, counting down.
TGAACGTTTGACCAACTCTACCCCATAGGCGGTCTTAAAGTTTATAAATGTTAAATTTCAGCCGACTTGTTGCTCTTCTTACCTCTTCTATGCTTGGTGGCTGCAACATAAGGTCTTCTCCTTGCATTGGTGGAGCCTGCAATTCTTCGTTGAGCTAACCGTTTAGCAATTCACTAGTGTGAACTTCCCAGCGCTCCAGAATGTCTTTAGGATCGGTGATCAGATTACCCTCTTTTTCCGTACAATACGTGTACTGTGTCATGTTTCGGACTATTTGGTACAACTTCCGCTACTGGTGCGGACCTCGCTCTCAAGCTCTTTCTATTTCACAGATCAGGTCTTTTCCCCAGGCTGCTTTCTTCTGTATGTGAAGTCTCTTATCTGTTCTTCTGAGCTCTTTATATTCTTCTTCTTGATGCCACCATGCTCAGACAGATTTCAAGCCCGGACCTGTCAGCGGTCGTCGTACAACACCGAGAAAATGGTAGGCTTGAGCGCACGATAGCTGCCTCAGCTTACTTTCCCTTTGACTCCTTACTCCCGCCGCCGATACAGGAGTTAAAGGACCTGGTCTTGTACAGTGAATCGGAGAGACTTGAACTTGTGGTGGGCTGCGATGCCAACTCCCAGCATACCAGCTGGGGCAGCAACAAATGTAAAGCCAGAGGTAAAAGTCTCTTTGATTTTATAACTTCTGCCGGGCTGATGATTTTAAACACAGGGACTACTCCCACATTTGTCACCCCAAACAGAAGGGCGGTCATTGATGTATCGCTATGTTCATCTGGAATAGTTGGATCAATGACTGGATGGAATGTATCAGATGAGGATTCACTCTCTGATCATCGCTACTTGGTATTCTCTTTAGCCACGGATCTAACACCCGTGGTGGAAAGAAGAAACCCAAGAAACACTGATTGGCCTACGTTCAATCGGCTTCTTGCAGACAGAGCGCGTCCTAGTGGTAGGATAAAATCGCCAAAGTCAATAGAATCCCGGTTGAGCACTCTGAATAGAGACCTAATGAGTAGCTATGAAGAGGCCTGCCCGATCAGTAAGAGCAGATGTGGCAAGACGGTTCCCTGGTGGAATCGGGAACTGCAGAAGCTAAGGAAAAGTACCAGGAAAATTCTCAACAGAGCTTGTAAGAGCAACAATGAGGATGACTGGATCGCCTACAGAACTTTGCAGAGAACGTATAAAAAGCTAGTGAGGACCTCTAAGAGGGAATCATTTAGATCTTACTGTGAGAGACTGGAAGGCGCACGGGAGACGTCTAGGCTTTGCAAGGTCCTAGAAAAGGATCAATCAGCTAAGCTAGACTCTCTAAAACGCTCGGATGGTGATTTTACCAAGTCCAAAAAGGAGTCTTTGCAGACTTTACTTGGGACTCACTTCCCGGGAGCTCCGGTGATTGAGTCGCAGAAGGCAAATGCACCTGTGACCGAAATCCCTGCTCTTCGCAGCAGTAGGAAGTGCTGGTACACAACTAGATCTGTGGTCACTAGTGAAAAGGTCAGGGATGCAATCATGTCTTTTGAAAATTTCAAATTGCCGGGCCTGGATGGTATCTATCCGGTTATGCTGAGGGAGGGAATTGACCACTTGGGGGCAGACCTGAGAGAAATCTTCTGGGCATGCCTTTCCTTGGGGTATGTACCGTCACCTTGGCGAGAGGTTAAGGTAGTTTTTATACCTAAACCGGGGAGAGATGACTATTCCGATCCAAGGAACTTTAGACCGATCAGCTTAACTTCGTTTATGTTGAAAGAGAGACTTGTCGAACGACACATACGTACTACGGCGCTTAGGTTTAACCCTTTGAATGATGAGCAACATGCGTACCAGCGAGGAAAATCATGCGAGTCGGCCCTTCATTCTCTGGTGGCCAGAGTTGAGGGAGCGATCTCCAATGGTGAGTATGCGTTGGGGGTATTTGTGGACATTGAAGGGGCCTTTGATTGCGCGCCCTTCGTGGAAATATGTGATGCTGCGAAAGGTCATGGCGTGGATGATGTCTTAGTTAGGTGGATTCATGCCATGCTGACGCAGAGATGGTTGCTGGCGGAAGCTGGATCCGATTGCTACTTAAGAACAGAGGCGACAAATGGATGCCCTCAAGGGGGCGTCCTATCACCGCTCCTGTGGAGTATGCTAGTCGACTCCCTGCTTAACGAACTGCAACAAGAAAGGCTGCACGCACAAGCTTATGCTGATGACGTGGCCGCACTGGCTGTCGGTAAAGATCTGAATGTGGTATGTAGAAATACACAGCGTGCATTGGATCTGATTGGCAGCTGGTGTTCGAGGCACGGCCTAACAGTGAATCCTGGTAAGACGAAACTTGTTTTGTTTACCAGGAAAAGAAAACTGAGAGGACTAGTGCTTCCAAACATGAAGGGTGTAACACTTCAACTTTCAGATGAAGTCAAATATCTTGGAGTAATCTTGGACAAAAAACTTCTCTGGAAGAAACATGTGGAAGTGAAGCTTACTCGTGCTATAAAAGCTCTCGGGCAGTGCAAGAGAGCTTTTGCTACCACATGGGGTCTAAAGCCTCGTGTAGTGATGTGGATCTACACAGCAATAATTAGGCCGATGTTCACGTACGCATCGGTGGTGTGGTGGACTATCGTGAGGCTATTGTATGCTCGGAAAAAGTTAGCCACGCTGCAAAGGACGGTGTGCCTGGGTATCTGTGGTGCCATGAGCACTACTCCGGGTGCGGCCCTTGTTGCGCTTCTCAATTTGCCTCCTCTCGACATTCAAGTTCAGAGTGTGGCGATGAGCTCTGCCCATAGACTAGCTCAGCTTGGCTTATGGGTAGGTGAAGACGATGTGGGGCACTGCTCTATTAGGAATTCGATGTGTGAGATCTCTCCGATTCTCACGATGCCTTCGGACGCTCGGGTGCCCTTCCTCGACTTCAGAAGAAGGTACGAAGTAATTCTCTTAAGCAGAAGTAACTGGGATGATCCAGATTTGTGTACGAGGGGATATTCGGAGATCTTCTTCACGGACGGCTCGAGGTCAGATAGTAGATCTGGAGCTGGTGTCTATCTACATTCATCGAATGGCAGATGGGCTTTCTCTCTTGGAGAGCACGCTTCGGTTTTTCAAGCAGAAATATTTGCTATCCTGAGAGCTGCCTGTTGGGCAATTGAAGAAAGATGGAGGGGAAAGAGCATTGCTATTTGCAGTGACAGTCAAGCTGCACTGATGGCGCTGCGCAGACCCCTGACAAACTCGAAAATTGTCCAAGAGTGCAGAGCACGATTGAACTCTGTCGCCAGATTCAATAGGGTGCATCTGCTCTGGGTACCGGGGCACTGTGGTGTTGAGGGGAATGAAATTGCTGACGTCATTGCGAAGCAAGGTTCGGTACTTCCACTACGGGGCCCTGAACCCGCCTTGGGTGTGCCGACCGCATCTGCACGTGCCATTATTCGAAAGTGGGTAGATGATGCTCACAAAGATAGATGGACGGCTGCCGGTGTGGCCAGGCACACGAAGGTATTCCTTTCAGAACCCAACCATGTGACTGCGGGATTCTTGCTCAATAAGAGCAGGAAAGTTTGCAGGGCCATGGTAGGTATTCTGACTGGACACAACTGCCTAGGAGGACATATGTACCGAATAGGTGTTGCACAGGATGACCTCTGCTCACCCTGTCTAGAAGAGGCTGACTCTGCGGAGCATTTGCTTTGTGAATGCCCAGCGTTTTCGCGTCTCAGATTTCAATGCTTTGGCTGGGATGTTGCACGCATGCAGACGATAGCCTCTTTTCCCCTATCAGTGATCCTAGACTTTATCAAGAAGTCTGGGAAACTATGGTAGGCAGGGGGAAATGAGTACAATGGGTCCTTTGGCCTGAGTGCTTAGAGGTGCCAATGCGCCTCTCCCCCAACTCACACACACACACACACATTCTTCCTCACGTGTCCGCGTTCTATGAAATTGCTGCATTGCTCGGTATGCAACATTCTTACGTTCAGTCGCTAGTTTACATTCATCATCGAACCAATCGCTTTGACCTTTGCGACTACTGGCTAAAATGGCGTCAGCATTACTAACGACAGTATTCTTAAGGCGTGTCCACTTCTTATCTACGCTCAGCATCCTGGCCGCAGAGCTCCATCGAGCTCTTCCAGGGCGAGTCCTAACGCAAGACCAAAGGTGTTACTGGTATTATATAACTGCGTAAGGCAGCCGTGTTGATTCGAGCCAAAGCAATTTGCGCTCGGAGAAACATACCAACAAGATAGTGGTCCGAGTCTAAGTTGGCACCTCGATACGTTCGTACCGTCATCAAGATCGAGTAGTGGCGAGCTCTGTAGAGAGATCTAACGTTCCATGAAAAAATTTTCAAATCGTTTAGCTGTTTTCGTTCGCGGGGTCGTCGTTGTGGTAACAATCCAGTTCCGAAGCTTGTTGGTAGTTTCGGGATAACCGCTTCGGAAAGCATTTTAGGGAAGAGGTAATCAGTCTCTCGTCAACCTTACTTGAAAAGGTCTAACTGTAGCGAATAATTGATGGAGAGTGTGCCTTAGCACAGCCTAGAACCAGACCGAAGTCCAGAACCAAGAGTGCTAAGGTCAAACAGTGGAATGGCTAGTGCCATTCAAGAGGCAAAACAGAAAAAAATTGCCCCGAGAGCAGGGTGCCCTAGAAATGGCCGTGAAGGCCCCTCGTCCGCATTAGCGGAGCACCCTTTAACCAACCCCGACGGATGCTGGGGTGCCGCTTTGCTAGCTCGCTGCGGCTGGGGTGGGTTCTTTAAACAAATGGGGATGGTTGGCTCTCAAGAAAACGGGATGCTACGTATATTCATCCGTCATGAATTGTAGCCGCAAACTGATATGAAAACATATCCAGGGACCAAAAAAGGGGGCATAGCTCCGTAAAGGAAACCACACAGGCTCTGCAACATGGGCTGACTAAGCAGACCCAGTGCTCGTGACAACGCACGGAGCCAGAAAATTGAAAATCTACAAAAGGAAAAATAGGAAAAACGCTACCTCTCCTTTACAAGGAACCCGGGTGAGGCAGACAGCCCCGGGCCCCCGATGTTAGTGGAGCCCTGACCCCGATGGTCTGGGGTCCTCCACCCTCTGATACTGGCCATATATCAAAATTCAAAAATCTACCAAAAAAACTAAGATCGGCGGAAACTAACTGTTTGGCCAGTATCCCTCCCTTTAAAGAGCTGAAAATACCGAAAGAAATCACGAAAAACTATTTATCATTTTTAGGCCAGCCAGGCCCCGCACAGACCCTGAAAAGGGAAAAGAGCTTCTCGGGCTTTCGCCCAATAAGAAGGCCGAGTATTAAATTTAATATAAATTCATTTTATTGTTCATCTCTAAGTGTTAACATCCAAAGAAAAGAAACAGACCCTCAAAAAAATTGTGAATGGAGAATGAAGAACAAAACCACAGCACGAAGAAAAAAAAAGAAAAAAATCAAAGAAAATGGACTAAAGTTATGCATAACCTTGTGTTTCCATTAGGTGAACTGATGGTATATTACTCAACAAAGAATCCAAGTCGTACCTGGTTGTATTCTTGGTTCCCAGAAAGTCTATTTTTAACATGCGAAAATAGGTCAAGGTGTTTATATTTATGTGACGTTCGTGATTGATGTTATTCGTCAAACAACAAATTTCATTAAGAACAATGTCCCTGTTCCAGTGACTAACATTCTCCGATTGGAAGGTACCATACTAACTATTACACATTGTAGTCTTCTGCGCATTATGTCTATACATTACTACTGCATTCGACAAAGAAAGAAATTCCAATTAAATATTTTTTTTTTTGTTTTTTTGTTACTTAATTCGATATTATTATTAGCAACTAAAAATAGGTATATTACTGTTTATTTCAATTTCATACTCTTTCTTCTGGAAAATCGTAAGCTATTATACGCGCACACATTTCTTCATTAATTATATCTGCAGTTATGTTATATTGTGTATCGCAAAAACTAGATATTTCTCGTCAATTTTTCCCGTTTTAGATTTTCATCCATTCATTCATCCGTCAGCTCAAACTGTATCTTAAAACCGACGTTAAATAAAATATGAGTGTGGTTGTCGAAATTTGAAACGACAAACAAAACTATTTTTCCAAATCTATTGCATATATCTTATGTATGCAGAAGTTTTGTAGCCCGAGATACTGTAATGTACTATACTTTAGTATTTCAAAGAAATCTTTACTTGCTACTGTTTTTTTTTATGATATAAACATCCAGCTTTACGCGTTTGTATAGACTTTAAGAATATATGCAACATTTTATTATCTAAACAATTAGTTTTCATTCATTGCTATGCATAATCAGGCTGTATTAAAAAAAAAATAAGCCAATCCGACTCCATATTGAGCATATTTACTGAAATGTAAAAATTAGATTATGTGATCCAACGCGAATAATTAACTGATAAAAATTATTGTTTTTTTTTTTGTTTTACTGTTTGGATTCTTGGTCAGATTGACTGATTATGTCTAGCGTTATAAGACCGTTACTTATTTACACTATTTTATTTCTATTTCTTCAGGCTTGATTTCGTTGCATATTAAACACTATCCAATTCGATTAGTCTGACTTTAGACTAGATTTAGTCTGATTACTATGGCATCAAGAAATGCTTCATAAGAATTAACGAATAAGTTACAGAATGCCAGGAAATCGACTAGACGGTACAATTCATTATGGGGGAAACTAATTAAAATTGTATAAATATTGATGTTCACTTTGATCGGTTAGTCTACTTCTTACTCATTGTTTGATCCTTTCGAATTGTTTAGGCTCTCGAGTCCGGCGTGATCACATCACTAAGAGTCTTTGTGATTTCGTTTTCCTGAAAAAGGTCATTGCTAGACAGCTCGCTCATCGCATAGTCGAGGTTGCACAAATCCATCAAGAACGCGAACATAACAGATTATCCATTCGTTTTTAAACGTTCCATAAGTGAAAGTTGAAGATAGTTTGACGCACCCCCTCCCCCAGCATCTTCATTACGTGCGTTAGTGTAGCCAGCATCTTTATCTATAGGGCTTGTTGTATCCGCAAATCTTGTTTAGGGCAGATATTTTTTTTCCCCATCATTTGTCTGAACCTGCGCAATACGCCCCAAATTCATATGTTTCACTCGATTTCACGCATTGCACTACTGCACCAAAAAAAACTAGCCAGAATACATTGAATTTATGTTTTCGCTTTACCCCAAATTGCTCCGGCAAATCATTCACACAACTGTCACCCGAAAGCGCACTACCACACAGAAAAGCTAGTTTTCGCGCCTTTTCTCCAATACTGTCACAGAAACGAATCCATCAGCAAATGGAATTCTGAGCAACAGGTGTCTCCGGAGAAGGCTCAGACCATTTCAAAAACCAACCGGCGTTTTCCTTTTTCGTAAGAACCGTCATATCGATTTCCCAAACTTCGAATTTCCGTGCACTTTAGAATATATATTTCCTGAGAGTTTCAGAGCAGGAAGTCAATTTTCCACGCACGAAACAAATTGGCGACTCGAACTAACAAAAAAAACTGTCACTCAGCATAAGATACACCTTTACAGACTCGCTTGTTCTGGCCTCTTTATGGGTGTAGTGTGATTTTGCGCCTTGCAATTGCACACGTGCGATCACTGCCAATTATCGCGTCACGACGCGGAACTATATCATTCTGGTACGGTTTATTACGATATATTTTCACAACCGCCAGCTTATCAGTGCGGATTTTTGACAGAATAATAAGAAACAAATAAGCGCTCTGTAACTTTATTGCACACTACACAAATTTACCACCGATCGGTCTACATGTCGGAAAATGCGACCTCTCGTCGCTACCACGATATAACAATGACTGTCCCGAATTGCCGTTTCAATTTCAAGACGAGCGCAGAAAATCCCGTTAGATTTTTGCTCGCCTTGAGATTGAAACAACAAAGTCACTGAGGACTTGCGGGATTTTATTTTTCCAAATCGAACGATATTTAAACCCGTTCCGATTTGGGAATAATTGTAGCGATTTCGAGCACGGGACAGTGTGCGTCGAAATAAAGGGTCCAGTAATTTCACTTGAAATTACTGGATGCTACAACACAGATCTTTCCACAAGGGCAAGTGCGTGGAAAGAGCTGAAGGATGGATATAGTATGGGAATGACAATGACGTGAACAAGTGATCTTGTCTTTTACTATTCAATCCTTTTTAGAAAAACGTGAACAAGGTGAACAGGAAAATGGTAAATATAATGAAAAGAAATATTGTGAACAACGTATACTAGGTTAATTGAAATATCTTGAAAGAAAATGTAGTGAACTAAGTGACCATGTTTCAAGATACGGAGGGAGGATAACAAAGAAGAAATAATTAGGAAATGGAGGTGCGTGAACTAGTGAACTAGATCACCTCGGGGCTTCTTCTTATGCTGCAACCTCCTCAGGAGCTCCTCAATGGCCCAAAAGGTGTTTTCCACTTTATGAAACCTATTCCACAGGTCAGGGAATTTCACCGGGAATAGGCTGAAGTTGCGGGACCTAGAATTAATTGTTGGAGGAGGTGCTTTTGAAGGGTTTAGGGAAATAGTGCTCTTCTGGAGCGTAATCTGCAGTCCCTTTAAAGCAGGTTTACGCTGATTGGAACGCCGTCCGTGTAGGACCTTCTTCCAGAAGAGCCGGAGCCGAAGAGTGGATCGCTTAGGTTTGCGAGTGTTTGGGAGGAGAGTCTTGACGATCTGGTTCTTCGTTTGCGGTGGCGGTATTGGGGCTGGTGTTGGTGGGAATTCCATCTTCTGAACGGAAGTGTGTGCGGCAGTAAATTGGGCACCATTGCGATGCCATGGGTCCATCGATGGCGTCTCAATTTCCGCGGCCTCAAGCTCTGCGGCGCCATATTCTCTATGCTGGTGCATTTCTCGTTCAAAGTCCTCCTTCCGAAGTACGGCTTGCCGTAGCAGCTGTACCGATGGAAGGTCCAGGAAGAGGATGCGACGCTGCACTTTGAAGAGCAGGTTGCGACGAAGTATCCTTGCCAGCTCACCATCCTCCACTGGCTGGGTCATGCGGTCGACTAGTCTGAGCACCTCGGAATAGAAAGTGTCGAATGGCTCACCAGGTTGTTGGTAGCGAGTTGAAATTTTCTCGTGGAGCTCGAAATCGCTGAGTCGATCTCCAAACTGGTCCCTCAGAGCATCGCGTAAGTGAGGCCATTCGACACCTCCGTTAATCCGGTTGTATCTCCAGAACCAATCGGCCGCAGGCCCAACCAATAGAAGGTGGGCGTGCTGAGCGAGAAGGTGTAAATCTCCATCAAGTGTCCGGCGCGTCAGAGAGTCTACTCGGAACAAAAAAGATTCCAGGGGCAACGAATCTTCGAGGCCGGAAAATGAGATATCCCAGCTGTGGATCACATCTGGGACCCAGTCATTGAGTGGTGCCGTTGAATAAGATAAAGAGCTGGTCGAATACCTATCACGATTCCTGCTGGGGTACATGATGGCTAGAAGTTATTAATTATAGCCTAAAAGGTGGGATGAATATAGATTTTCCGACAAGAGAAATGGTTTTCTTAATTTAACTTGAATGATAATATACGAAAGAAGAGATGATATGTAACAAGAAAGGACGCAACAATTGTACTACACGCGATCAGATATGATAATGATAAAAAAAAATAATATTCGAGCAAATTAATGAAGGTTAGGCCTTCTTATTGCGCGAAACCCGGTCAGTCTCCCCATTTCAGGTCCGCAGGCTGGCTGGCTGATTCAAAAATAATGAATTTAGTTACATTAAATATATGAAAGTTTGCAAAATAGAAAAAAACAAATGTAAGTTGGGTCGCATCCAGAATGGAAACGCCCAATATTGAGGTCTGTCCGCCTCCTCCGAAATTCCTGAGAAAAGAGAGGAGCTGGGAGATAAGAACAAAAGTTGCAGTTGTCCAACACATGACAATCCTCCAAAGTACCGGTCGAACTGACGGGACGCAATAGTGGCAACACGCCAACCACACGTAATCCGAACATCAGTTCGAACCAGACCCGGAAAAATTGCCCTATGCCAGACAACTCCAAGACAAAAGATGGCGTAGCTTCTAACAGAAAGAGGGGCAAGGGCCCTTTGGACAACTCGGACTGGTGAATGGCGTAAAACGACCAAACCCAGTAAAATCCAGAGTAGTCCTCCAGGTTGCACCCAGAGCCTAAAGCTAAAAAAGACAACACATAAGAAGCTAACGCCAAAGGTATACTACAGGATTGATTCTAACAGGATAGGAGGGGAAGGATGTTTGCGGCTAAAGGAAAGAGCGAGCAATGCATGTCTTATTAAAAGGGTTTTGTTCTTTCGAACGAAATGAATTGAATCGCAAAGGAGGCGATTCTAAGACCTGCGAGTGAGAATGGAATTTTAAGGTTTGAAGACGTAAAGTCTTAAGGGGAGTATGAGTCGAAACTCATAAGTATTTTCTCACTTCGGTGGGTCACCCAAAAACGAGTTTCGGGCCCCACGTTGGGCGCCATTTGTAGCGAATAATTGATGGAGAGTGTGCCTTAGCACAGCCTAGAACCAGACCGAAGTCCAGAACCAAGAGTGCTAAGGTCAAACAGTGGAATGGCTAGTGCCATTCAAGAGGCAAAACAGAAAAAAATTGCCCCGAGAGCAGGGTGCCCTAGAAATGGCCGTGAAGGCCCCTCGTCCGCATTAGCGGAGCACCCTTTAACCAACCCCGACGGATGCTGGGGTGCCGCTTTGCTAGCTCGCTGCGGCTGGGGTGGGTTCTTTAAACAAATGGGGATGGTTGGCTCTCAAGAAAACGGGATGCTACGTATATTCATCCGTCATGAATTGTAGCCGCAAACTGATATGAAAACATATCCAGGGACCAAAAAAGGGGGCATAGCTCCGTAAAGGAAACCACACAGGCTCTGCAACATGGGCTGACTAAGCAGACCCAGTGCTCGTGACAACGCACGGAGCCAGAAAATTGAAAATCTACAAAAGGAAAAATAGGAAAAACGCTACCTCTCCTTTACAAGGAACCCGGGTGAGGCAGACAGCCCCGGGCCCCCGATGTTAGTGGAGCCCTGACCCCGATGGTCTGGGGTCCTCCACCCTCTGATACTGGCCATATATCAAAATTCAAAAATCTACCAAAAAAACTAAGATCGGCGGAAACTAACTGTTTGGCCAGTATCCCTCCCTTTAAAGAGCTGAAAATACCGAAAGAAATCACGAAAAACTATTTATCATTTTTAGGCCAGCCAGGCCCCGCACAGACCCTGAAAAGGGAAAAGAGCTTCTCGGGCTTTCGCCCAATAAGAAGGCCGAGTATTAAATTTAATATAAATTCATTTTATTGTTCATCTCTAAGTGTTAACATCCAAAGAAAAGAAACAGACCCTCAAAAAAATTGTGAATGGAGAATGAAGAACAAAACCACAGCACGAAGAAAAAAAAAGAAAAAAATCAAAGAAAATGGACTAAAGTTATGCATAACCTTGTGTTTCCATTAGGTGAACTGATGGTATATTACTCAACAAAGAATCCAAGTCGTACCTGGTTGTATTCTTGGTTCCCAGAAAGTCTATTTTTAACATGCGAAAATAGGTCAAGGTGTTTATATTTATGTGACGTTCGTGATTGATGTTATTCGTCAAACAACAAATTTCATTAAGAACAATGTCCCTGTTCCAGTGACTAACATTCTCCGATTGGAAGGTACCATACTAACTATTACACATTGTAGTCTTCTGCGCATTATGTCTATACATTACTACTGCATTCGACAAAGAAAGAAATTCCAATTAAATATTTTTTTTTTTGTTTTTTTGTTACTTAATTCGATATTATTATTAGCAACTAAAAATAGGTATATTACTGTTTATTTCAATTTCATACTCTTTCTTCTGGAAAATCGTAAGCTATTATACGCGCACACATTTCTTCATTAATTATATCTGCAGTTATGTTATATTGTGTATCGCAAAAACTAGATATTTCTCGTCAATTTTTCCCGTTTTAGATTTTCATCCATTCATTCATCCGTCAGCTCAAACTGTATCTTAAAACCGACGTTAAATAAAATATGAGTGTGGTTGTCGAAATTTGAAACGACAAACAAAACTATTTTTCCAAATCTATTGCATATATCTTATGTATGCAGAAGTTTTGTAGCCCGAGATACTGTAATGTACTATACTTTAGTATTTCAAAGAAATCTTTACTTGCTACTGTTTTTTTTTATGATATAAACATCCAGCTTTACGCGTTTGTATAGACTTTAAGAATATATGCAACATTTTATTATCTAAACAATTAGTTTTCATTCATTGCTATGCATAATCAGGCTGTATTAAAAAAAAAATAAGCCAATCCGACTCCATATTGAGCATATTTACTGAAATGTAAAAATTAGATTATGTGATCCAACGCGAATAATTAACTGATAAAAATTATTGTTTTTTTTTGTTTTACTGTTTGGATTCTTGGTCAGATTGACTGATTATGTCTAGCGTTATAAGACCGTTACTTATTTACACTATTTTATTTCTATTTCTTCAGGCTTGATTTCGTTGCATATTAAACACTATCCAATTCGATTAGTCTGACTTTAGACTAGATTTAGTCTGATTACTATGGCATCAAGAAATGCTTCATAAGAATTAACGAATAAGTTACAGAATGCCAGGAAATCGACTAGACGGTACAATTCATTATGGGGGAAACTAATTAAAATTGTATAAATATTGATGTTCACTTTGATCGGTTAGTCTACTTCTTACTCATTGTTTGATCCTTTCGAATTGTTTAGGCTCTCGAGTCCGGCGTGATCACATCACTAAGAGTCTTTGTGATTTCGTTTTCCTGAAAAAGGTCATTGCTAGACAGCTCGCTCATCGCATAGTCGAGGTTGCACAAATCCATCAAGAACGCGAACATAACAGATTATCCATTCGTTTTTAAACGTTCCATAAGTGAAAGTTGAAGATAGTTTGACGCACCCCTCCCCCAGCATCTTCATTACGTGCGTTAGTGTAGCCAGCATCTTTATCTATAGGGCTTGTTGTATCCGCAAATCTTGTTTAGGGCAGATATTTTTTTTCCCCATCATTTGTCTGAACCTGCGCAATACGCCCCAAATTCATATGTTTCACTCGATTTCACGCATTGCACTACTGCACCAAAAAAAACTAGCCAGAATACATTGAATTTATGTTTTCGCTTTACCCCAAATTGCTCCGGCAAATCATTCACACAACTGTCACCCGAAAGCGCACTACCACACAGAAAAGCTAGTTTTCGCGCCTTTTCTCCAATACTGTCACAGAAACGAATCCATCAGCAAATGGAATTCTGAGCAACAGGTGTCTCCGGAGAAGGCTCAGACCATTTCAAAAACCAACCGGCGTTTTCCTTTTTCGTAAGAACCGTCATATCGATTTCCCAAACTTCGAATTTCCGTGCACTTTAGAATATATATTTCCTGAGAGTTTCAGAGCAGGAAGTCAATTTTCCACGCACGAAACAAATTGGCGACTCGAACTAACAAAAAAAACTGTCACTCAGCATAAGATACACCTTTACAGACTCGCTTGTTCTGGCCTCTTTATGGGTGTAGTGTGATTTTGCGCCTTGCAATTGCACACGTGCGATCACTGCCAATTATCGCGTCACGACGCGGAACTATATCATTCTGGTACGGTTTATTACGATATATTTTCACAACCGCCAGCTTATCAGTGCGGATTTTTGACAGAATAATAAGAAACAAATAAGCGCTCTGTAACTTTATTGCACACTACACAAATTTACCACCGATCGGTCTACATGTCGGAAAATGCGACCTCTCGTCGCTACCACGATATAACAATGACTGTCCCGAATTGCCGTTTCAATTTCAAGACGAGCGCAGAAAATCCCGTTAGATTTTTGCTCGCCTTGAGATTGAAACAACAAAGTCACTGAGGACTTGCGGGATTTTATTTTTCCAAATCGAACGATGTTTAAACCCGTCCCGATTTGGGAATTATTGTAGCGATTTCGAGCACGGGACAGTGTGCGTCGAAATAAAGGGTCCAGTAATTTCACTTGAAATTACTGGATGCTACATAACCTGAAAATATTCGCCAACCTTTTCTGAAAAAAAAACGGTTGTTACCCGCAGCCACCGCAAGGAGGTTAAGCTCAGGCTTCCATCAGCCGAGATAGTTACGGCACGTGCATATTTTCATATACTACATGTTATTCCCCCTATTTGACTGATGGTTCGACTGCTCTCATCCGGATACTTCTGCTTTATATTTCAACTACCAAATTGATGTCATCCACACAGATTTTTTCAAAGTAATTGACGAGCAATCATGGACTATTTCTGCTCGAATAAATCATTATGGCTTATGTACCTTCTAAATGATTATCACGTGCTTTGTCTTCCTTTCTGGTTGCCTTACTCTTGTGTATCCCAGGAGTCTACACCTGGACCAATTTTATTCAATCTCTTCTCTACTCTTACTGAAGATATTAATGACCTCATTTCTTTGTACAAATCAAAATTCTTGTTCCTAAATGCTTTCAATTGGTTTGTTGCATCCTTTTTCACGAAGCCTCATACTGTGAAATAATTTTATCCGCGTTGATCGATATATGAAACGCTTCCATTGGTATAAACTTACCGACTTCATCATTCAAATTTCAAATGTAGGCTAAAGATTATAAAGGTAAATACATGATCGAAGTTTTATAAATCAGAGATACAAAATTAAGAGATAATCAGATATTTGCAATACTAATACAAAGATAATTTATACACACATACCTCTTCCTTTCTTTATGTTATTTGTGATACCATCCTTATCTCTTACCTTTGATCTATAACTGAAATTCGATATTTATATCTAAATCAACTGATATCGAAGAGAGTTTCATGAATTTCTGACTTTGATATACGCTTTTGACTTTGATATATGCGTCTTCTATTTATTATTCTCGTTCAAACTTGAATATTGCAGTCAAGTTCGATGTGCTTGTTTCAAATATGTCTGATTGAATCAGTTCAGCGGAAATTTACATCCACTCAACTTTTTATATATAACCTTGTCTTATAATGAACGTTTATTACTCTTAAACATCCGTGTCTTCTTTAATGTTTTCTTTTCAAAGTCAGTCCTTCTTCTTCTGTAGCATCAATGACCACTGAACGGTAACACGATAGACAAATTAGGTCTTCTATTCTATTCGAAGCATATTTTGCTCGCAGAAATATTTCTATTTTCCTGCTTTGTGGCTTTTAGTTATTCATAACAGCCTCCATCTTCCACATTCTGTAACTATCTTTAAGGAAATTCGTAACACAATCTTTGCTGCTAATTATACATCTATGGTATTTCTAATTAGATGGATTTTCAATTCATCCAATTTTGAATTTAAATTGAATTTAAGAGAAATAAATGTTCAGATGCCAAGTAACTGAAAAAGTACCATTAGAGCAAGAACATTATTAATTTTTTGAAACAAATTTAAGTTAATCCAAAACCCAGATGTTCTTAAGGCAAGGCTTTTCTTGCAGCTAGGTGAGTTCTAATGCGATAGATGAGTTCTAAAGCGATCTCAAAAAGAATCATATTGAAGAAATGAAATTCACGGTGTGCAAAAAATCATCAAATGCGAGTAAAATTAACGGCGATTCAAAATGACTAATATCTGCCTGTCGCAACCAACTTGTATTATTTATGAAATTTCAGCATAATGATAGATTATAATCGGAATAATCAACAACCTAAAGTAACGATCTTTCATGTATCAAAGATCAGAGCAATAGTCTCATTTCCCACAAGTAGGAAAATATTTCTTACTAATAAAAGCATTATCATGATAATGTGTAAAGTAATTGGAATAACTCGATAAAAGCAAAAACTCCGAATCTTGAAGTGTGATTTTCGCGAAATTAACACATAAGAATATCACGTGCGACTCGTATATCAAACTGGACGGAAAAATATGATTTATCGGCATTACTAGTTTTTACAGAACTTAAGTATGTTTATTTTCTTTATCTGTTATTCAACCGACTGCATTATTATTATAAATTTATTAAATATAAAATGGTAAGAGCATCACACTAATATGTTGTATTATTTTCATGTTAAGGTATCATTGGCATGGAACAATGGATAACGAACAGCCGCACCAAGAATTAGTGAAGTGTGTATTAGTAGGTGATACTGCCGTTGGGAAAACAAGACTGATTTGCGCTCGGGCCTGCAATAAACATGTTTCATTGTCACAACTACTTTCCACGCATGTCCCAACCGTTTGGGCAATCGATCAGTACCGTATCTATAAAGATGTAAGGAAATAATATGCTCTATGAATTCGATCATGAAAAATATGACGACTTTTCTTCTCTGATTAGGTGCTTGAAAGATCTTGGGAAGTAGTCGATGGGGTGAATGTATCATTACGGCTATGGGATACATTTGGAGATCATGATAAAGATAGAAGATTTGCATACGGCAGGTAAATATTTTCTTCTCTGTTCTATTATTTTTTTTATAATATGACTTCCAAATTTTAGGTCGGACGTTGTTCTGTTGTGTTTCTCCATTGCGAGTCCGATATCGTTACGCAATTGCAAAGCAATGTGGTTTCCAGAAATTCGACGATTTTGCCCAGATACACCTGTAATACTTGTAGGCTGTAAGAATGATTTGCGATATATGTACAGAGATGAAGCATATCTCTCTTACTTTGGAGACCGCAGTCCATTTGTTAGGTATACGGTTTATTTATCATTTTCGTAATGCAAGTTCTAAAAGTTTCATTGTTATACATCTCGTAACTTTGCAGAGCGGCTATTAAGAGTGATCTCGTTATGCCCGATGAAGCCCGGGCCGTAGCCAAGGAGCTCGGCGTGGCATACTATGAAACCAGTGTGTTCACTTATTTCGGAGTAAATGAAGTGTTCGAGAATGCCATACGGGCTGCTTTGATTGCAAGACGGCAACAGCGGTTTTGGATAACCAATCTGAAAAAGGTTCAAAGGCCTTTACTTCAGGTATGAGAATTCAAACTACACTCTACGGATATATAAACTTACGCCCTGTACGCCCTCTTCTCGAATACGCCTGTATTATTTGGAACCCAGCCTTTGAAATTCACAATAACAGACTCGAGTCCATTCAAAAACAATTTTTACTTTTCGCCTTAAGAGATCTGTACAACCCTTACGATTTCGAAAATTTACCGCCATATGAGTTTAGACTGGGTCATTTAAACTTAACTTCACTTGCATCTAGAAGAATGATGATATCGGCCTGCTTCACATTTGACGTAATTAGAGGCGTTATTAGAGCTGAGTTCCTTAATAGTAAATTTGTGATAAATATCCCCTTAAGGAACACCAGGTCCAATCGTTTGCTAAAGGAATATTCACATTCTACCATATATGCAGCTAATGAGCCGGTGAATAGATGCTGCAGGGTCTTCAATGGCTTTAGCAACCTTTATTCCCCAACGATTTCCAAACTATCCTACAAATCTTCCCTTATCCAAGCCATTTGTACACAATAACTTTTAAGCTTTTGTTTAATTATCGTTTTTAATTGTTATTCTTTTATTTCCTTGTTATTTTACTTATTGTCTATTTTAAACTTATTTGTTTACTCCATTAGTTATTTATTTATTTATGTGTTATTTATTTGTACCTTACACTTTTTTATTTCCTTTTTATTTTACTTTTTTGTCTATTTTAAACTTATTTGTTTACTCCATTAGTTATTTATTTATTAATGTGTTATTTATTTGTACCTTACTCTTTTTTGTTTGTTTTTAAATAATTAGATATTTCATATTTTTTTATGTATGTGTATGTATTTATGCCTTGTTTGGCTAATAAATAAATAAAATAAATAATGCTTTCAGGCCCCATTTCGTCCTCCAAAACCACCACCACCAGAAGTAGCCGTCGTTACTGGAACATACCAAAAAGACATGTACAACTTGTTACTCTCGAAATGTTATACGGATTTAATTTTGATTGTGGGATCTTCAAAATTTGCTGTGCATAAATTCATGCTTGCTGCCGGATCGAATCCGTTTTATCGTTTACTGACAACTGATTTGTCGGACATGGGAGGTCGAAGTAGCAGCGAATCGAGTATGGTAGGTGATGTGTATTTTCGAATTATATACGTTTCGTAACCCATATTCGATACTCGTATAGGTAAGCTCAACGTTTGGTGAAACAACTGCAGCCGATTTTAACGATGATACCGAATATCTAATACGTAATGAAACGAAACCTCCGCGGTAGTAGACTTTGAAATAACAAGAAGAATCTCTTCTTTAATATATTTTTATTTGCATAGAATGTGGGAGCATTTGAAAAGAAGGTCAAGCTACCAAGCTTTACCTTTAGTGGAAACGAAGAAACCAACAGATTTTTACAAGGACTTACATCATCCAATTTTTCAGAATATACGAATCACACAGGTATTTGGTGTTATATCCAGTACATTTTTTTAAAGTATATTCACGCAGTAGTGGTTAAAGTTGTAGAACAGTTGAATCTCCTATCATACAGTGAGCGCAATCGATTAAACCGCATTTGATTTGCGAGCTACGGCGTAAAAGGAGCTAATTAATAAAAACTGAGACTCTTGTAATTTACATTCACTATATTAAGATAATTTCAAAAGGTTTATTTATCTAAGCAATATAAACTAAATAGCAAAATCAAAAAACTCGATTCTATTGCGAAATTGATTTAAAACAAAGCGAAATGATTTAAATCAAAAGCGACTTAGTCTACTGTAGATTTTACAAGATATTTCAATTTTTCAATTTCAATTGCTTCCCAAAGATTGAATTTAATTTTCAAGGCTTGAAATATTACTAAAGTGTCGTCCCATCTTGTGTACTAAGATCCTCAATAGATGTTCCATGGGGTTTAGGTCAGGACTATAAACGGGACAATCCCAAAGAGTAATATTTCATTCAATAAACCATTGCTTTGCATGTTCGAAAATGTGAGTCGCAACATTATCTTGCTGACAAATTAAATCCTCGGCTAGGAGTCACTCCATTAATAGCATTAAAACTCCACATAGTTTTCTGTGTTCATTTTATTGGATATAAAACAAATGTTTGTCCTGATATGGTAACTAAAAACTCCCCAAACCATAAGGCTTTCGCCTCCAAGGTTGTGGCTCATCTTGGGGGGATCACTTTGGCGTAATTCATGCCCACAGCAACTGAAGCCACTAGTTCCATCCAGATTAAATGGTTTTCTATTTATTCTACTTATCGATATGATTTTGTACATAAATTAAGGTCGATTTTGTTTATGGTGTAGTTTGAATAACGGATTTTTACAATATATTGATCTTTATGTGGTCAGTGGATACAAAAATTTGATACACTCGTCTTTAAAACACTGGCAACACCAATGTGCTGACAATCTAACTAGAGCGTAAATGTTTTTTTTTTGTTGCCAAGCCTATTCTTTGACCACGCTGTCTAGGAGAAATTTTTCTATTTCCTTTTGTATTACAATTTCGCACGAAACAATTCAGAAAGGTCCCCGAATTCAAGCTAGGCAAAAAAAAATTTTTGGGGAAATTGGCCGTTTTTGCCCAATTTTCCCTATAAACAATTTTTTTCATCCTTAAAATATCACTATTGTACTCCCCGCCCACTTTCAATCATCGAAAGCGCGGTAAAGGCAGTTTTTGCCAAACTATGGCCAAAAAACCCCTTACTCCCCTACAAAACCGAAATGTTTGTATCACAGTAATAGGTCTTGGCCCGTTATGTCCGAAACCACTCTAACCCAAAATTGGCCGATTTCAGCTACTTTTGCTCTAAAAACTTTTTGAATATTTGAATTAAATACCCGCAAGTACGAAAATACTCGATACTTGATATGCTTTCAAACTGCACTATCTAAAAGCAGATTTTATTTTAACATACTTAGCATGACAAAACTCAACTTCATATAATATTTGATCATTCACTTTGATCAGACTTAATGGTTTTAGCAAAACTACCAGCCATTTATACATGATAAATGCTAGCCATACAAATTTCCATGCATATCTGATCATTACATTCCACATGTATGCACACGTAAAAAAATCTGCTAAATAGTATATCCAATCCATTCAAATCTATTCTTCACAAGCGGTTCTACAAGCGTACTGTGTATACTGGTGTGCTTATACACTACCATGCCCACCGCCACCAAAGAGTTAAGGATATCTTGATTTTAACTTAAGATAAACATATCCTTACGATGACGAGATATTTATTTGATTCTCTCGATTGCTACGATGGCGAGATATTTATTCGATTCTCTCGATTGTCTCGATTGCAACAATCGAGTCCAACTTAAATCATCGAGATGTTTCGAGATATTTGAACAATCGAAACAATCGAGTTTAACATCTCGCAATCGCGCATCACTAATATGGAACTAGAAAAAAATATCAGTAACCCCTAAAATGATACACTTGCGTTAGAGTATGTTTCCTAAATTCTTGGGTAAAAAATTGCTTTCCTGGTGGGAAAAATGTGTCATATGAACATAACCAGAAAAGTAAAGGAACCAAAATCCAGGTAAAAAGTGGCAGCACAAATTAACGTCTGCTTTCATATCTCCGTTTCATTGATTCTCACACAAACAACGTCGAATCAGCTGTGGCACTACTTAACGGTCAGAACCACTTTGCCAGATATTGCCAGCAGAAAAACGTTGGATAAATTCTTACAAACCGGGAATCACAGATGTCACCAAAAATAAAGTAATTTTCCGTTTAGAGGAAAACTTAGTCGAAACTGAGTTAGGGAACGCATCTTAAATGTCCAGATATACCCGTGCTTGCAAAAAATTACGAAGCATATCGGTTTTCGTTAGTAATTGTTTGTGCGGCTAAATCAATTTCGCTAACTGTATGTACTTTGCCAGTGGCCAACTGTTCTTGTTGCTACAAAAGTTAAATAAAATATTAATTGATTTATAAAAACTTATTCACATATTATAATAGGTGGATACCGGTCGTGGATTGAATATAACGCAAACGATTGTTACACTGACCAAATTGATAACACCCCAAGCAATGAATCAATGCTTAAAATTTATTTACACCGGAACAATTGAAAAGGAGTTTCAAAACTTACAGGTAAATTTTTGATTAAATACGAAGCGAATGGGTTTTAATTCAATTGATAATTTTAAATGCATTCCCCAGACGGCACCCATTGGATTGCTTTTGGTAAATAAACAAATATATTTACTGAATTTCGTTTGATGTTCTGTGATTGTTTATTATATTGTTAGAAGTGTTGCTTTGATGAGTAGAAGTCTTTGTCAGCTGTTTTATTCAGTTTCAGTAGTGTAGAAGTTTTTTTTCATATGAAAGACTTTTTCGTGAAATTGCTATGTGTGGTAGTATTTTGTAGTATTTAAATATCACTCCATTAATTGAGATTATTTTATGTTTTCTGAATATAAACGAAGGAAGGAAGCATGCCATGTATTTTTCGCTTTTTATGACTTTCTTCTTGCAGACCTTGAAAATACACCATCTTTACCATCCACTTATACATTGGAAAGAATCTCCAATGAGTTTGTATTCTCTCTGCATGAGTCCTAGTAGGTCAGAAAGTTACTTGAATGTATCATTACGAAGACTTCGGTATTTCGCATCGGTGTCCGAGCTTGACTCTCTCTCCGAATAGAAAGTATGTTCTAGATATGTAACTACCAACCGACTTCGAATTTCGACCGTTTATTCTACGTATTGTAGACACATCATAGAAAATATCAAAATAAAGTACATTTATGTTATTCTGGGACCTGTCACAGGTTTCAACTGACCTAAGAGAAAACAATGATTCACGGATCTTATTTTACAATAATACTTTGTCATCGTCGTGGCATTGCAACCCCTCTTAAAACCTGACAATTATCTTGCTCCAACGACTGCGGCTTACACTTTGAAATTTGAGCAGCAAAGCGCAGTCTTCGCCAACAGAATCGAATCGTGGCTTTTCCTCCGAATACCGTTTATTGGAGTCGATAGGTAGCTTTCTCATCACATTCTCAAGAGCTAATTTGAACAACAGAGAGGCCAGCTCAACGCCTTGCTTTAGTCCGACATTTGTGTCAAATAGTCGTTGATTCTTTGATGTAGTCATCATTTTGAGCAGTCGGATTATTTTACCGCGATTTCGAAGTGTAGCATTATTTTGTACAGTAGGATTCGTTCAATGCCATATCATAATTTATCACATACTTTTTTTTGCATAGTTGCCAAGCAAGCAATTTAATATTATTGTTGTTCTTTCTCATTGCATACTGCATGAAAATTTATTGATTATTTAAGCGATAAGTTACTATAAACAGTCTTATTGTGATCAATAAAATCAGCATTCTAAAACGTACGAAACAAATCATTTTATTTTCCCTTCGTAAGAAGGGAAAGGCCCACGGGCGTACATGCTAGTAATATCTATACGATTACAGCCCCTATTCATTGAATTAGAACCATTAAGGCTGTTTTTTTTTTTAAATTATGCTTTTTAAATTTTTGAGCTAATTTATCATCTGTAAATTAATACAAATTTTACTTAGAATCAGACCCTCCTTAGCATTAATTATTGCCTGGATTCTCTCAGGCATTCTCTCTATCAATACATCGTACAATCATTTCTTTAATCTCTTCTCGGTTTTCCCCTATATTTGCAACGTTTTGTTTCCGGATATTTAGGATAGGGTTAAGAGAAGAATATACTAAAGATTTTGAAGGACTCCAGACGTTTTCCTTTAGAATTAAGGTCAAGGGATTTCCTAGTCAAGGTAAAACTGTAATATTACAAAAGGTAGCATATATTTTATGAAAAGGCGCGATAGCAGGATGCACCATCTTGCATAAACTTGTTAGGTGTACAATTGCACCTTAAGTAGTTAAAATATGGGATTATAATTTCTTGTAACTGGTCATAATACTGGATGTTGTTCACAGTTCCTTCAAAGAAGATGATCCACCCAGGTTCATCGCCTGAGATGCAGGACCATATCATTTTTGCTGATTAATGTTTAATACTTTTCACCAGCGGCGGCTCTACGTATGGGGCTAATGGGGCTTAGCCCCTCCATCTTTTTTCGTTCCAAAATGAAAAGTAACCTATCTGTATTTTGATTATTACAAACAACTATCAAATTTGATTTTAGTGAATCAAGTTATCAAAATACTTCGTTCACCTACTGTTTTTAAAATCAATTAAAATATTTTTCTCGTCTCTTCATAATTTGTATTTCATTACACAAATTCGTATATATAATTCAATTTAAGAGAACTTACTTCGCAGATGCAATATGCACGCGATGCTCTTTCTATATTCTGTTCCACATGCAATGCGCGCCGGGCTAAGTTGAAGCAGCCCCAAAAAAGAGAGAAAACGAATGAAAAAATTCAATGAGCGTAAAGTGTGTGCATACCATTCACAATGACTAAAAGAGTAATCAACGGACTCAGCCCCAAATTTAAGCTTCTCGTGGTGTGTCGCTTTTTTGTCGTTCACTTACTGAATCAAGTATGTGTAGTATCAGGGGGTTAAATTGAGCTCTTTAGTTTTTGCAATTGAAAAGTAAATGATGATTTTGCTTTTACAGTGCTAGTTGATATTATCGTTCAGATAGCAATTATGATAGAAAATTGTGTGTTTAGCTTAAACATGATTTAATATGATACATACAGATCTGTACGTATAATATTTTATGCAAAATCTTGATTGCATTAAAAATGTGTGAGAAAATTCTATATATAATTGATTGCAATATAATTGTTTGCAATATAATTGATCTTTGAAGACAATTTTAAAAAGTTTTCTTACGTCAAATGCAAAAGGTGACAATTTTCAATTTTCGTGTTCTTCAAAGCATAAATATTTATTGGTCAAAATTTACGAAAGTCAAAGAAGTACTCCAAGATCGATGGTTCTTTGCTGGAATTTTCAATCCCCGAATTGTACAATCTATTTTCGAAGGGCATCTAATTTATTGTTTTGAGTTAATTCAATGGGATTCTTGAGACGTTTTTACAATACGAGAAGCAACCAAACTAACAAATTATATGAATGATGACGATTTTTATTTTTCTAGTAACTTTTTAATAAAATATTCCTTCAGGCGAATATTCTTTATAATGTTTTAAATACACGCAGTACATATGGTGACCTAGGATTTGATTTACTAATTTGATTTATTAATTAGAAATGTTTGAAATTAAAACAGCCTAATCATAAGGAAAAAAATCCATATATGATCCTTATGTTATAGGATGGTTTGGGATGTAATTATAATCCAGCTTAAACCAGTCAAAATTAATATATAATGATGAAGTGTTCTAAAATATGTCATCTGCTACTGAATTGTATAGCTTAACTGTTAGTTTAACTGTCTAACTGTTTAGAATTTCTAATATAAGTAAGGTCTTTGTAGGTTAGCCCTACTCACATTGATTCCCACGAGCCGTCACTGCTTTTCACGACGCAATCATTGTATTTTTCCGATGGTCTTCTTTGAACTTATTGGTGCCTCAACATCTCTGCTTCTAGCTTGCACTCGTCACTAAACACCACCTAAAAATGCAGTGTTTTAGTATTAATTTCCACGCCAATAATATGGTAATGAAATCTTTATTCATGCAGATTTTAATTACCTACTTTTTCCAATCAGTTACGATATAAAATTTATGAGTTCTTGCAAACTGCAACCTGGCTTGTCCCATTTTAGCTGTCAATTTAATGTATGATGTAAGCTTCTAGTGGAGTAGGAATGGTTTTCACAGGCCTTTTTGATAAGTCTATGATTTATTCTTGGCGTTGTTTTCCGCTGTTTCCCACAATTCCGCCGTTTGTTGCTGAGTTAGCTTTTATTTTCGCAGATATCTTTATTAATTCTTATCCCTATTTGATGATGCACTTTCATTTTCTTCGCTATTTTGCTAGGAATAGTTTCTCGTATTTAGAAGACCAATTTTTACTGACTTTTTATCCCCACTAATACCTTTACACTTTCCCATTTTTATTATTTCCACTAAAATGTGTCAAAAAATATAGGAAATTCTGCAGGTTGAAACTACACTCTGCATGTAATTATAACTTACAGTATCGCGCCATTGAATTATGAACGATCAGCAAATTTTAGAAAATTTAGCTTTTTCTTAAATAAAGCAGAAGAAATTCAATTGTTTTTATTTTGCAATAACATATATTTATTGGTAGATGGTTGCTTTAATAATAAAAAAATAAATTTTGATTGAATTTTAATATATTGAGCTTCCTCTGGCCATTATTGCTGCTTGTATTCTACTAGGAATGCTTTCTACACATTTGTTTATCATTTGTCGCATTCCATTGTCGTTTTTCCACACTTCTTCGATATTTTTCTTCAATGCAGAGGTTGTGTTGTTTCTCCGGCTATACACCTTTGATTTTAAATAGGGCCAGCAATTCTCAATGGGATTGAAATCAGGTGAATTGTCAGGCCAAGGTAAAACCTCTAATTCTAGGGAATTTAAACAATCCATGCTGGCTCTCGATGTATGGCATGGAGCACCGTTTTGCATGAAGATGTATTCCTCCTTGGGATGTTCTAAGGTATCCAAATATGGCAGAAGAACATCCCTCAGCACGTCTTCACTGATTAGAGCGCATTGTTCCCTCAACGTAATAGATTGGGCCCGGATCTTCAGCTGTAATGCAGCTCCAAATCATCACTGAGGGCAGATGTTTAACTGTCCGAACCACACAATCTTCTGAATATCTCTCGTGGGGCCTCCTTCGAACGAATTTTTTACTCTCCGTAACCGCTTCCAACTTGCATTCGTCACTAAAGATAATACAGGAGAAAAATAATTTTAGAAAAGTTAAATGATTCGTGAGGCTGTCTCTTCCTATGACATATGAAATGAGATATGCTAAACAAAGGAATTTACCTTATTCCAGTGTTCACTCCCGTAGCTGTTGTGTATTTTCGCCCAATATAGTCTTCGTTTGCGCATAACTTTGGTTAATTTTGGTTTTTTTGCGGGCCATCTACATGAAAGGTTGTTTTCCTTGACTCGCCGTTCCAAAGTTCTCAGCGATATTCTGACGCCAGCTTCGTTCATATCCCTCAAAATAGTCCTACCTGGTGCGTTGCGCTCCAGCAGAGCATTCTGCATGATTCTTATATCCGATCTCAGTGTTGTTCTTCTTTGTCCGTGGCAATTTCCTCGTTTGTTCCCGGGGACCGTTTTTAAATCGGTTGAGCTACGCACAGTTATGGCAATGTTGACCACGGACGATTTCAAAATTCCTATAATTTCGGCATAGGTTGGCTTCTTTTCATTCAATAAAGTAACAACTCGCGCTTTTTTTCTGACGAAATATCAGCCTTTTTACCCATATTGTCTAAACTATACCACTGACTTAGTAATAATAGTAACTTCACTTCACTTCTCAATTTTCCTAAACTTTCAATGTCATTTACTTGAATTTCACTCACTCACAGATTTCTATTTGTTTTTTTTTTCACTTTGAATATTTATAGCTTTGATAATTGTCTCGAACACGCTTCAAACTTAAAATGATAAGGAATGAACTTTTGCGCTTATTTATAATTGCTGTTTTCTTTGAACATCTGAGAATCTCGGATTACCCATTTTATAACTTACAGGTATAGGGAATACCCAACAGATACATAACTCCCCCTTTACCGAGAAAAAATAGCAAAAATGACACTCAGTGCTCATAAAATTATCAAAATTCTTCAGAAATGCAATCGGTCATAATTCAATGGCGGGGTACTGTAAGAAATTTTCAAACACTAATTAAACACAACATTATTTTCACTAATTGTCGAACTCTATCCAAATATTCGGAAAAGAACGAAAATTTCGGGTTATTTTATTTATTTTATATATTTTTGAAGGAATGGAATTTTCCAATTAGTGTACGTTATGTTCAAAATCCCTACAGTTATACAAATCAAACCCACTATTTGGGAAAATTCAATTTTTTGTGACGCTACAGATAGAATTTTATAAAACATGAAAATATTTGTGGTGGTCCTATTTCAACGATTGTCGATTGGTCGTTAATTATCAAGCAATTGGTGTATCACTCTTTGTATCAACAAATAGCATCAAACTTTTCCTCGTATATACCTTCGACAAGAAAAGCAGTATAGAAAGGGCGTTTCACCTAATCAACCAGACAGACTAGAAATCGGTATCACTACCGATTACATAATTTAAAGTGATTCATAACAATTTACCAACAAAAATGTTATGTTAAAATATTGTATCATGAGTCAGAAAAACAATGATATAATTACTTGCTTAGCAACCATGCAAATATGTGTCGAAAATACAGTGAAAGTAGCTTTAATGAGTAACATTTACAATATGTATCATAAAAAAGCATGGTATGCTGATATTTCAATTCTTAGAGGAATGAAATTTTAACAGTCCACTAAAACCTGTTAGACGTAAATTAAACTCTCTCGTATATTAAACTCTCAGCATTTCTCGGGCACATGTTTGACTGTGAAAAGTTGATCAGTTGTTTATAGTCTTTACCTAAAGCAATCAAGGAGGCTTGCATGAAGTGATTGATGGAGATTGAGTGGAGGCTTGCATGGAGATTGCATGGAGTGGGTTCAGAAGACCCCTAGCACTGCGGCCTCCTAAGTATATTATACCATAAATCCTCCTTGGAATTCCCCGTTGGCATTGTCGGCGTAAACTTTAAATTTATTTTCTCATATTTTCGTTAAGATTAGCGGTGAGCAGCGATATGCCTCTGTAATTTTCGCACCGAAGTTTATCTCTTTTTTTCTTATAGATAGGATTTGCCCCAGATATGATGGATTTGACTCACTTCTCAAAATTCGCTCTTGATCCCAGATGTGCTGGATCACTGTGTGGATGACCTCCCCGATGCAACTTCCAACGCATTTGATTAATTCAGCCAGAAACTCGTCATTGCCCGGCAATTTTAAATTTATTTTTCTGGCTTCTTATCATACACTTTCTTGCATGGACTCCATCAGGAACATCTATAGGCTCTGATATTATTGATCCACGTACAGGATTAAGGAGTGCTTTAAAATAGCGAGCCCATCTGGCCTTAATCTGGCTATGTTGCGCAATGTTATTGCCGATCTCATCTTAACAGAGGATCGCCTTGGACTGATATTTAGTCTAAAACTTTTCACTACTTTGTAAGCTTGTCTAGTTTTATTCCTGCTTTATTCATGCTTTTCAATTGCTCGTCATAATATATACGTTTCTTGCATCTAATGATCTTATTCGCTACTCCTCGGAGGTTTTCATATTGTTCCCTCTTCAGCCTGGTGTTCCTTTCGAGGAACTGTTTGTTGATTTTTCTGATACTGATTTTTCTTTTATGCCCTATCTTCGCTTTTGTCGTCAAACCAGTAATTTCTTTTGCGCCGTGCTTCATACCCAACCAATCAAGTCTATCTTCGCGGAGGATGGTCATATGCTCCTGTTTTGCTTTTGATATTATTAGGTTAATGTTCTGCTCCTATCCAGTATGATAACCTTCAACGAATCAGTACGGCGAACTAGGCAGATATGTTTACTAAATGGACACCTGCAAAGTATTCAACAGTCTCGGAAAATACTTTTCCCCGACCATTTCCAGAACGAGGCTTAAGGCAGCTCTGGCCAAGGTGTCACGTCATAAACACTCCAATCCAATTTGCTTCCCAAAAATTATAATATTATTCAAATTTTTGTTATGTATTTTTAATCGTGTACATTTTAAATGTAATTAAATTCAATGATTTTTTTCTTGAATTGATCAAAAATTTAAATTTAACTAAGTGGTTTCGTAAGTATGCACTGTTTCTCATCAGACATCAGCTTATAGTGCATACCTGACTGATTGGACCACTTACAGTAGAGATTATTCATTTTTATTTACATCAGTTTGACAAATTTTGTGATCAGTGAATTTTATCCAACGATAATATTTTCCCATAGAAATATTAAATTGCGATCGCTTTTTCTC
Organism: Nemotelus pantherinus; assembly: GCA_963978885.1. Lineage (NCBI taxonomy): Eukaryota > Metazoa > Arthropoda > Insecta > Diptera > Stratiomyidae > Nemotelus > Nemotelus pantherinus. Next base: position 93,503,163 of record OZ022263.1, on the reverse strand, counting down.
TTTTTGTCTATAATAGCATATACAACATAATTCGACTCCAACGTATTTTCTAGCAGATGTTATTTTTCAATTTCAATTTTTGGTCGTCTTAAAGAACAATTTCTTTTGGAGGTTAATCCGTAAAATGAATCACATTCGCGCATCAAATAGTCCCTGCTCAGAAAAGCTGTAGAGCCGATATACGTTCTCTATAGACAAGAAGGGGAAAAGCGATAACAATTTAATACTTCTATGAGTATTTAAATTATTAAACATTAATTATGTTTTTTTATTTGTGTATTTCTTGTATGGTTGAAATAAATAAAATAAAATATAATTGAATTCCAAAAATACTAATATGGAGCATCAGATAGATCAATACTAATATGGAGCATCATGCACAACCAATGAATGTGTTATACAAAAAGCATTGTATTTGAGCGTGCAGAAAGAATTAAACTGGACACACTATACGAAGTTTAGTTCGATTCCCGAAATCGTTATTAAATAATTATTACACAAATCCGTACAACACATACAAGAAACTACATTAGAAAAATATATGAAATGTATGGCAAAAAAAAACATATTTTTCTTTGAATCTGTTAGGAAAATTATTTTATAGCATACGGAAGGTGTTATAATCAAAGTGTTGTTGTTGTCTTCATCATTCTCCATCGATTGTAATTCTTTGTTTGTTCTACTTTTTGAATTAAATATTTTGAGTTGTTGATCCGTAAATTTTATTTATTGAATTTCTTAAATTTTCCAGGAAATCAAACAAGCTGCTGAGTTCTTGGAACTACCACAATTGATATTGCTTCTATCGCAGCCTCCGAATAGCATTTCAACAAATCCTGAGGAACCTGCTCAGCATTACTCTACGGTACTTTACTTTTTCATTTGTTTCATATTGCGTTCAGCTAGCACAATTCCAAATGTATAGTTCGTACGAAAAAATCTCGAGAAATACTGCATCGATAATGGTCTATTTGGTGATGTTACTTTCGAATTGGATGATGGTCACATGAAATCACATAGAGCAGTACTCATTGCCAGATGTGATGTAATGCGAGCTATGCTCAACGGTGACTTTCGCGAGGCACATTCAAGCTTGGTAAGGTTATAAAAATTAATTTGTTTGATCATAGGTGATGTTTATTAACTGTTTGTTTTATTTTATACTCTCACATAGATTGTATTTCCAGGCGTGATAGTTTATACATTCCATAAATTACTATGCTATTTATACACAGACGAAATTCCGCCAATATCGGCTGATAAATGTTTGAATTTATTAGAGCTAGCGAATAGATTATGTTTACCTAGATTACTGAATCTTGTAGAGTGCCGCGTAATAGAAGACTTAACAAGAATCTCACAAAACGAAACTAACGAAACCGTTGACCACTGTTTGAAGCTGTTGGAAGCAGTCAAAGTAAGTAGTTTATATGAAATGTTCGAATATCTTGCCGCAAATCGTTTTTAATCTCAATCACCTTTCCAGTTACACAATGCGCATCAGCTGGCTGAATGGTGCATGTCATATTTGTGTGTAAATTATAATGTAATTTGTAAATTCTCACTGAAAGGACTGAAGTCTTTGCATCAGGAAAATCAAGAATATTTACGAGAGCACAGATGGCCACCAGTTTGGTATCTCAAAGACTACGACTTCTATCAGCGATGTATGAATGAAATGAATAAGCAGCTGAAGGATGGCAAACGTGAATCGCCAAGCGACGATGAAGGATGTCTATGCTTCTCTGGAGGTATAGTATAGATAACGAAATGTGATGATGGCTGTGCTTTGTCACATTTAACGGAAATGATGGGTTTGTCATTGGTATCATAGTGCATGATATTATCCTTGTTGCTTATTCAGCTTTTACAAGTAGTTGCCCATGCCGTAGATGGCATAAAACAAGAGTGATCATCAAATAAAATGTTTGACTTACTACATTTCAATTCAAATACGATTCAAAATGAAGGCACCACCAATTCACAACTTAATCCCTCCATTGTTAAAAAATCTTTATTGAGCATAATTTTGATGAAAGTCTACGGTCCCACTTCTCTTTCTTCTTCTATTTAAATTCTTCTTCTAAAATCTTCTCTTCGTAATGCTAGAGTTTGTGTAACTGGAATGTTGGAAACCGTCATACGCTGTCTAGCACTATAGATAATGCTAGATCCAGACCTTCGGATAATTATCACGAGCGTATGTGAGAGCAAGAGTGTAGATGCCTCACTTGTTCCGTGCGCCTTGACTTGTGAGTGCTCCAAATTTTATCGGCTTTTGACACGATTCGAAGAGATTCGACTCGATAGTTTGAATAAACCTTAAAATTTGTTTAAAAGGTGATTTTTTTTTTATTCTCTGCTTGAAACGCCAAATTAAGATCGTATGTTTTTCCTTGTTCCTGCTTAGGACGTGTTTTCAGTTGTAACCAAATAAGAATATATTTTAAGAACAACGCATATTAAGTGGTCTGAGAAAACCGGGCATCCTTTAACTGAGGAGAAAATAGCCTGTATGTACTCACGTTATCCCAATTGTTTTCAACAGATGCGGATAAGCTTAGGGCGATTTTTTTTTTATTAATTTTTAATAGATTGAAATTAAACAAACTAGATGCAATTCGAGTAAATTTTCGTATTGATTGATTTGTTGGATAAAAGCAAGATCGAAAAGTGTATAAATTATATATCTGGTCGATGACCAAGCCCGAATTAAACTCCCATATTGACGCTTGGTCTTCTTAAAGCGTCTCAATTCGTCTCGGTTCAATAACCACGTCCTCCATTTCAGTAATCCTAAAAGCGATCTGCTGTCCGCATCATCTACGGTATTTCGCTAGTCCCTTGGCAGCTCGCTTCGGGATTTGATTTTCACTCATTCGTTCGACATGACCAGCCCATTGCAAGATATATTATACAACTCGTTGTTTATGGGACTCGCTATCCATCTTCTTTCTGTACTGGACCGAAGATTCTACACAATTCCTCCTTTCAAACATATTGAGGGCTTTTTCGTAAGCCTGAACCAGCGTCCAGGTTTCGCTTCCGTAGCAAAACACAGATGTATTGATTATTTTATGAGTACAGAGCTTCGTTTTCCTGTGTAAATGGGGATGAATAAGAATGGCCTATTAACTAGATGAATCGGCGTTTGGTTTCTTCAAGTTCATTCTCATCCTATCATAATAACATTGAAAACAACAACAGAATGCTGGCTCAGTCATCTCACTCAGGCGGATTATCTGAGTATGGGTGGAAGATAGAGTGGGAAATTGTTTGAACAGGTTGGTACGACCTTTACTTTTAGCGGTTGGGCCAAACAGACAGTTTGTTGAAATTCGTTAAACTACTACCTTCTGAACTACCGTTACACGTCATGATAATGCTCTAATAACATTAACTTGTTTAAAATTACTTTGAAATGAGCAACTTAAGTGAGTACAACAACTTAAGTTAACGCAGTAACCTTCCTGGCCTGGATCGTTTTTTTTTTTGCGAATTGGTCAAACCTGATATCTGAAGTGCAATAAAAGTGACTAATATTAGCAGTAAAATGTGTTTCATGAGCAATTCGGCTGCTCTAACTTGCTCGAAGTTGCTCTGATTTGTGTTTTCTGAGCCTGCTCTAAGTTGAACTAAAGCAATTTAGAGCACGACTTATGCTCTATTCTTTCTTGTACAGCAAGTTCGGGCAAACAACCAGCTGTGTCTCAACTTTCACAGAACCGACTTTTAACATAAAATTGTGACTGAAGTAGAGTTTTTTATTAGTGAATTGACAGGTTGAACTTCTAACAAGCGATCACTCTGAGAACTGCCTCTCAATTGCTCTAACTTGCTCGACTTTTTTGACAGCGGCTCTATTTTAACTTGCATTGAGATGCTCTGCTCTTTTTTTCTGAGCCATTAAACACAGCTGGTGCATGATATGATGAGACACTGTCATCGAATGAATTGATGAATAATGGCAAGCCATAAAGTCGGGGATATTTCCTTTTAATCCTGGCCGTCATATAGAAGGCCGGTCGCGACTTGCAATCTGACAGGTACTAATGTACTTTTATTGGTTGAATTGGTCGAAAAATGTACGTCGACTGGTCGAAAAAAGGGACATTAAGGCATCCATCTTGGTACGTTAATTGCTTTTGCGACCGGCCTTCTATATGACGGCCAGGGTTTAATACAGTTAGTATCACAAGGGCGTGTGCACTGGTAAAGAAAAACAAATGAATATATCCAATCGATTGTTGTTTTATTAATTTCTATATTAAAAATGTTAATGCGCGTTATAGTAATAAGATGCCCCATCGCACCGTTTCTAGTAGAGCTTGACACCATTTGGGCATACTTTCGACCAAATTTTCAGCCAGTGTTGCTGGTAAGCTTTTCCAGATAACGCGAAGATGATAACATAGCTACTTTAAATTTACTACACGGTTTTGACGAATTCATAGTAGCCCAGACATTTTCGATTCATGTCTAGTGACTGTGCAGGCCAGCCCATGGCCGTGATGATATTTTCCAGTTTCCATTCGGTGCATAGTCGGCTGCGATGTCTTTAATAGTTGAAAAATCCACGTTCTCGGATCGGGCCCGAATACGGGCAGATTGCAATAAACACTTTTGATATATTTCTTCCATCCTTTCGGTGCTCAGGATTCCAGTTAACAAAAAAGGATACCAAATCCTTGTTTACTGAAGCGCACCCAAACGTGTACCTTGGCAGGATGTTTAACGGTGCGCTGGATATGTGGTATTCCTCGAATCGACCGTGCTCGCGTGCAACTACTTCAAGGCAAAAAAGAAGATTCGTCCGTAGCAATGACATTTGAAAAATCGCGTTCGCTATTTTCTCTGGCTCACTGCACTCGTTTTTCACTGTATCTCACTCAAAAGAAGTTTAAGAGCAATATTTCGCCATCCGTAGCCTGATGTATTTAGTCGTATATTTATTGTCATCAGCCTAACGGATATTCCCTTTCGCATCAACAAGTCTTTTACTTGACGTAACAATGTCGAGGAATTTTATTCGAACATCCCAACGATGATCCTGTCGTCAGCTTTGGCAGTGGATCTTCTTAGACCTCTACCAGGTAAATCATCCACCGTTTTTGGCTCATTATATCGGTCAATCCACTTGCGAACGAACTGGTTCGACTTTCTAAGTTATCGCGCTGCAGCATTTATTGACATGTTTGGCTCTTTAGGGTGCAAACACAAAAACACAGCTTCAAATCTTTTTGTGTACGTGGCACTTATTTAGATTATCTCCGATTTCTATGAAAAACACAATTCAATTTAACTGTAATCTGCAACGCGCATTAGAGAAAGTCTTATCCAATCAAATGGCGTCAACACTTTCGAGGTAGTGAAAACTGGTTTTTGTTTACAGCGCCTATGTCTCCATCATCTGGTCTGAGCCGCTTATGATGCTTCCGAGATCAGCCCTACACAAGCTAATGCGTGATTTGAAACCTTCACTACTGCGTCACTACTTTGCACATTTGTCGGGTGTTGTTAGCTATAAAACTGTTACTCATGCTATTTAATAGATTGTTGAAGTATTGTCGTTTCTTGCGTCTAATTATGCAATTGGCAACACTCTGCAGGCCGTCATATTTTTCCTTCTTGGCTCTTGTTAGCTATGTTCTTCTCGTCCAGCGCAAATTGACACTCCTCGTCGAACCATTCGAACTTATTGGGCCGTGTTGTATATCCCACTACCGTTTCGGTTGCTGCAATCATTTCAACTTTAATTGCAGTCCAGATCTCGTTGAAAAACGTTGGCGTATAGTATTTTTGCTCTCGGCTTCCAGCGCCGTACTTCCAAGCTTCTCGCCATCTAACTTATGTCTGCTCTGGTTTCATAAATGAGTGAGATTCGGCATCGATATCGGGTCTTGACTAGATAGTAGTCGGAATCGTAGATAGACTAACAGAAAGATCGCACATACAGAATACTGGAGGCCCACCATTTTCTGAACCAGAATTTGATCGACCTGATTAAAGAACATGAGCACCCGCGTCCTTTTATGGATGTTTCGATGCGGGAAGCCGCATAGTTCTAAATCCTTTTCAGGTAATAAAATTCAACTTTAATTGCTTTATCTTTATCTTTAGCGGGGGCCCGGGACGTTCAAATGTTAGAAAACTTTACTTGAAAGCGAATCTGACACAATATCTTTCGTTGCCAAGCTTGAAATTGATTATATGCGATTTCATTCTTTTTGTCCACGATGAAGATTACCTCAAATTCGTGACTTTCAGCTGACTTTAAACTTTTAAGGATTGTGTACGATCTCATTTCCATAGTCTCAGCGCCAAACAATTTCGTTTCCTGGTCAGCGAAAATATTTATCTTGTATTTTGTCACCTGCTCCAGAAACTACTCCCTAATACAGGGTCCACGCATTCCAGGTCCTAATAGAGAGGTCAATGTTTCGTTGGTGTGATCGTTTCCGTTGATGCGATCTAAGTATCCGAGGCAATGTAGGTTTATGGTTTCTGAATGAGGTTGGCTATGGTTTCTTGCATAACCTCGTTCAAGGTGCGAAAAGCTCGCTCTCAACCTTCTTCGTTATCCACATTCATAAAATGAAATATCATGAAGGTTCCCGGCGGCGACCCGATGTGCAATCACATTTTCAGGGAAGTCGAAAGTGGGATTCGGTGGCAACAGCCTATCGTACCATCATTAATATTATTATAATAAGTATTTAGAATAGAGTAAAGCAATTTCTATATCAAGACCATGGTCCCTAGACTTTGCTAACTACTCCTAATTAAAGTTCTAAACTATGCCCAATTAAAGTAACGAAATCTCAGATTTTTTCTCGAATATACTTAATTTAACCCCTGGTGCATGAAAAATTTATTATTTCTACTGTTTTGGATGGGATTTTCATTTCATCTTTTCAAATTTCTTATGCACATATGTTTCCACAGTTTTTGCAATTCAGACTTTCATTTCATTCCATTAAATTGAATTGCTATTTCTTCGAAATATGAACCATTTTACAAAAATTACCTTGTTTTTTTTTTTGTATATTTTCAAAACACCACCTACCGTCATTTTTATAATGAACCAAAACATGCACACCCCTCATTACATTGCATTGTAGTTTACGCACATATACACAGTAGAGAGTTTTTAATAACGTGAATATTTGGAAAGCTTTTTCTTGGATGCTAGGTAAAACACATCGAATCCAGTCAGCGACGAATGGAAGCAAAACCGTCGACACTACCGATCACAGTGCGCCGGATACACAAATATTCAACAGCAATGCGAATTCGATCAATCAAATTGATATAGAACAAGAGGTCGATTTGAATCTTTGACATCCGGCTATCGAGAATAGAAAGTTCGTATAATATTGCAATTTACAAAAGGTTAGTCTGTGGAATCATTGTAACATTTTGCAGATCATTACGCTTCGTGGTGATTTTACCGGTGCTGATATGTTTCATCTGTACGATTCTCAGCATATTGATACTGTTTCAAATCTACACATAACATCACGTCGACACTTTTGATATTTATCGATATTAACAGTAATCAATGCATTTAAAATGCTATGCAGTATAAGAACAATGAGAAGAATGGTTGAAATAGTACTTGACATACATATTATCTAAGTCAAACTATTCGACAGTTTTTTTTTTAAAACTAAAACTCCATAAAAGCAGACAATTATATGCACAATGCAAATATTATATTTCATATTGAGAGAAATGAAAATGAAGAAAATTTTAGCATGATAGTTGAATTTTTAGAAAAAAAACTGTATCTAATACATGTGACAGTGCTCAGAAATTGATGAATATGATTGATCTTGCTCAATTTTGCAGTCTTTTTGCGTCTGATACACACCAAAAATGTCATGACTGAAATCTATAGACAAAATAGCTGCATTTAGAAACGTTTGGCATATTAGATTTAAACTTCCCGACTTGTCGAAAGTCGAATATGAATGCAATTGTGCAGGCCACAGTGCTGTATTATTTAGTATGAACAGTGTTGGCATCTACACGCGAATCATTTACCCGAAAAATTAACTTTCATCTTCCGATTTTATCTGCATTGAAACAGGGATCTTCATTCTGTTTAATTGCAATATTTTTCTACAATATATTTGATCATATTCACCAATATCGAGTGTGGTTAGCTAAGTCAAGAACTAGATGGTATAGTTAGCTGAAAAATAAGATGTATGCTATATGCCTTAATGTTTCCATCTCGTGTATGTAGCAGGTATTATAAAGAAATAGATGATTTTTATACTTTTATCAAATATTTAGAGAGAAACAAGCAACACAACAAACTCAATCAGTTGGCAAAATTTAACTGGGAAAGATTTCCATAGCGATTCGATGAAAAGTAGTCTTGAATTTTGACTACGCCCCAGACAATCTGTCTCCATTGTACAATTGCATAATGTTCGTCGTGTAAATTAACCGTAAAAACAAACTGCCTCTTTTGAAAAAAAATTCTTTAAAAATTAACCTAACGCTCGCTAAATATTAAGAATAAGAAACATCATAGGTGCAGACAAAACCAACCATATATAGTCAATATGAGACAATACTCATGCAAACATGTAGGTGTCAATTTCAAATATACAACATCTGATCTTGAACAACATCTTGAATGATTTGAATAATAAGAAATATCTTCCTTTACTCTGCTGCTTCAAGCAATATAAAATTACGCGTATAGAATAGTTTTAGTGCACAAAAGAAAAACGTATTCATATGAAATCCAAATATTCCTCTCCGTGGGTAAATACCATTCAATAATGATATTTTTTCTTTCTAGAACTCAATTCTTAGTTTCAATACACTGTGATATAAATGCAATTTGTTTCGAAATTCTCATTTGCCCTTTGCGTTGCAAAAGCCCTCAATGAAAATATACTGATAAATAGAAATGACTTGCTAAACTATGAATGATAGACAGCTAAATAAAGAAGCATTATAAATAAATAATAAAAGTAGTGTTTTTTGCTATGCGTAGATTTCAAGTTCAGATATTACCACTGACATTATTAGGAAAGCGACTTTTCCTTTTGTAAATTCCTTATAAGGAGCTTATTCCCTTTACCAGGACTCGTATATTCGGAAAAAATATGCTGTCTCTTGAAATTATGCACACACTTCATTGAAATAAATACATAATGCCAAGCTTTTCCGCACTAAATGATGAATTTACTGCATTCTTTCGGTATACGAACGTTCTTTGCTTTTCGAACAATTTCAAAGTTGCCAAATAGTCGATAAGATGAAGATGGCGCATCAAAGGAGATTTCTTGATGGATGGACATGGGTTTGTAAAATCAATATTTTGAATATTCAGATATTTTTTAAACATACCTTGCTGCATGCGAGAAATAAGCAACACATTTTGCTCCCGAAGATATCCGCAATATTCACATTTAAATAATTTTTCACCAAACATTTTTTTAGTGCGGATTTCCGTACAAAAATGTACAGCGCAGGGGTAAACTCGACTTGATGCACCACAGCCTGGAAATTTTACCACCAGAGGGCAAATAGGTGGTAGCAGGGGTCGAAAATTGAAGAAAAATACACAAAATTGTGAAGACAATACAATTAAGAAAAACAAACAAGCAAACAAACAAAAAAACACAAAAGCACAAACATACTAGCGAGACATCTATCGGCAATATTCATGTAACGGCTGTGTGGTGCATCAAGTCGAGTTTTACCAGTCATTCTCTGTTTGCCATATTTGAGGGAGCGATCTCTAATGGTGACTATGCGCGCTTTTAAAGAGCTATTTGAAGCTGTGGAAGCTCATGTCGTGGACGACGTCCTGGTTAAATGGATACATGCCATGCTAATACAGAGACTGTCACTGTCGAAAGCTGGAGCCAACTGCTATTTCAAAACGGAAGCGCCAAATGGATGCCCTCAAGGGGTGTCCCCGCACCGTTCTTGTGGAGTATGCTTGTTGACACCCTACTAAACTACATGCAGCAAGAACGAATTCACATGCAAAATTATGCTTAAGACGTGGCCACAATAACAGTCAGTAAGGCTCCGCTCCAACGCGCATTGGATCAGAATGGCAGTTGGTGTTCGAGGTGTGGCCTAATAAAGGTAGAACTATAATGTAATTAAGTGAACTTTAATTAGCTTAAGCGACAGTACGGTTGCATAGAAAACAAGCGGCATACCCATAATATACTTATCTGCCGTTTCGTTAAGTTTCGTTCAATTCGGGCCATTAAAGGTCCAACTATAATGCACTTTAATTAGCTTAGCGGCCCGAATTGAACGAAACTTAACGAAACGGCAGATAAGTACATTATGGGTATGCCACTTGTTTTCTATGCAACCGTACTGTCGCTTAAGCTAATTAAAGTTCACTTAATTGCATTATAGTTCTACCTTTAAGCTAATTAAAGTGCATTATAGTTAGTGATGGGCTCAATAACGCCAAACAGTTGGAAAAAAAGGTTTGGCTGCAAAAAACGAACGAACAGTTTTTCCAAATAGTGACAAACAGTTTTTCTAAAACGAAATGTTTTTTTTCTAGAACGAAGAGCATTTCTAAAACGAACCGTATTCCTACAACGAATAGTTTTTCTAAAACTAATTATTCCAACTATTCTACAACGAATAGCTTTTCTAAAGCCAATCGTTTTTCTAAATCGGACCATTCTTCTCAAACCAACAGTTTTTCTAAAACCAACCGTTTTTATAAAACCAATCGTTTTTCGTTTTTCTCAAACGAACTGTTTTTTTAAAACGAATCGTTTTTCTCAAACGAATCGTTTTTTTTTTTAACGAACTGATTTTTTAAAACGAATCGTTTTTCTCAAACGAACCGTTTTTTAAAAACGAACTGTTTTTTTTAAAACGAGTCTTTTTTCGTTTTTTAAAAACGAACTGTTTTTTCAAAACGAATCGTTTTTCGTTTTTTAAAAACGAACTGTTTTTTTAAAACGAATCGTTTTTCGTTTTTTTTTAAAACGAATCGTTTTTCATCGTTTTTCGTTTTTTTTTTAAACGAATCGTTTTTCGTTTGTTAAAACGAACTGTTTGGCGGTGGAAAACTGTTTAGCTGCGGAAAACAGTATTTTCGTACTTGCGAGTATTTTCGTGCTTGCAAGTATTTTATTCAAATATTCGAAAAGTTTTTAGGGCAAAAAGAGCTGAAATCGGCCAATTTTGGGTTAGAGTGGTTTGGGGCATAACGGGCCAAGACTAGAGATGGGAAATAACTATATACATAAGTAACACGTTCCAGCGTTACATTTTCCGACGAGTAACATGTTCCAGTAACATGTTATTTTTGGCACGATGTTCCCGTGAGTTATATTGGAACCATTGGAACGCACAACGTGTGTTATCATACACGTTGCGCGTTTCAATATAACGCACAGTAACTAATACGTTACGAACGTTCCAAACTGTCTATCGAGTTTACTCAACGTCGTGTATTTGTGCGTTCCTGTGCAAATCATCGCCAGTGAAGCTAAGAGCACATAGAACTAAAAATATGAGTTTTTTGTGAGCTGGCGAACAAGTACAATAAAGAGGAGGCCAATTACCGAAACGATTCTCGCATGCTCTTGAGGCCGCTTATGATTTTTCAAGCATTTCGTTAGGCGCTACTCGTTTTTGATATGAGTAAAGCGTTCCAAAAATAACATGTAGTTTTCAGTAACATGTTCCATTGGGAACATGTTACAGATTTGGAACTATGTTATTTAACGTGTTACGTTAAATAACACCCAACTCTAGTGAGAATCGGACAGTAAAGAGCATTGTAAAAGATTCGACTGTAGGATGAAATCACCATCAATGAAATGAGCAGTTACGGCAATGTAGCTTTCCGTGTTGCGTGAAGTCCACGTATCGGTAGTTAAACAAACGCTTGATACGTTTGCTAATTTCAGAAAAACGGCATTTAAACACTGCTCATACTCTGCTGAGAAAAGAGCATTTGCAATTGTTTTCCTATTCGGAAGTCGATAGGAAGGATTTAACGATTCAACAACTTCAATGAAGCCCTTATCTTCAACCATTGAAAATGGCTGTAAATCATTTGTGAAAAGTTTTAATATTTTTTTTTATCAAGATTTTTCTGCTTAGAGCTGCTTAATTTTCCTGGTAAGAAACTAAGAAACGTTCCTTGCGAGCTACTTGGCTTATGAATAAGTGGCTCATTTTCTTGAATTGGTTTTTCCGTAGGGACACTAAGATCAGTTGGCAGTTGATCTTGTCTATTACCTTGAACAGAAGATATATTTTCCTTTTCGTTATTTACACTAACTGCACGATGCCTCCTTTCCAAATGCTTCTTCAAATTGGTGGATGTCTCTATGGTGGATGTTGACTTAAAACACATTTTTTGGCCGCATAAATCACACTTGGCAATTTTTGCCACAGAATCTAAAATACTAAAAAACGACCACAGAGAACTATATCTACGTTTTTTGTTCATCTCAAAAACTATAATTTTAACTTTTCATATTTCTAATCAAAATTACAATACTGCCTTTGCAGCTGCGTATCTGAATTTTACTTGCATATGCACACTGACGGACAAGAGCAAATCAAATCCAGAAAACTAATTCCACATTTCGCTTTAGTATGTAGAAATCATCGCTAGTGAAGCTACAAGCTAATGGAACAAAAAAAAATCAATTTTCTTCTTATGACATTCTGAGCTGACGAATAGGAATGATAACAGATAGGCCAATTAGCAAAACGACTGCATTGTTTTGCTTTGGAACGTTGAGCGTTATTCACTTCTGATGTGTGCAAGACGTTCCAAAAATAACATGTAGTTTCAAATAACATGTTTATTTGGAACGTGTTACGCATTTGGAACTATGTTATTTAACGTGTTACGTTAAATAACGCCCAACTCTAGCCAAGACCTATTACTGTGATATAAAAATTTCGGTTTTGTAGTGGAGTAAGGGGTTTTTTGGTCATAGTTTGGCAAAAACGGCCTTTACCGCACTTTCGATGATTGGAAGCGGGCGGGAAGTATATTAGTGATATTTTAAGGACAAAAAATTTTTGATAGGAGAAATTGAGCAAAAACGTCCATATTTTCCAAAAAAAAATTTTGATGTAGCATGAATTCGGGGACCTTTCTGAGTTGTTTCGGGCGAAAATTCCATACAATTCTGGGAAAAAGCGGCCTAGTTTCGAAGATACGGCAAAATGAAATCCGCCGGAAAAACTAAAAGTAGCACTAAAAATGCCAAAGAGGAACAGGTTGAGATCCTTTTTGGTTCATCAGTTGGCGTCTCCGGGTGTGCTGATGCCCTCCTTCTGACTGCAGGTCGCCACGAGGGTGTCTCCATACCTACCGGGGTTGTAAAATTTACGAGACCATGGGAGGTAAGGTGCCCCTGGACTCATGCCCAGCCTTACGGAAGAGGTTGGCCCCCTAGTGGGTGCATATTTAATAAACGAAACATTTTTTTTTATTGCTTAATAAAAACGTCATGCTTCAGTGAGGCGAAGTGGAAATCCGACTGTTTTAGATTAGCCAGGAAAAGTTTGGTATCAGAGATGGCTCCATGAAAAGTCATATAGATGACAACAGGATTAGTTGGTCCTATCTTAGTATTTTTTTTACTTTTGTCATTTGAACGAATACAGGAGGTGTTTTTTGCATATAATAAAATGAAAAACAAATTAAATTGATTGAATTTGATCGTTTTTCTTTAGATGGCCCCTAGATTGGAGAAAGACTTGCCAAATAATTGACCGACCATTGGAAAGTTACGGACAAGCTGCACAGACTAATTACTCGGTATTCTTTGAAGGTTATCTTGCACCATCACCATTCTAGCTTGGAACGTTGTGTCTGGAGGGTGGAGGAGGGCATTTTAATCCATTTCATTACATTACTGCAAATCGTATGCATTGTATGTATACATGTACATACTTCAAATAAGTATTTGGAACAGGTATTTTTTCGTACTCGTACTAGTTATACCTAGTATGTGAAAATCCTAGTACGACCCAACTCTAATTGTCGTATAGCATAAAACTTGTTTCTCTCGTTAGTTCAATCTGTTTTTTTGAAACAGTTTTAAAAAACAGTTGTTTTTGAAAAAAACAGTTCGTTTTCGTTTTTTGAAAACAACAGAAACGCCCATCACTAATTATAGTTGGACAACTCAAGTTGGCCTATGTGTAGGAGAAACGACGATGTGAGCACTGTTGCGTGAGATCTCTCCGATTTTCACGACATCTTCGGACTTTGGAGTGCCTTTACTTTACTTCTGGGGAAGATACGTGGTAATCGTCCTGAGAAGAAGTGACTGGGAGGACCCAGATGTCTGTACAAGAGGATTTTCACGGACGGCTTGAAGATATACAGTGGCGGACAAAAGTCTACGGCAGCACCTTATTTTGAGGTTCTGGTTAATTGGAAGCTTTAATCAAAAATCCATTGATGCATATTTTTTCAGCAACGTAAATATATTTATAAAACAACGAAAATAAAAGTTTTTCATAACATAAATTCATAAAAACATAAATAATTGAATGGACAAAAGTCTACGGCATTCAGTGCTGGCTGATTTATACGCAAAATATTTCCAACTAAACGTATCGGAATTTTTAATCTTATATGCTTTAATATTTGGTTGGACCCTCAGTAGCACCAATTACTGCTTGCAGTCTTCGGGGCATCGAAGGGACTAAATTACCAGTTTCAGCGGATGTAATTTTCTCCCATTCTGTAATGAGCGCTTCCTTCAACAATTTTTTATTTTTTATGCGACATTTCCGAATTTTCCGCTGCAGAAGCTCCCATACATGTTCTATTGGGTTTGAATTCGGGCTTTGGGAAGGCGTATTAAACTGCGTGGGAGCGTAGTACAACAACCAGTTCTTGACGAAAAACGCTGTGTGCTTCGGATCATTGTCTTGTTGGAAAAGCCAACTCCCTCTAAGGCACAACTTCTCAACAGATGGCTTCAAATATTGTTCCGACAGGTTCTTCTAAGCATAGTGGTCCATAGTAGTTTGAACAAAAGTCAATCTGCCGACATCAGATGCAGCTATGGCTCCCCAAACCATAACATTGGCTCCACCCTGCTTGACAGTAAATATCAAATGTTCGGTCTCTAAAGCTGTATTTCTTTCTTCCATATTTTAACGCGACCACCACTCCCGAAAATGTTGAATTTCGACTCATCGGTATAGCAAGGACTCGATTAATATGGGCCTTGCCGTACTCTAGGCGCAGAAATCGGTTTTTGGCTGATATTAATTGTTTTTTACGTGGAGTTCTGCTTTGAAACCCATTAGAATTTAATGCTCTCGTGATTGTGCTTGCATAGACATCCTTTTTCATTACCGTAGCTACTTGTTTCGCCAAATCTGGAGCACTTATTTTCGAATTTCTGTTCACCTCTTTTAAAAAGTAACTTATAGAGGTCTGTTTCCGTACTTGAATCTATTATAATATATTAAAATAGATTCGCAGCAAGTCGTTTCCGTACTTTTGCTGCAAGCCAAATGCAAGCCAAATTTTGCAGCAAAAAGAAGCCAGCTGCCAAATTCTGTTACTGCTGCAGTTTGCTGAAAGTACGGAAACAGACCTTAGGCACAGCGTAAAGAGTTAGTTCCTAACCAGCGTGTGGACTCCGTATATGTATACGGTCCAAAACTTCCAGTGAACTGGCCTGAGATTGTATTGTTGATCAGCCTGGAAAATTGGAAGAAATCGCATGGAACAGAAAGAGTTGCAAGATAAGACTCGACAACTACATACTCAGGCTAGATTTTTCGTTGCTCACATACGACTCACTCTCGCAAAAAATACCAGCACACTCTCAGGTTGCTTTGACAGATAATGCATTGCGTAAATGGAGGCGCAATTTCAAGGTCGAAGTGTTTTTTCTGGAAGGTGGAAGGAGTTCACCCACTTATCATTCTATACACTTTGGCTATGCTTTTGGAGCAGCTATAGCATGCACATTGAACACACCCCGTATTATTTTTGTGGTGGGGGAACAATTGGGAAAAGTACAGAAACGCACTGCTGTAACTCGCTGCAAGAAGACTCCAGAAGTATCAATTGTCGGCGGTTAAATTTTGAAAAATACTTTAGTGGACAGTTTGTAGATGAAATAGAATACTGAAGGGAAGACGCTTTTTGTTTAATTTTATAATTGCTGGTGATGGCGAATCATCAAGTGATGATGTTGTTCTGCCTTAAATACTAGCGAATTTCCTGCAAATGCTCTAAACAGTGTTGCACATCATGAGAAGAGAATTGTTATCGAATAATTGTTCCCATTTACACGGAGTGCGAGTTTCAAGTACACTGTAGACTAATCCGGGAGGTTCTTCAATGTCTCAAAACGTGGTTTGCAGGCAATCAAGTATTTTTGAGCTATT
The DNA here is from genome assembly GCA_963978885.1 of Nemotelus pantherinus. NCBI lineage: Eukaryota > Metazoa > Arthropoda > Insecta > Diptera > Stratiomyidae > Nemotelus > Nemotelus pantherinus. The sequence goes on along the minus strand of OZ022263.1, from coordinate 93,486,756 downwards.
CGGTCAATATATAATGTGTATGTGATTGAAATCAGAATAAAATCTATTATTAATACTAAAATCAATCTTATCTTTAACTACTTTTCCTAGTGTGAAAATAAATAAAAATGAATTGACGGAAACTCTGATAACATGAACAGAGCCCAAATTGGTAAAACTCGACTACGTGCTCCCCATAGCGGTTAGGCAATTTTACCGGTTGATGTCTAGCTGGTATTTTTGTGGTTCTCTGTTTATTTTGGAGGTGTTTTTTGTTTGTTTGTTTGTTTATTTTCTGTGTGCTGTCTTCTCGTATGTTTGTTGAGCGTTTTTGTTAGTTATTCTTCAATTTTTGAATCCTGCTCGTCCTGTGGTAGTAGCAGGGGCAAACAATTGGCGAAGAAAACTCAAAAACATACATAAACTAGTTGAGAAGGCAACACAATGGTGATAAACAACCAAATAAGCAAAAAAAACCCCATAAACAAACACGCAACCACAAAAACACAAACATATCAACTGAACACCTATCGGTAAAACTGTCTAATTGGATACGTAGTTGAGTTTACCCCATTTTTGATAAACATAGCAATCCTTTTTTGCAGTCGGGGCAGTTATCATATAAGTTCCATGAATAGATGTTGTTGTATAGCAAGATTATTATATAAAATTGTGTACAAAGCACATATCTATATACATAGACATGCACATATATGTATAATTATCTTCCATTAAAACGGGATCTATTACTGGAACTTAAAATCGACCCGCCTGCAAAGAAAAAAACAAATGTAATCAGATTAATAACATCAATATAATATAGGCTATAAAATAAAACAGCCACATTTTCTCCTTACAATACATTTCCTTTTTAGTTACAATAAATATGAAGTTCAAAACACCATTCAGCTTTGTACTCACTAAAACCAAACCTCCCCCCAAGCTCATAAATTGATATTGAAACAAAAGGAATTGGTGCTTTTCGACTGCTAAGTGCACACCATGCACAGTATATCCACCACTGGATATTTTTCGTTACCAGTAAAAAAGTTATAGGAGAATTATATTCCGTTTTCATTCTAATATTGCACAGCAAATATGAACCTTCGCGCGCAAATATGAACCTTGTGCTTCTCTAAGTCGCAAAACCACGGGCCGCCACTGACTTCCACTTCACTCCCGCTTTCTAAAAACCGGTTTAAACTGATGGACGCATATGCTAAATGGGCCTTATAGTTCAAGCTATTCTGACCAGTTCGAACTTCTTCAGGAAGAATAAATTCAGATAAAACTGGCTTTAAAAAAACAAATTGAAATGTTTTCAAAAAAGTTGTTTCCGCACCTTTCACGGTACAGGCACAAGTGGAAGTACCAGTCCCTTACATTTCACTCTGACTGTACTTTGTACCATAAACTTGGCACCACTTTGCAAACGTCAGCTGTCAGTTGCTTGTCATAATAGTCAATGGAGGTGTGATCACTGGGTATAATAGTCCTAATCGAGGTCCTAGTAGCCACTGACGATTATCGAGAGTACGCGCACGCTTCCAACTCTTGGACAACTGTGAATCGTTACAATTGTTTTCGGGACTGTTAGTATAAAGTCTCTACATATTAACTCTTAGCTTAAATTGGTCACCATACTCGTCTAAATTTTCTAAAATAGAAAAATATACAAGATGGGACGAGCCGAGGTCGGAACACCCAAATACCTTGCGAACAAAATGAAAGCAAAGGGCCTGCAGAAACTACGCTGGTATTGTCAAATGTGTCAGAAACAGTGCCGCGACGAAAACGGTTTCAAATGCCACACAACGAGCGAATCGCACCAGCGGCAGCTCCTCTTGTTTGCTGACAATGCTGGGAAATATATCTACAGTTTTTCCAAAGAGTTTTCCGATGGCTACTTGGAAATCCTACGACGAAGGTTCGGCACTAAACGGGTGTCATGCAATAAAGTCTATCAAGAATACATTTCGGATAAGAATCACCTGCATATGAATGCTACGCGCTGGTTAACACTCACAGACTATGTCAAGTGGTTGGGTCGATCGGGCCAGTGTATAGTGGACGAAACTGAAAAAGGATGGTTTATAACGTACGTCGATCGAAGTCCCGAGGCACTAGAAGCGCAAGAGAGGATCAAAAAGAAAGAAAAAATGGACAAAGATGACGAGGTAAGTATATTGTAGCGCAAAAACAATATTGCTCATAATGCACTTATGTTTTTAGGAGCGGATGATGGAATTTATTGAGAAACAAATCGAAAAGGCGAAAAAAGAAGAGCCTGAGAAGGTTTTCAGTGAATTGCGGAAAGATACCGATGAGCCTCTCAAATTAGACATCAATCTATCATTGAAACCTAAACAAGAAACCGAATTAGTGAAACCTGTGACCCTGGCTATAAAAAGACCACTTGAGACTAACGTGTCGGGACCTTTCAAGAAACCTATGCCATCAACGAGTCGGTCCGCCTCAAGTTCATCAAAAAAATCAGCACTGGACGAAATAATGAAAATGGAGGAGTCAAAAAAAGAAAAACAAAATCGCAAGGACTACTGGCTGGCAGAAGATATTGTAGTTAAATTTGTCAGCAAGTCATTTGAAGGCAAATACTACAAGCAAAAAGCTGTTGTGCTTGAAGTCATTGACAAATATCGCGGACTTATCAAGTTCTTAGACTCGGGAATTAAAATTAAGGCTGATCAGGTGAATATACTGCTAGAAAATTTTCATATCCACATATTTTATTCCTTTTATTCCAACAGGCTCATCTGGAAACTGTCATACCAGCGATTGGGAGACAGGTTCGTGTCCTAAATGGCGGCTATCGCGGATGCATTGCAACGTTAAAGGAGCTCAATGAGGAAAAGTTCAGTGTGACGATAGAAATCGCGAAAGGACCTTTAAAAGGTCGAGCTGTAACCAATATCGATTATGAGGATATAAGCAAAATTTATGAAGAGTAAAAGTGTATATTTCCAAAAAAAAATCGTTCATTAGAGTAATCGTAAATGTTTTAAATTAAATAGATCGACTAAATTATAAGAAGCCACTATAATCACTTTTTTCATTTTGCACAACTAACCTAAATTATTCTCGGCGATATTATCGGTCGAGAGCGAGCCCAGATCCAATTGTAAACTGTCTAGATGCCTTAGCAACTCTTCATCCGACATTGGTTGTGCTGGGTGAATGATGATCCCACCTTGGGTTGTTGTGGATGGCAGAGCTGGTCCAGGTTTGGTTTCCACCTTTTGAGGACGTGAGTCTTGAGTGTTAGAAACTGGTGTATCATCGAGTAGAATTTCCTGTAGTTCTTTCTCCAAAGCTTCTTCTTCTAACCTGTCGACCGGCTGCACATTTGTACCTAACGATTGTTCGATTTCATCGTGAATCTCAAGAGACTGAAATTTTTTTGCAGGTTAATGTTATGTCTACAATAACTAAGACGATTAAACCTACTTCCTTTATTGTATCCACTACTTCGTCCACGTTATCCACATTCAAGTTCGTAGTGGTCAAAAGTGACTTAAGCGTTTTCGAGCCAATAGAGTAAGCATCCAAAATAGATTCGTTGCCCTTAGTTTCACTGATGCGAGCAAGCAAGGTGTGTATATTATCCAATGCTTTGCTATGCTTGTCTGCAGAAATTTGGTTAATTAGCCGCCGCTGAATGATTTGCTTGGAAATACTTGCCTAGATTGCCTTCTAGCTTATGCTTTTTCCTCAAATACGATTTCGCAATCACCCTTTTACTTTGCTTCACATTTTCTCTGGCTAGCTTATCACACTTAACCACTTCCGATTCGATTTCTTCCAAGGTTTTTAATAGATCGGCTTCGGTTTGCTCTAAGGCGAAAATTGTTCTGTCCACCTGCGTTATGTGTTCTATTCCAGTGCCTTTTTCTAAGATTTAATCTTGTAAGTATACATGCTGCGCTAAAAGTATCTACAAACCTGGCACTTTGACTAGGTGAATTCGTTTTTCGCCTTCAATGAATTTAAATTCCAAACACACTTTTTCTAAGCTTTGAAGATAAATCAGATTTAGAAATAAGCCGCTCTTGCTAAGTGCTACATCTTTAGTTTCGGCGATTTTGTCGAAAGATACAACGCTGCCGGCAAATTGTTCTAGCACTTTTCTCAGGTTTTTCGATTGTGTCTATCAAGAATTCAATGAGAAATACATCGGCTAAAATAATCGTTTAATACTTTCAAAACGTCCAGATGAATATAATGCACGTCTTGCTCATCTGTGACCATCTGCACCTTTCGCAAACTCCACTGCAATGGTTTCCTCACAAAGCTATTCGTAATCCAACCAGACCAACTATCCTGGGGGTCATTCACGAAGTCTGTATGTAGCCTTAATTTCTTGGTGGCCAACAAATCTTCAACAACATTCTCGATTCCGTGTGGTAGTTTCCCTTTTCGTTGAAATGCCCATTTCACAGCGCGAATACTAAAGCTTGGATCGCCTTTTTCGTCGCAATAACGCACTATCATGTCTTTCCAGAATTTCAGTTTTGCCTCGTAGTTTTCTGGATTGACTTTTCGCAGCCGAAATGGCGCGAAAAGGACATCCATTCGTACGTCATCGGACCAACAGTCCGGAACATTTTTTATTTCCGCCTCCGATTTTGCCATGTAAGGAAATTTTACTAGCAACAATTTGTTAAAAAATTACATATATGTACGACCAGTGTACGACGTAGCTTTATTTTGGGCTGTGACAGTGACAGTTTTGATGCTCTTTTTTCCAACGACCTAGAAGATATTTGGACAGGCGGTGAGAAATGAATTTTGGGACCAAAAACGGGTTTTTCCACGAGCACATATAAAGCCGTACGAACACATAGGGAAAAGTTCAAGGGTGTAGGAAAATGCAACAAATGAAATAATTAAGGGGCATATACTTGGCGCGTAGGTTTGAATGACAATTGTATATTGATATTTGTCGAATGGGTACAATCGTTGATTTGCAATATATAATTGAAACGTAGTAAACTGAAAATAATGTAAAGTATATGAAGATATTTTGAAAAACGTTATGATCTATGTTTGCAATATTCAAATTATTTGAGTTAGACTCATTGCATTTTTACTTAACTATTTCACTCCTACTAACTGGTAGATGCCTACTACATTGCCTAATTTGACTACTATCTGAGTATTGCTTAGCCTTTATTATACTGGGATGCTTTTGTATAACTGGAGTCAGGATAATAATATTGGGATATAGAGCTTTACCGGCATATATGTAATATGTGTTATTTCCGTAATATTTTTCAATAGTACACATATAAATAATTCTAATTTAAAGCCTCTGAAAAAGGAGAGGCAATGTTGTATTCTGTAGTAGGTTTCCGGGACCAAGGAAGAAAATATAATATGTATAGTTGATGCATTCATCATATGCATTATTCTAAAGTAATCTGAAGACATACCTTGTCCGATCTACTTTATCGAATTTCACTGTCAAGGTCTACGAAGGTTGCGTGATGAATTCCACGTCTCACTTTACCCTTGATTTCATTCAGGTACCTATTGAGAGCTAGTTCAACTCGAAGCTACTTATACAATATCTCGTTAGAACCTGCAGGGACCCCACACATTAGGAGCCAGTACTAGACTGTACGAAGTTCCATATGCATTATAAACCAGATTAATATGATCATATGCATTATAAGGTTGTTTAAATCCTGAGGAATATATCCTACAAAATACTTTAAGCATATAGTTCGGGTGTGGAGTACTTAGTTATGTATACTATTAAAAAAAACTATTAAAAAGGTTAATAAATAATCTTATTTTTGATAAACATATGCCTCCCTCTTCCTTTCTAACCGGGCTTGGAACCGGCTGCGGCGGAATTACGGCAATGGTCAGTATATTGATATATATATATATATATATATATATATATATATATATATATATATATATATATATATGTATATATATATTTATATATATATATGTATATATATATAAATATATATATATATATATATATATATATATATATATATATATATATATACATATATATATAAATATATATATATATATATATATATATATTTATATATATATATATATATATATATATATATATATATATATATATATATATATATATATACATTCAAACTAAACAAACAGTAAAAGTTTAGAGAAATGTATTATTTTCCACGTTTTTAACAATGAAACACGATAAGACAAACAAAAAACTGGTTAAATATTGAATTTTAAAACAATTTCACACAAAGTGCAAGAAATTGCCCCCAGCGACAAGTCATTTTTACCACGCCGATGTTTTCCCTTCACCCCGCTATTTGCTACCACGACCGATGTTCAGTAAATTGTCAAACTCGGTGAACATCAGCACATATTGAATCAACCGGCATGGCGGGCCAAGATAATTGTTTGATTTTAATGAGTACCTTGCCACTTTTTGTGAAATAAACTTCATTTATTTAATTGTTACATTACAGAAAGCACTTATGTATACTTACTTGTGGAAAGACACACCGACCGCACGAGAACGAAGTGTGTTTCGGCAATCTGGCACTGAACACTTCATTTTTACTGGATTTAACTGTTTTCAAACACTGTCACTAGCACTTTCCCTGTTCAAATCCTGCGAATGTACCTAATTACTTCCAAAAAGCACTTTAATTCGCAAAAAACACTTTACATTAGTGATTATTGATTGAATTTCCGACTTGTTTATAACGTTGTTGAACAAATCACGGCGCGAGAAAAGTCAAACTGACAACTTAATGAACAACGTGGTGCGTTGCATGGTCAGAGAGGGAGGATAGAGACGAGGAAATTGGTCCCAGCGCACTTTCTTACATGTACACTATAACCGCCTGTCCAAATATCTTCTAGGTCGTTGCTTTTTTCACTATTTGGTTCACTCCAAAGATATAGAAGAAGTGGATTGGAACTGTAGATTTCCGTGCGGCACCCATAGAGGTATAAGACATTAAGAGTGGTGGTAAAGAAGCATTCAGTCTCAAGGTCACCCATATCCACAAATTATTCCAATACAACGAAATATCTTTCGGGGTGTAGATCAGTTGCTCGTTTTGGGGGCATCAACAAAAAAAGGGAAATATTAAAATTCAAAGATAAATATTCGTATACATAAAATTTGAAGGTAATCTGCACTCTACATCGTGGTCGGTCATTGTTCTTCGGTATTAATATTTGTCAATAAATTAACATATATGGCTTCTCTCTCTTTAAATTAAAATATTTGCTTCTAAAAAGTAGAACGAAACGAATCTCATTGTTGAATTGTTGAAGAACGATATATTATTATCTTACAACATTTTCATTAATTGTACTAACGGTATTTAACCACTGTACGCAGATTAATTAAAGGATTATTTTCATTCATTACGTTTGCTTGCAATGATAAATCTGTATGCAAATCAGATGCTAAATTTTCTTCTACCTCCCTTTCCTTTTTAACCGGGCTTGGGACCGGCTTTGGCGGAATTAAGACACTACAAAGATTTTTTTAGGCTCTTTTTATTTACATGAATTCATTCTTTCTGAATTTATGATAGTTGAAACCATGCCATTTGAATAAGTTTCTTATTTTAACCTATGTTATAATAATTAATACAAATCTTCACAAAATTTATAATTTCTTCTTTGTAAAATATACGCTACTATTAAACGTAGATTTTTTTTCCGTATGAGTTTTATTTAGTTCGTGCGACATTTTTTTTGAATTCCTCAAACTAAAATCGGTTGCCCCTATGCATGAACTTCTAAGCCTATTTCATTGGCATTTCCGCCATTTTGGAATTCAAGAGAAACTGTCAAGTACCCAGGTGTCAGATTCGTGAGCCAGAAGGCGAGCACTTGAGTCTGCATCGAACAATTGCACTAAAATTACTGGTTTTCGGCCACGCCAAGTACCCGAATCTACTTAATTTGGATTATAGAATTTACCATAAGGTAAGTAGTAATTACTTCTTACCTGTAGAAAGATTTTTCAGGCAGGCAGGAGCGCGTATTTTTTGAACAAAACTTCACTTCACATCTCGTTGCCAGTGTTTTGATAGTAATTGAAGGTGTCACTGCCACTTTTAACCATATCTTATACTTCTTATAACTTTCTACACTTCTCAACACTCGCGTCGCCATATTTGTTTTGAAAACGCAGCTTGTTCTAGCTAATTTCATCTCAAAACCAATAGCATACTTAAAAATTGTTTGGTTTGTTTGTGTGTTTGATTCGAGATTGACTCCTGGGTACTTGACAGCAGCCCCTAAAGTTTGCGAGTTGAAGGCGAGGGGAGAAGAACTTTACAAAAAAACAAGTAAACGCTCGAGACACATACCTACAGGTGTTTACCACCCGCCACTCTAAAGTCTTATACCTCTATTTATTCTTGACAATAATTCCTTGACAGCTTTAGTGTTTTCTTCTTTTTGGTGAGGTAGTCATCGCCTTCAGCTCTTCTTAAAGATATAAGGCGTGTTTTTTTGCTCCTCTATCCAGTAGAGAACAGAGTATACGCATTGGAAAGAACAACACTCCTGTACCAGTGAATTCACTAGTACAGAAATTCTATTCCTCATTTGTAGTTCACGTGCTGAACTATAGCATGTGCTGATAGAAAAAAGAAAAGCTCTCGAGAAGTTGTCTTTTTTTCTGTGAGGTGGCTTTGACTGGTTAAATATTGAATTTTAAAACAATTTCACACAAAGTGCAAGAAATTGCCCCCAGCGACAAGTCATTTTTACCACGCCGATGTTTTCCCTTCACCCCGCTATTTGCTACCACGACCGATGTTCAGTAAATTGTCAAACTCAGTGAACATCAGCACATATTGAATCAACCGGCATGGCGGGCCAAGATAATTGTTTGATTTTAATGAGTACCTTGCCACTTTTTGTGAAATAAACTTCATTTATTTAATTGTTACATTACAGAAAGCACTTATGTATAGGGACACGATATCGAAAGAAAGTATCGATACTTTTACTTTAAAGTAGTATCAGAACCAAGTATTGATATAAGTCCCGTACTCATTATGACAGTATTGATATGAGTAAGTATCAAATGATACTTACTATAGTCAGTCAGTTTAGACTTCCAACGAAGCCAGAGATTTCAATTATAACGATAGGGCCGGGAACTAGTCTGGTGCGGTTCCGCGACTTTGTTCTCGGGATCAAGCACACAAAATTTACATCACACATTCAGATCTAATTCGGAAGGTTATTTATTGGTGAGAAAATATGGGCGGGTACGTTTGCTACCCCTTTCAATTACTCATTAATTCTTTCCTCACAGCGACGCCAAAAAAATGGCAATCGATGTAAGAATGATTCTACTCAAAGTCATCATCCAGCAAAGGAAATATGTAAGAGGCCGAAGCACAACGGTTTATCAGGAAAATGGAGGCTCAAAAGCGCAACTCGGCCGACGTGTGGAGCTAATTGCAACTATTCTATAAGATTTCGTTTTGTTTGCTCGCTCAAGACGGGAGCTAGCAAACAACATTCCTTGACTCGAATTAGAAACATTAAAATAATAAATCTATTAAACTAGATAAAAGTTAATTTTGAAGAGGAGATAAGCGATGACAAAAAACAGTGATATGATGAGGATGCGTACAGAAGACCAGATATTGTTCACAAGGATTATAGCACTCTCAAGTCAAAAATGTGCCTTTTTACAAATACATATATCACTTTTCAAACTAAGTTAATCACATTGTTATTCGTGCATTGAGAGGACATTAGGATGTGAAAGTCGATACCAATTACAGTGTACCAATAATGTCCCCGTGCAGCAGCTATTTGAACGCAAGTGATAAAAAACAATAAATTTTTCCAAGAAATTTGAAAAAGTTTTAATGCAGATTTTTCATTAAACATTTTTATTTAATTTAGAAACAAAAACTAATCCATTTCAGCTATTCATTACAAATTTATTAACTAAAAATAAAACAAAGTCAACAATATGCCTCCAATAAAGTCTTCGTACACTAACGAAACAGTTTATGAAAAATCTTAAAAACTATAGATACATTTTTTGTTAATATTAAATTGGGTACCCTTTATTTTTAATCACGGTTTCAAGGCAGTGAGGCATCAATTCTACAAGTATTTTTGCATAGCTTGGCTCTATTATCGCCCATTTCTGCTAAAGAGCTTGTTTCAACTTAGGTTTTGAGCTAATATGATGAGTCCTGATCCTTTTTTCCAAGAACATCCTAGTATTATGAGCCATGCACTTAGGATCATTATCTTGTTGAAAGTAAAAATCCTGCTCCATACTATTACGCCGCCGCCACCATGCTTTACAGTTTTCATGGCGTTTTTTTGGGTTGTAAGATTCCCTTGGCTTTCTCTACACTTTAAAAGGATGTTATTGGCGTACAAAATTCTACATGTGCTTAAAACACCGCCGCAAAGTCCTGACCTCAATCCCATTGAGCACATGCGGACATGCTAGAAAAAAGGATCAGGACTCATCCTATTAGCTCAAAATCTAATGTGAAACAAGCTCTTCAGCAAAAATGGGCGAAAATAGAGCCAAGCTATGCAAAAATACTTGTAGAATTGATGCCACACTTCCTTAAAACCGTTATTAAAAATAAAGGCTACCCAACTAAATATTAACAAAAAATGTATCTATAGTTTTTAAGGTTTTTCATTAACCGTTTCGTAAGTGTGCGAAAACTTTATTGGAGGCAAATTGTCGACTTTGTTTTATTTTAGTTAATAACTTTGTAATGAATAACTGAAATGGATTAGTCTTTGTTTCTAAATTAAATAAAAATGTTGAATGAATAAATCTGCGTTAAAACTTTTTTAAATTTCTTGCAACAATTTATTAATTTTTATCACTTGAGTTTCAAATAGATACTGTACGAAGACATTATTCGTAGCTCAGTTTAGGAAGATGGGTCGACTTCCATGTAAAAATTTTTTCAGTCACATGTCGATGCGATACCACCATCAAAGTATTGATATGAGTAAAATATCGAACAGTTTCGATTCAAGTAAAATTTTACTTGGTATCAAACGAAAGTATCGATACCGTACTAATATCAGTACTTTCATCGTGTCCCTACTTATGTATACTTACTTGTGGAAAGACACACCGACCGCACGAGAACGAAGTGTGTTTCGGCAATCTGGCACTGAACACTTCATTTTTACTGGATTTAACTGTTTTCAAACACTGTCACTAGCACTTTCCCTGTTCAAATCCTGCGAATGTACCTAATTACTTCCAAAAAGCACTTTAATTCGCAAAAAAGGTTGTGTTGAATGTTTTGGTAGTTAGGAAATTAGAAAAAGCCCTCATAACATGTAGAAAGTTAAAAGAGGTAATTTTCTGTTAGTTTTTTTTTTTCTATTTTCGATCGATTGTGGTAATGTATCTCGTTATTTTCTCCCTTTATTTTCAGCTGTTTTGTGGTACCACAGCGAATATAGCAACCTATGTCAGTCTTAGCGAATGCACTGTTGTTTTGTGCTAGATCGTTGTTTTTGCGGCATAGTTCTATTCTGTTATGTATCGGAGCAAACAAAAACACGCCTATAGAAGAAGTGGATTGGAATTGTGGGATTCTGTGGGGACCAGTTTTTTTTTAGTGTGCGACATTCTCTAACATAAACATACATTACAAATGACGTAGGTGATTAAAAATGTTCAATAAATTTGGGGGTAGGCAATAGGCGCGGAAGTTTGAATTGTCATTTTTATGATGAATACATGTAAAACATAATGTTGGTGGAAACAAGCAATGCTGTAAATTTAATTTGGTTCATTGAGTAGTGTAGATTAATTAAATAAAAAGTATCTTATTTAACATGAAAGAAACTCTGCGGAAATGTTTTTAGCTGTTTATGATGAAAGTCCAAGAAAGAAAAAGTAGGAATTTATAATGTATATTATATTGAAATGCGCTTCGCATGCTGGCAGATGTACCACACCAAGGGATGGGAACAATGAACCCATAGCCATAAATTTATTGCTATATATCATTTAAATTTTATCTCATTCTATCCTTAAAATTAATTCAAACACTAATTACTTTAATTAAAATTCTAACTTTCTTAAGCATTGTGGACCAACCCGAGCGTATTATTATATTGGACGAATCCACTAAATGAAAAAAATTGTATTCAACGGATTTTATAAACATTCATCTGTAAATTTTATTCTCTGTTTAAGAGCCTAGACAGACAGGCACTTAAATTATTAATTTACTAATGATCATTAATACCTAAATTAGTAATTTAAATGTACCTGACACACAGCCTTTGCGTTAATGATGAACACTGCCACTGACTATCTGTCACTAAAGGCAATTCGTTTTTGAAAAATTGAGAAAATTAAAGTATTTTAAGTGTATGTTGCCTCTTTTATGTCCTAATTAATGAAGTTGGAGTACACACCGCGCAAGAACTACATTAAAATTCTGGAAATATTTCGAATTTAGATTTGACACCTCAAAAAAGTTGTCTTCTTCTTCCTTTTCAATGCAAAATGCGACTTTTTACAATGAGACTTTGTATCATATCGGGTAACTTTACTTCATTTAGGAGTAAATTACCAAAGTTTGATGATCCTTAGCGATGTGCTTAATGATTAATAATTTGGTCATTTAGTGGTGATTAGTTGAAATTACCATATGACACACGGCACTTAAATGATGATTTACGGCAAATGATCATTTAGGCTGCGCTGTCTGTCTAGGCTCTAAGTATCATAAGAGAACGATTTGCAACAGTGCTTTCGTCTCACACCCCCATCTTCCTTCAAACGCAGGCTTGTGACTAGCTTCGGGGGAATTAAAGCTCTAACTTGAAAGCCCACCGTATTGCTCAAGGTCATAAAGACGCAAATAAATACAAGTAGATACTTCATGATTCTTTTCATATAATACATTTTTTATGCACCTCCTTCCTTCCACACCATCCATTAAAATTATATTTCATAATTATATTCTCGTAATATGCTTTCATTTGCAGCCACAAGCATGTATTCATCTTGGTTTTGGAAAAAACATCATTCAAACATATTTTTGACTCCCAACAACCAAACTAATTGATGCGCTCCCCACTCATAAAAATCTAAGAAAACTGATGTTGTCAAACTAGGTTGTCAACGATCGCGCATAGTACGGTATCAGCAAAAGATTACTAATTGCGGCGGTACTTTTTAATTAATTAATTTAGTGTTGAGTTAGTCCTATTGTTAGTTTAATTATTAGTTCTGTGAATTCGTTTTTGAACTGAAAATCGCCAATCCGATGGTATGAGAGCCGATTGTATTTGCACAACTCTCTACCATGCAGTTCATTTGTAACTGAGAGTATAAACATTAGGCGCGTTTTTTTGCTCCTCTATCCAGCGGAGAGTAGAGTAGACGCATTGAAAACAACAACACTCCTACACCAGTGAATTCACTAGTACAGAAATTCTATGCCTCATTTGTAGTTCACGTGTTGAAGTGTAGAATGTGCTGATAGAAAACAGAAAAGCTCATGAGAAGTTGTATTTTTTTCTGTGAGGTGGCTTTCGGGTTTTCATGGTTATGTTGAATGTTTTGGTAGTTAGGAAATTAGAAAAAGCCCTCATAATGTGTAGAAAGTTAAAAGAATGAATTTTCTGTTAGTTTTTTTTCTATTTTCTATCGATTGTGGTAGCGTATACTCGTTATTTTCTCCCTTTTTTTCAGCTGTTTTCTGCTACCACAGCGAATACCGCAATCTATGTCAGTCTTAGCGAAAGCACTGCTGTTTTATACTAGATTGTTGTTTTTGCGGCATAGTTGTACTCTGCTCTGCATCGGAGCAAAAAAACGCACCTATTAGTAGGCCAGGCGACACATATACACACACTAGATCTGTTCCCGTACGTACGTTACTGAATTTTCCTGAATTATGTGTTGGGGGAAATTCATGAAAGTACGGGGACGCTCTCATTTCATTTCCTGAAAATTGACAACCAAAAGTGTCAGTTTTCGGTTTTTGGAAGAACAATAGTGATTATAAAATCATCCTAAGCGGTGATAAATTACCGCCACAAAAATATTTATTCGTGGTACACCGTTTGATACTTTTCAGTAGCTTTTCAGACCCTACTGAAATTTCATCGTACTTACTGAAAGAGGGTAAATTTTCAGATTTCAGTAAAACGGAGTACGGGAACGGCTTCATTGCAATTAATCGCGATTAATCGCAATTAATCGTAGTACGGGAACAGACCTACTATAGGCGTGTTTTTTTGCTCCTCTATCCAGTAGAGAATAGGATATACGCATTGGAAACAACAACACTCCTGCACCAGTGAATTCACTAGTACAGAAATTATATTCGTCATAGGTAGTTCACGTGCTGAAGTATAGAATGTGCTGATAGAAAAAAGAAAAGCTCATACGAAGTTGTCTTTTTTTCTGTGAGATGGCTTTGGGTTTTTGAAGGTTAAGTTGAATGTTTTGGTAGTTAGTAAATTAAAAAAAGCTCGCATAATGTGTAGAAAGTTAAAAGAGTTAATTTTCTGTTAGTCCTTTTGCTATTTTCTATCGATTGTGGTAGTGTATATTCGTTATTTTCTCCCTTTATTTTGAGCTGTTGAGTGGTACCACAGCAAATACAGCAACCTATGTCAGTCTTAGCGAAAGCATCAACTGTTTTGTGATGGATCATTTTTTTGCGTCATTGTTCTATTTTGTTCTGTATCGGAGCAAAAAAACACGCCTTATGTTCGTACTTATAATAGGCGTGTTTTTTTGCTCCTCTATCCAGCAGAGAGTAGAGTATATGCGTTGAAAACAACAACACTCCTGCACCAGTGAATTCACTAGTACAGAAATTCTATTCTTCATTTGTAGTTCACGTGTTGAAGTGTAGAATGTGCTGATAGAAAAAAGAAAAGCTCATGAGAAGTTGTTTTTTTTGCTGTGAGGTGGCTTTGGGTTTTTCATGGTTATGTTGAATGTTTTGGTAGTTACGAAATTAGAAAAAGCTCTCATAATGTGTAGAAAGTTAAAAGAAGTAATTTTCTGTTAGTTCTTTTGCTATTTTCTATCGATTGTGGTAGTGTATATTCGTTATTTTCTCCCATTATTTTCAGCTTTTCCGTGCTACCACAGCAAATACAGCAACCTATGTCAGTCTTAGCGAATGCACTGCTGTTTTATACTAGATCGTTGTTTTTGCGGCATAGTTGTACTCTGCTCTGCATCGGAGCAAAAAAACACGCCTAATATAGTCATAACTTACTCAATATAGAGTGAGTTGATTATGTAACTAAGGAAAAATAAAATCTACTAGCATTAAAACTAGTTTATCAAATATCTATATAACTCTCTTCAATAAAGTCAGCAAGTTCGTAAACGGTAAGCGACTTTCATGTTAGTTAGAAGGTTAAACGAATTGTTAAATCTACTAAATAGCTCCTTCCCCACTCTTAAGCGGTTTAAGGTAGAAACACACTGCTGTCACGCCACGTGAGCTCCCGTGCCGTCACATCAGCTGACCTTACGTGCCAGTCATAGGTGGGATCTTCGAGTATAAAGATATTAAGAGTCGCAATAAAACCAGCAGACTGTCTCCATTTTCCCAAGATTTTACCCATACTATGAAAATTTACGAACATTCGGACAAATTGTTCGGGGCGTAGATGAATGGCTCGTTTTGGATGAAGGGGCTTGGCGCGGAAACTTGAATATATATAAATGTTGTGCGTAGATCTGATATGAATATTCAAGCTTTAATATTCTTTTGCCGAAACTAAATAGTTGATATACGAAGTGAAACGTGAACTAAATAATAAACTAATAAATATATATATATATATATATATATATATATATATATATATATATATATATATATATATATATATATATATGTATATGTATATATACACATATATGTATACATATATCTATATCTTTATGACCATATATATATAAAATATATATAAATATATATATATATATATATATATATATATATATGTAAATATATATATATATATATATATATATATATATATATATATATATATATATATATATATATATATATATATATATATATATATATATGTAAATATATATATATATATATATATATATATACATATATATAAATATATATATTTATGTGTATAGTATGAATTTGACAGTAGTCCGATTTTTTTTTATCAGGCTGCTCGTTATGCTTTGCTTTCGAATCGCATATTTGAATATTTGTGCAATATTTTTTGTGCAGTTAAAACATGTCCAAATAATACCTGCACACCAAATAATTGTTTATATTATTATAATTCATTATATTATTAACTTGTGTTCTACCCATATCTAAATTGCCTCCCGAAATTTTCAAACAAATTTACATGTACAAATTATATGCCCCTATGCATCATCTTCTTACTTACGCCATTGACCTCCGACAGTCCTCGCGCCATCTTGAAAAAGTAAAATCCGGTAGCTGTCAAAGTGTCGCGTTCAAAGACGCCAAATCGCGGACTCAACCGGTAAATCGGCAATAATTCTTTACTAAGCGTGTTAGTTATACTTGAAACTTCTCGGATTTCGTTAAGAACCTTACAGCAAGTGCTATGGTGGAAAGTTTTTTGTGAATTAACATTTCAAGAGCGGGAAAATGCTAGTATTTTGAGCGATGTCCTGCTGCTCAGTTATCTTTGCCTTTTTTTAATAGCTTTAATCAATGTCACATCTATTTCTAATACTCTGATGCTTTTGCATACTTTTCTTAGTCAGGTATAATAGTTCGTTTTGTAAAAAGCCTCTTTTTAATAGTTGTTTCTTATCGATTTCTATTGCGTGTCGGTAGTTTTTTACGTTTGCTTTACGTGGCTAGCAAAATTTGACAGCAACCGGATTTTTCGCTCCCATGTAGTGATAGAGTGAAAGGCAAGAGGGAAGACACAAACTCGCGACACACACCTACAGGCGTTTACAGTGTTTCTGCTACTCTTAATAGGCGTGTTTTTTTGCTCCGATACAGAACAGAATAGAACAATGACGCAAAAAAACGATCCATCACAAAACAGCTGATGCTTTCGCTAAGACTGACATAGGTTGCTGTATTTGCTGTGGTACCACTCAACAGCTCAAAATAAAGGGAGAAAATAACGAATATACACTACCACAATCGATAGAAAATAGCAAAAGGACTAACAGAAAATTATCTCTTTTAACTTTCTACACATTATGCGAGCTTTTTTTAATTTACTAAAAACCCAAAACATTCAACTTAACCTTCAAAAAACCAAAGCCATCTCACAGAAAAAAAGACAACTTCGTATGAGCTTTTCTTTTTTCTATCAGCACATTCTATACTTCAGCACGTGAACTACCTATGACGAATACAATTTCTGTACTAGTGAATTCACTGGTGCAGGAGTGTTGTTGTTTCCAATGCGTATATCCTATTCTCTACTGGATAGAGGAGCAAAAAAACACGCCTAATATCTTTACACTCAAAGGGTGGGATATACAGCGGTCGGACCAAATGTGACCTGACCTAAAGCGTGGACTAAGTGAACTTAGTCCTAAGGTGTTTACATCAACTTGACCTAAAATTTGCTTAGGCCAAATTTAGTTCTCGTTCGTACATGACAGCTGTCATTTAGTTTGATTTTCGTTCATGCACTGTATTTATCGTTTCATTTGTAAAGGAGTATATAATAACACAATGTTTGAAGTTAATATTTCTATTTTATTTCAACTATCACTTTGTTTTAAGGATCCTACAATAATCTATACGGTTGGTTGACTAAACAAAGACTGACTACTTCAGTCCACCTCGATCCACACGCATAATGGCGTAGCCCACTTCACATTAGACTTGACTTGCGCAGTACTAGTCTTTGAAAGTGGTGTAGTCACGGTGGTATTTGTAGCGGAAGCCGATTCTGCACTACAACTCGTCCAACCTGACAGCTGATCGTCCTCGATCGGGGAAGTATTGGGGTCAAGGGCCGCAGCTGAAGTATTCATCGTAGCCTCTTCGATTTGGGGTTCAAGATACTGCGGGTCGCAGTCGTCTTCTTCGAGCTATTCTTCATCCTGGTATTCTTAAGTGTCATGTGCTATTGGAATATTATGATTTGCTAGGGAATTTGTTTGCCATCTCCTCAACCTACCTACTTCGACTATGCCATCGTACGGTAACTGAGATTGCTGGCAATCTTCAACATATCTTATTACATATCTGTCGTTTTCAAAGACCTTATGTACCACAAATGGACCGCGGAGCTTTGGGATTAATTTCTTATTAGTTCCCACTGTTGTATCAACATTTCTAAGCACAACGAAATCACCGATATTGTATATTTTAGCGGGCCTACTGTGCTTTAAGAAATACTCTAAATTGTATTGTTGAGACTTAGTTTGATTTTCTGCGGCTATGCTTCTTATTTGCAGCAATGGTCTGTCTTCAGTTCCTACTTTTTCTTCCAGGTATTCATTCAGTTCGCTTATTATACTGCCTCTCTGGGATACTCCAAACAGCAGTTGGCTTGGAGTGAATCCCGTAGTAGAACTAACAGAATAATTATAGCAAACTCAACTTTAATATTCTACAGCCACCACACAGCAAACAAGACAACTTCTCATTAGCTTTTCTTTTTTCCATTAGCACATTCTACAGTTCAGCACGTGAACTACAAATCTCTACTCTATTCTCTGCTTGATAGAGGAGCAAAAAAACACGCCTATTATAGTCGAACACCAGTCTATTCTTGATCTTATTATTAATTATCTTAATAAAAACATTAATGAGAGAGATAGGTATGTAGCTATTTAATAGAGCGGGATCCTCATTGGGTTTAATTATTGGGACTATTTTAATTTTCAGAAAATCTTTGATGCTGCATCTGTTGTTTACTAGGAAATTGATGGCTTTTACACAATTTAGTCTGCTCCCTACATTAATTTTTTTGATGTCGTCATATGAGATGTTATCCGGACCGGGAGCCGCTTTCCTTTTATGAGCTTTTAGCACTGTTTCAAATTCTTCAAATGTGAATCTAAGAGGGTTACTTGGAATAGGAGGACTTGTGATATACTAGGTGCTTGGGATACACTTATTTTTAATCAGATTGAGAAACGGACCATTATTAGTCTGAACCCAAAAAGTGGAATGCGCTATTGAGTTATTTACATTCCATTTATTAATCAGTTTCCAAAAATCATTATCATTTCCTTTAGTTTAGCAACTTTAAGTAATAAATTATTCCAGGCTAAACGTTTTTCTTCTCTTATTTGTTTTATCAAATCCTCCTTAGCCACACACAGTAAATTAAAGATTCTAGACCTTTTTACTAATTTTCGAAGAAAATTAGTATTAAACTCACTTCGCCGAAAATTCATATTTCTTTATATATTATATATATATATATATATATATATATATATATATATATATATATATATATATATAAATATATATATATATATATATATATATATATATATATATATATATATATATATATATATATATATATATATATATATATATATTATTACCGTATTATTCTCCTACGCACCCCTTGTACCAGAAAAGGATACCAGGGGGTTAGCTTCGGGAGCCTGAACTCACCGGAGATGGGGTGGGTGGGCGCCACTCGCTTCCAATCCCGAAACTAACTCTCGTCCGTCGCCCGGAAGCGAGAAGTGTTGCGACGGCTTCGCGCACTAATGAAAAAAATAGCCCGAAAGGACACACCAGCGTTCACAATCTTCTACAATATCTTTATTTCTTCGAATAATCCGTTAATCTAGCTATGTCCACAAAAATATGAAACGGCGCCGCGATTTAAACCTATCTATCTAACTCGTTTGCACTCGATATGTACTTAATTTATCCCTATGTACAATTCAAAACTTATCCTACTTACTCAGAACATCATTTTTCGCGTTGCTCGAAATTCGCGCAAATATCCACTTCAGGACCAATCTTTTTGGACTGCTTCTTCAATTTACTCATACAGCTGCCATTACCTCCGCAAATATTCACGACACAACCCTTCACCAAATCGCTTCTTCTATCTCCACCGTTTCGCTGAACTATTCCCTGCGTCAATTCGTTTCACACCTTTTGATTCCGTAAGCTTTTATGGAAAAAAAAATAATCCTCCTCGTCTTCACTTCTTGACTTTCCGATCCTCGGCTGAAGCTCTTCAACTTTTCTCCTGGTTTTCGGCTTCGAACTCGAGTTCCGTTTACATGTAAAATCCGACAGAAAATTCCTAGTTAATTTCTCTACGCTCGTAGCTAATTTTCCAACTGTCGCTTACCAATGTCCGTGTAATAAGAGAGCGATCCATGCCATGATCGCCTCGCAGGAAACCTTGGCTCCGCTTTCTGATCCCGCTTAGACGGGATCCTAGATTATCCGTTTGCGAAATGAACATCTCAATGCACTTCAAATGCATTTCGGCCGTTGCACTAAGTTCCAGGTCATTGCCCTTTCCCTCGCTAGAATTGAAGACTGGCAATGCCATTCGACGATCTGGCGATGTTCCACTTCCCGTCATTCCGCACTTCTGATTCTGCGCAGGTTGACCATTCGACATGTCAGACTCGTGCCGTACTGACAAATGTCAGCTGTCTGTTTGTTTTGTTTGTAAAGTGTGAATGTTGTTTGTGACCATTTTACCACGGATCAGGGATTATTTAGAGGCGACCATCGTGCTAAGCTACGCCAATAGTTTGTAGGCTTTCAGATTCAGGTAAGGAATCTTTTATAATGCTGCTGTGTTTTATTTCGTATTGCTAATTTGCCGGGCCCCCCGCAACGATTTGTTGCAATGGTGACCGAATCGGATTTGTTTTGGGTAAAATTTGGCGACGGTACTGCTTCGAAATTGTCCGTGACAGGACTATAACTGCTCGCATCCATAATGCGGTCCGATTCGGTGGAATTGTCAGGGTCAGCCCCAGCCCTTGGTGGCTCGATCATGCTGTTTTCATCCTGATTGGATGCGGTGCTGACAGTGTCCGTAGCGGGGAAGGCTGGAGGTGTTGTGTTTGTTGTGGTCCAGTCTTCGACATGTTAGGCGGATTGGTCATAATTGATACAGGCCAAAACGGAGATCCGGCCAATACATCGTCGGTTCGCGCATTAGGGTAATCTGGTAGCCATAACTTTGCTTGTCGTCGGTTGCTTTTGTGAGAGTATCTGACTGCAGTTGCTCCGATGTCTTCCGTATTTTGCATTTCCATATTCGAAATCGATATATGCCGAACATCGCTAACGTTCGTCTCCTCAGACCATGGTTTTCATGTCACATCGGATTGTTGCAAGAATCTGTGTTCGTCTTCTTCGGGATGATTTCGGATCGTATGATGTGGAAAAGTTAAACTTGAGTGTACTAGTCAATGGACTCCAGATGATGTACATTTTAGGCCATAAGCTCTGATTTTCCTTTCACCCAGTTTACCTACGTGAGAACCTTGCATTTCCTAACCCTTACGTCCTAGATTTATATAACATTAACCTGCTACAATGGTGTGTACTTTTCTTACGTGTCAATAGATAGCCGTTAAGACTAAATTACCGATCAACCGTGACACCCCCCTCGTCTCAGAGAATTCCGTGGGAATTCTCGAACATTACCCTTCTCGTTATAACTGACGGCTGAATTACTGGTTCCCGACGGAAATCTCCTTCCGGTGCCCGCGCAACTCATGAATCAATTTCTCGTTTTATTTTGTTCGTATTACTGATCAAATGGGTAACCGAATTAGACAGTTGAATCCTGGATTACCGACAGTCATTTTCTAATCATCACAACACACAGAGTTCATTCATACCATAGCTTACCCCTATATTTCTTTTACTATTTCACCCGGTTTACTTGTTTCAGGTTGTATTCACCGCTGGGGTTCACTTCCTATTGTTATATTACTATATTCCTATCTCTTTTTCCATATTTTACAAATAAACTAATGCGACCTGAACTCGTTTTTACCATGGCCCGACGCGGGGACCGCCATAGAAAACACAAATCCTAACCGAGAAGAGGAAACCGGAACGGAAAATAAACTAAAAAAGAAAGGGAAAATCCGCTACAGAAATCTAAAGGTATTTCCTTGGTTTTTTTCCTTTTTGACTTGCTGTTAATAGATATCTGCATTACTAACCCTCACTCAACTTGTCTACAGGAAGGAAAAAAAATATTTACGTTAACTATCAACTCACCAAATGTAACTTTTATGATAATTCTACCGCAATTTACCCTTCACCACATATTTTTTTCTTATGTTAGCCCACCACCAATCTAAGCTAATATATCTATAGTTAAACCGCCACCGCTAACTTAACTCTCTTATTTTTCTAGTTTCAACACCATTTCCTATGAATTATTGCTCAACCTAATACTAAAATATCTCAAATCTCCAACTGTAGCTCGCCTCTCTCTACTCCCCAAAAGACACCTTCCGTGATCCGTTGATTATAACTCATGCCACATATCGTTTCAGATCTTTGACGTGCCATACCCCCATAGCTTTCCCATCGGGATCTTCAAGCTCGTACGTCCAGCCGGACACCTTTCTTCTCACCGCAAACGGCCCTACATACTCTGGTGCCAGTTTGGCAGAGAAGTACTTTGCCGCGTCCGACAGGACATAATTTCGGCGCCATACCAAATCCTTTGGTAGAAATTGCTCGTCCCGATGCCGCAGATCGTAGCGAGATTTTGATTCCCGTGCCACAATCTTCAACCTCTTCTCGGACCTTACGTAGCAACTCCGCCTTCCTGGTTCCGTCGATCACACCACTGTCGTTCTCGACCGCATTTGGGCCTTTAGGAATCCCCGGGTGAATGGTCATCTCCCTTCCAAAATTCAAGAAATAGGGAGTTACCTTCATATTTTCGTGGGTGCATGTCCGTAGAGCACAACCGACTTTCGATAGCACCTTATCCCATTCCCTGTGATTTTCAGACACGTATGATCTTAGCAGGCGCTTGACGTTTTGATTTACTCGTTCTGCTGGATTCGCTTGCGGGTGATACAGTGCCGTGAACTTCAATGTAATGCCAAGAGCCTCTGCTGCTCGCGCAAGTTCTTTGAATCGAAATTGTACCCCATTGTCACATACGATGACTCGCGGAACGCCAAACAAAAAGATGACGTGTTCCTCGAGCAAACGGACTACTGCCGCGCCTGTTGCTTTCCTCAAGGGGAAATTAGTGGCATCTTGGTGGCATAGTCCACCAATGTCAGGATGTAGGCATGACCACGCGGAGATCGTGGTAGAGGTCCCACTAAATCCACGCAGATCATTTCCCATGGAGAAATCGCCTCTTCACTCCTCGACGACATCTGCCCCATAGGAGACTTCCGCTCCACTTTGACCGCTTGGCAGGCTTTGCAGCTCCGGACATACTTCCCCACATCCACTGCCATCTTTGGCCAATAGAAGTGTTGTGTCAGTCGATCTAAGGTTTTCTTTATTCCCATGTGTCCAGCAGTGGGTTCGTCATGGCACCGAACCAAAAGCCCTGTTCTTTCGGATGCTCTTCCACTCGTCGGCTTTCTGTAGCTCGGGATACCGACCCTTCACCTGCTTCCATAGCACATCTCCAACAACTTTCCATTTCGGATATTGGTCGGGGTGCCCCCGTACCTTCTCCCTCATGTTCCCATACCACTTATCCTTCTCTGGGTTAGCAGAAACGCACTTCACGTTGACAACAGCCCGTGAGAGTGCGTCTGGAACCAGATGGTCCTTCCCCTTTCGATGTACCACTTCGAAATCGAACTGCTGGAGACGAACAGCCCATCTCGCCAATCTTCCGGTTGGATCTTTCAACTTATGTAGCCAGACCAAAGAATGGTGATCGGTAATCACTACAAATCGGGTACCTTCGATATATGGACGAAGCTTCTCGATCACTCACAATACACCTAAACACTCCTTTTCCGTGGTCGAGTATTGTCTCTCAAGTTTCGATAGAGACCGGCTGAGGTAGCACACCATCTTTTCTCCTGTCGGATGTGCCTGGCTCAACACCGCCCCGATCCCCATATCAGATGCATCCGTTTGAACTTTGAACGGGAGTTCGAAATCGGGACAAGCCAAAATTGGTGCGGTAGTCAATTTATGTCGACAATCAACAAACGCTTTTTCGCTTTCCTCCGTCCAGGTAAATTTCCTGCCTTTCTTCAAAAGATCGTTGAGGGGTGTCACTAACGCCGCATGGTTAGGTATGAACTTCCGGTACCAAGATACCATACCCAGAAATTGTCTGACCTGCTTGACCGAAGTTGGTCGCGGGAAGTCACTCACCGCCTGCACCTTCTCTGGGTCCACGTGAAGGCCCTCCAGGTCCACGTGAAGGCCCTCCAGGTCCACCAGATACCCTAGATACCGAAGCTTAGCCCGGCAGAAATGGCACTTATCTTTTGACACCCGTAGACCCGCCTCTCTCAGACGACAGAAAACCTCGCGCAGAATCTCGATATGTTGCTCGAATGTTACCACAATAATGTATGTTACCACAATAATAAACCAAATGGCATTCTCAGGAAGTGAAAAAGACCCCTTCCCGGCACAGTGAACGCGGTATATTGCCGTGATTCTTCCGCCATTGGTACCTGCCAGTACGCTGACTTGACATCTAACGTTGACAGGTACTTCGCATTTCGCAATTTATCCAAGGTCGTCGAAATATAAGGCAGAGGGTAGGCGTCTTTCTCTGATACCGCGTTTACTTTCCTGAAGTCTACGCAAAACCGGTACGACCCGTCCTTCTTGCGTACCAGCAAAATCGGCGACGACCACGGACTTGACGATGGCTCGACCACTCCCATCCTCAACATCTCGTCCAACTCAACGTTGATTTGTTTCTGAACGGCCGGGGAGACAGGATAATACCTCTGCTTAATAGGACTAGCTGTTGTCTTAATGGTATGTTTGACGAATTTAGCGCAACCCAGACCCTCACCCATCAATCTGAACTGCTCCTCCAGTAAACTTTGCAGGATCCCTGACTCACGTTCTGATAAACGAGATTGACTCCGCAGCGCTTTCACTGGCACCACTTCAGCCGACGCAATTGATGTCCACTGCTGTCCCTGCATGTCCAGGACGACCCCAAAGCGCTGCCAAAAGTCAATTCCAAGGATCACTTCCTGCGGGATGGATGGTATGACCAACGTTTCTAACTCATGCACCCTGCCGTTCAATGTGAACTTTAACTGGACTACCCCAGCCAACAAGCACGTTTCCCCATTCGCCAGTCGCACCTCTTCAACTTTCTCCCGGTCCAGACTTAACCCCTTGTTGGCCAGGCGTAACCATCCTTTTCCCCCCAAAATGGTACGACTCGCCCCAGAATCTAACAGCCCTTCCATCTCGATGCCCTCTATATCCACTCTCAAGTGTGGGCGGCTGTCCTGATTCCCTTTCACCAGTGCAAAGTCCACCATCGGTTGGTTATCTTCCTGCTGCAGTCTTGTCGTAGTGCCTACCCGACCGCCTAGTGGGCACGACGCTCGTTTCCCGAAGAACTGTGATTAGGACGGGGTCCTGATCCTTGTCCCTGGTTTCGATTCCGGCAATTTGGACAGGCGGACCTCATAACCCCTCGACGACCACAACCAAAACAGTGACGAGGCTCCGGACAGTCCCTCGACATATGTCCCTCCTTCCTGCAGTTCCAGCACTGAATTCTACTCGATTCTGCCAGTGCTGAAACTCGTTCCACGCCTCCAGAGCTAACATATGCTAGGTCTGGCTCGAGACAACGCCTTGACCGTGTGTTGGGAGGCACGAATGCCACCACCGATGCCCTAGTGGCATCCAGGGTCCGGCCCATATTCACCAACTCCGCAATGGAAGTCACTGGCGTCAAGCTCAGTTGCTGTTGATAAAACGGAGTTATGTTCCTCCGCAACAGACGCAGTTTTTCCTCCTCCGAACAGCTGGTTTCTAAACGGCTGAAGAGGCGTTCCATGACAGCTACATAGACCCCTATCGACTCGCTTTCGCCCTGAGTTCGCCGCCGAATTTCTTCCCATAGCCGGTCCTCATAATCGGATGGCAAGAACTCCGCTCTCAACTCCTTCACCAACTCGTCCCAGCAACTGACCAGGTCCCGGTTGGCTC
This sequence comes from Nemotelus pantherinus, assembly GCA_963978885.1. Lineage (NCBI taxonomy): Eukaryota > Metazoa > Arthropoda > Insecta > Diptera > Stratiomyidae > Nemotelus > Nemotelus pantherinus. The sequence continues at coordinate 93,460,621 of OZ022263.1, read as the reverse complement.
GGAACCAAATTAGCGCTCGCGAGTCGAAGAGATCTACCGCTGCTCTAAACAGTTGAGCTTTAGTGAGTCCCCTTGCCAGTCGCAACTCTTCTACGCGCTCTAGGAAAGCATTAACCGATCCTGACGAGTCACCGCTAAATTTCAATCCCCATTTGGCTACTTCTGCCGGACTTCCAGATTTGGGGGATGGTGGCGTGGCTGCATCCTGAATTGCGTCAGACTACTCCTCCTCATCCTCACTGGGTTCCTCGACTTTTTCCACTAGAGCACCCATTGCTAATATAAACCTGTTACGCAAAGCCTTCGCTCCTTCCTTTTGTTCCTTCAATACCGCCAGCAAATTCCCTAAACGTCGAAAGCCGAACTCTATCCTAACTTTTGCCTTCAAAAATTCCAATGACGCTTTGCCGCCCGTCACCCGCTCTACGAGATCCTCAGATTCTGTTGCCTTGGCCTCAAGCTCCCTGTAGTCCGTCTCAAAGTCGAACGGATAATCGGCCTCCACATAGGAAGTATCCATAGCTGATTCCGCCCTGAGCGTCGCCCTTAGCGTCTTCCGCATGTTGTCCACAGTATCTACCGGAAACCCTCTGATAGCAAGCTCATAGACGAGCTCGTCTTTGGATAGCCGATCTACTAAAGTTTTCATTCTGAGCTCCACAGACCTGGATGTCTACACGAAAGCTAAAATAAGAATTGTCTAAGGGACAAACTATGTTTTACAATTCAAAAGCACTCCCACGGGAGTTAACCACCAGAAGTACCCAGATACTACGTACCTCTACCTCGAGGAGTCCGATTAGCGAAATGCCACCCTTAAAAAAAACGAATCACTGTCCACAACCTCCTCCTCAGCAAATTCCCGCAACCTTACTCACACCGAACCTGTATATTTTCTCCACTGACGTGATCCTATCACAAACACCGAATTTAATGTATTTCCCCTACTCACACTTCCAATTCAAATTTTATTATACCCTGTAAATACCACACTCACTTGTTATCGAATAGTACCTGCAACCGAAAACTACAATTCGCGGCCTCAACAATAAATCCTGATGGGTATACAATGCCCGATAAGATAGCCACTTAAGCTGGACTATTCCATAAGCTAACATCCATATATAAAATTCCTGTTCCTACCGATCTTCCCACAATTTGGGACTATGCAAATATAAACGCACACGCACTGGCACACCAGGATTCAAATGCTTAAATAGGTATTAATTGTAAAATAGGTCTTAATATATATTAATAAGAAGCGGGTTTTATTTAATATATATTCAAAATATTCATGCACTAATAATATGAATTGCTTGCAAAATTTATACCGATCACTTCAGTTTAGCTGTTGTAGTAACTAGCCACCGGTTCTCTTTTTCTACGAAAGAAAAATTACTCCGCGTTAGGAATCTATTACAGGATTCGTATTTTCGGTTCTACAAGTACGAAACAAAGAAGCTAGAAAATTTTCACCGGTACCGTTACGACCGTTAGCCCCACGTTGGGCGCCAACTTATTACCGTATTATTCTCCTACGCACCCCTTGTACCAGAAAAGGATACCAGGGGGTTAGCTTCGGGAGCCTGAACTCACCGGAGATGGGGTGGGTGGGTGCCACTCGCTTCCAATCCCGAAACTAACTCTCGTCCGTCGCCCGGAAGCGAGAAGTGTTGCGACGGCTTCGCGCACTAATGAAAAAAATAGCCCGAAAGGACACACCAGCGTTCACAATCTTCTACAATATCTTTATTTCTTCGAATAATCCGTTAATCCAGCTATGTCCACAAAAATATGAAACGGCGCCGCGATTTAAACCTATCTATCTAACTCGTTTGCACTCGATATGTACTTAATTTATCCCTATGTACAATTCAAAACTTATCCTACTTACTCAGAACATCATTTTTCGCGTTGCTCGAAATTCCAGCGCGCGAATATCCACTTCAGGACCAATCTTTTCGGACTGCTTCTTCAATTTACTCGTACAGCTGCCATTACCTCCGCAAATATTCACGACACAACCCTTCACCAAATCGCTTCTTCTATCTCCACCGTTTCGCTGAACTATTCCCTGCGTCAATTCGTTTCACACCTTTTGATTCCGTAAGCTTTTATGGAAAAAAAAATAATCCTCCTCGTCTTCACTTCTTGACTTTCCGATCCTCGGCTGAAGCTCTTCAACTTTTCTCCTGGTTTTCGGCTTCGAACTCGAGTTCCGTTTACATGTAAAATCCGACAGAAAATTCCTAGTTAATTTCTCTACGCTCGTAGCTAATTTTCCAACTGTCGCTTACCAATGTCCGTGTAATAAGAGAGCGATCCATGCCATGATCGCCTCGCAGGAAACCTCGGCTCCGCTTTCTGATCCCGCTTAGACGGGATCCTAGATTATCCGTTTGCGAAATGAACATCTCAATGCACTTCAAATGCATTTCGGCCGTTGCACTAAGTTCCAGGTCATTGCCCTTTCCCTCGCTAGAATTGAAGACTGGCAATGCCATTCGACGATCTGGCGATGTTCCACTTCCCGTCATTCCGCACTTCTGATTCTGCGCAGGTTGACCATTCGACCTGTCAGACTCGTGCCGTACTGACAAATGTCAGCTGTCTGTTTGTTTTGTTTGTAAAGTGTGAATGTTGTTCGTGACCATTTTACCACGGATCAGGGATTATTTAGAGGCGACCATCATGCTAAGCTACGCCAATAGTTTGTAGGCTTTCAGATTCAGGTAAGGAATATTTTATAATGCTGCTGTGTTTTATTTCGTATTGCTAATTTGCCGGGCCCCCCGCAACGATTTGTTGCAATGGTGACCGAATCGGATTTGTTTTGGGTAAAATTTGGCGACGGTACTGCTTCGAAATTGTCCGTGACAGGGCTATAACTGCTCGCATCCATAATGCGGTCCGATTCGGTGGAATTGTCAGGGTCAGCCCCAGCCCTTGGTGGCTCGATCATGCTGTTTTCATCGTGATTGGATGCCGTGCTGACAGTGTCCGTAGCGGGGAAGGCTGGAGGTGTTGTGTTTGTTGTGGTCCAGTCTTCGACATGTTAGGTGGATTGGTCATAATTGATACAGGCCAAAACGGAGATCCGGCCAATACATCGTCGGTTCGCGCATTAGGGTAATCTGGTAGCCATAACTTTGCTTGTCGTCGGTTGCTTTTGTGAGAGTATCTGACTGCAGTTGCTCCGATGTCTTCCGTATTTTGCATTTCCATATTCGAAATCGATATATGCCGAACATCGCTAACGTTCGTCTCCTCAGACCATGATTTTCATGTCACATCGGATTGTTGCAAGAATCTGTGTTCGTCTTCTTCGGGATGATTTCGGATCGTATGATGTGGAAAAGTTAAACTTGAGTGTACTAGTCAATGGACTCCAGATGATGTACATTTTAGGCCATAAGCTCTGATTTTCCTTTCACCCAGTTTACCTACGTGAGAACCTTGCATTTCCTAACCCTTACGGCCTAGATTTATGTAACATTAACCTGCTACAATGGTGTGTACTTTTCTTACGTGTCAATAGATAGCCGTTAAGACTAAATTACCGATCAACCGTGACAATATATATATGTATATACAAATATATATATATATATATATATACAAATATATATATATATATTTATATATATATATATATATATATATATATATATATATATATATATATATATATATATATATATATATATATATATATATACAGGGTGTTTGGTGCTCGGTGGACACTTTTGTAAGGACGCATTCCTTGATATATTTTGAGCAAAAAATCGTTCTACAGGGTGGTCTGGTTTTCAAAATCTGCGGAGTTACAGGGTGGTCAAGAAAAGTTTTTCGGACCTGTACCCTGACTCACTTAAATCGTTATATCTTGAAAACTTATAATCATAACGCAAAGTTTTGTGGCTTGTTTTTTTATGAAATCAAATTACCTTTAATTTGATGTAACGTCATAAATTATAACTGTTAGTAATTTTGAGATATTTACTTCAAAACACAAAATTTTGGCACTTCTACCCCGAAAACTTTGTGTTCAATGTCGTTTTTCTCAGAAAACCTAATTGAAATATGCCATTTTAATTTTATATTTTTATAGGCTATATAATTGGCTACAAAAGTTGTATGAATATTTATGACTTAGGTTTTATCATTTCGCAGGTAGTAAGCGAAAATACATATCGCTTAAAAACTGAATATGCCATAAAGTGGCCCTCGTTTTCGATCTACACTCATTGCTTGAACTGAAAGAATTTAATAATGGTTTTTATGCTTTATTTCAAAATTTTTGAGCTACAGTAAATTTCCAAAATGGCAAACTTAATTTTGAATACACGCTAAAGCTCGTTTCGCAGGCGTTCTTTTCATATTCATACTTCTCAGCTGCTGCCTCACTTCTGTTGCAGCCGCATCGATCCTGGTATTTAGGTCTTCCAATGTTGATACTTTCGTTATGTAGACTAGACAAGTTGCTTCATCCGTCTCCATGCAAAAAACGCATAACTGTTAGATCAGGAGATCTCGCAGGCCAGTGTATTGGTCCATTTCTACCGATCCAGCGATTGGCATAATTGGAAAACCAATCTCTGACTGGTCGGCCATAGTGAGCTGGAGCACCATCGTGCTGGTAAAACTTGGAAGGCAATCGTTGCAGCCAAACATTCTCCAATAAGTCCTGCAGATCATGTCTTAAAAAATGTAAGTAATTGGTACTATTTAAAGTAGGTTAGAGCCTCATAGGTCCAATTAAATCATTACCAATCACTCCTGCCCATAAGTTTACGCTGAACCTATGCTGAAACGATGAAGTCCTTCTCGTGTGTGGATTGCTCTCAGCCCACGTATGTAAATTGTGAAAGTTTGTGATACCGTCCCTGGTAAATCAGGACTCATCCGTCCAGAGAATGGTGTTCAAAAAATTTTCGTTATCTAATTGTTTCTCAAGGAGCCAATTGCAGAATTCCATCCTTTTGGGCAAATCGATCAGTAGCAGTTCCTGCACTGGTGTGTGATGGTAGGGATGTAAACGGGCTGCTTTTAAAACACTCCAAACTTTCCACGTAGACACGTTAAACTGCAAAGCCAAGCGTCGAATACTGATTGATGGGTCAGTTTCCACTGCATGCAGGTTTTCGTCATCGGTCCGTACAGCGATTGCAGGCGCAGGATTTGCGTTTACTCAGCTCGTCTTAACGCTGCCAGTTTCCCAAATCTTTGTGTATAGTTGTTGAAACACTCTCCGTCCAGGAATCCGTCGATGATGATATCTCTGTTGATACAAAGATTGCGCCGCTTGTGAACTTCCCCGGCACTCTCCATATACGTGCATAATATCTGCATATTCTTCATTAGTGTAGTGAAACATTTTGAATTTATTTTTGAAATTTTTGGTAATATCTTGTAGTTCGAGTAATGTACCGAAACTAACAAAAATTTGAAAGTGGTTCTGTTTTTATGGGATCTTAAATTTTTAACGTATCCCATTAATAAAGGCGAAGAACTGTACCCAATTTTACCTGTCACATCCAGGCAGATGCATTATTTATGTTGAAATTAATTTTAATTTAGTTTATTTTGTTGATAGTTTAAAAAGTAATTAATGGGCAGTAAAAATACTTAAGTACAAATAACAATTTAAACTTTTCTTTTCATCGAGGGCCACTTTACGGCATATTTACTTTTCAAGCGATACGTATTTTCGCTTACTACTTGCGAAATGGTCAAACCTAAGTCATAATCATGTATGCAACTTTTGTAGCCAACAATATGACCTATAAAAATATAAAATTAAAATGGCCTCTTTTTATGAGATTTTCTGAGAAAAACGACACTGAACACAGAATTTTCGGGGTAGAAGTGCCAAAATTTTGTGTTTTGAAGTAAATATTTCAAAATCTGTAACATTTACAGTTTAGGGGTAATTAAAGGTAATTTGATTCCATAAAAAACAAATCACAAAACTTTGCGTTACAATTATTAGTTTTCAAGATATAAAGATTTAAGTGAGTCAGGGTACAGGTCCGAAAAACTTTTCTTGACCACCCTGTAACTCCGCAGATTCTGAAAACCGGACCAACCTGTAGAACGATTTTTTGCTCAAAATATATCAAGGAATGCGTCCTTACAAAAGTGTCCACCGAGCACCAAACACCCTATATATATATATATATATATATATATATATATACAGTGGAACCTGTGAAGTTGACCACCTCCACAAGCTGACCACCTGGCTAATTTAACCAGTTTTTCCTAGGTCAATTCGTTCCCAATACAAATACACCCTTACAAGCTGACCACCTGTCTAACTTGTTACTTGATCGTAAGTCTGTAAAACGTCACATTACATTCCAACTTTCTAAGCTGACCACTTTGGTTTTTCTATTAAAAATCTGTCTGGCTACTGAAATGAAAATGAAAATAATGAATATATATAATTTCGCCACTGTGACATAGTGAAAATTAACTTTTTTTTAAAGTTTGGCTTTGCTTTCTAGGTTGGAAGAAAATTATTTGTAGTGAAATGTATTTATGTTTAAGATTTTTTTCTAGGCGGAAAATCGCACAAAAAAAGACAAGTGTAGAACTAAATTTGCTTACGAAAAAGGAAATTTGAGATGAAGTCGACGCAAGAAAAAGCCAGCGATTTTTAGCGGAAAAATATAAAATAGTGAAATCTACAGTTGTTAGCATTATCAAGAATAAAGAATGGATTTTAATAACATTTAACCAAAATGTTAATCTAGAAAGAAAATGGAAATTGAAGAAGACGCAGCTTGAGCCCGTCAAGTTCTAGAATTTTTTAAGAAGTGCCGATTAAAAAATATCGCAGTGACTGGCCCATTACTTCAAGTGAAAGAATTAGTTGCGAAATAATATCCAGTTTAGAGCATTATCCGGTGAAAGTGCACATGTTTACTATGAAGCAGCGGCGCATTGTTTCAGTTTAATGTGGACGAAACTGGTTTGTTTAATAGGCAGCTACCAACCAAAAGCCTTGTAACAAAAGACGAAAAGTGTAAAGGGAGCAAGATGGCCAAGGAAAGACAGAGCATTTTGCTATGCTGTAGTGCAACAGGAGAGAAGCTAAACCCGCACGGATTTTTAAAACAAATTCCAGTAAGGTACAAGATCTGCCCGTACTTTAAAAATCGAACAAAAAATCATAGTTGACAACCGCAATTTTTGAGGAAATAGATAAAGAAATACAAAAACAAGGGGGGGGGGGGTGGTTGAAATAATAACTTTATTGGATAATGCTACAAGTCATTAACTTGACACCTCATTTTCGAATGTACAAAGAAAATTCTTGTCTCCAAATTTGACACCTTTGGCCCAAGGCATTATCCAATATTATCGGATCATACATTATCGGAAAAATCTTTTGCTTCACTTAATTTCCATGATAGATACTAGGTCTGTTCCCGTACTTTCAGTAACTGAATTTTACTGAATTTTCCTGAATCATGTGATGGGGAATTTCATGAAAAGTACGGGAACGCTCTCATTGTATTTCCTGAAAATCGACAACCGAAAGTATCAGTTTTCGCTTTTTGGGAGAACAATAGTGATTATAAAGTCATCCTAAAGCATAGTACTGAGTTCGATTTCACGTGAAATTTTCATACAAAATTTCACGTGAAATCTGTTTCGGCGAAAATTTAGCTTGAGAATAAGCAAGTTTGGTACTGTGTTCTTAGCATGAAAAGTTGCTTTGAAGTTGCTTTCGCTTCGAAAACATAGATGGCACTAAAACATGTTGTCTGTAGGGACCGCAAGGTTGGCTACAATGCATATCGTAGTATCGAAATTTCCCGCATCGTGCCGACACCATCGCTTTGCAAAAACGTCACGACCTTTCCTTCTTCTTCTTGCAGACGCCGTCGAGAGTGGTCGTGTTTAAGTCGTTGATATTTATATATTTCTTTGTTATAATAAATAGTTTGTACATAGTAGTTCATCTGTTTATTATTCTGTGCCCATAGAATTGGTGACCCCGTACGTCGAAAATTAGCGATATCAGCCTCAACATCGAGAGCATCAGAGACAATTTGTGTTGTGATAATCGACGCCATTTGTGATTTTATTCAGCCCACGCTGATTTTGAAATTGCGACGCCACGATGTCGAACCCAGACCACGCATCGCCTAGCAGGCCCGAAGGAGCAGGGAATCCGCCACCAAGCACGCCACGCAGCCTGCCCACGCCAGTATTCGTGCAGGCAGCGCGCATTAGTAAATTTCCGGCATTTTACAAAGCCGATCCTGCGTTCTGGTTCGAACAAGTCGAAGCCGCGTTCCACACGCATGGAATAACGCAGGACGAAACGAAGTTTAAGTATGTGATTCAACATGCCGAGGCGGAAATCATGCCTCATGTTATATCGATCGCCAGAAATCCGCCACCAACAAATAAATACGAAGCCGTCAAGCAGCGAATTCTTTCAGCCTTCGCAGAATCTGAAGAAACAAGACTTCGAAGAATTCTGCAAGGTCATAATCGCGATGGCAAGAAGCCTTCACACTATCTCCAGGACTTGAAAAACCTGGGAGGAAATCATGTTAGCGATGCCATTCTACGAACACTGCTTTTAGAGCAACTGCCGGAGCAAATACGAGTGGTCCTGGGCATTTCCAGTGAACTGGACGTTGAGAAGCTCGCTAAGATGGCCGACATGATGCTGGAGCTACAACAGCCGCCTAATGTGTCCGAAGTGCGAGAAGCGACGCCTGAAGTGTCACGTGACGACGTCATGGCGCAACTGGTCAATCAGCTCAGCCGATTAGAAACACGGTTCCGAAGCAGATCTAGAGGACGATACCACGGATCGCGATACCGATCTAAATCGAGGGAGACGAGAAATGGCAGATTGTGTTACTTCCACAAAAAGTTCGGCGGTAGGGCGAGAAATTGTCGTTCACCCTGCCAGTGGAAAAGTAACAAGCCAGCGGAAAACTAACTTCGTCGTCTCGTGTTAAGGCGATCGGAGACGACGGAACTGTCAAAAACCGCCTAATTATTGCTGATCGAAAAACTGGCATGCGCTTCCTCATTGACACCGGATCAGACTTATCGGTTCTTCCACGGCATTTCTCACCGAGATATACGGAACCGACGAATATGAAACTTTATGCTGCGAATAATACGACAATCGCCACGTATGGACAGAAAGTTCTATCGTTAGACTTTGGATTCCGACGCCTTTTTAACTGGAGCTTCACCGTCGCAGACGTCTCTCAGCCGATAATCGGAGCGGATTTGTTGAAACATCATGGAATTGTGGTAGACTTGCGAGCCCGGAAGGTTATCGATAGCCGAACTAACCTCTCCCGTACCGCCAACATCAGCGAAAAGCCTACTCAACAAGTCTCAACGATTGCAGATAACATGGCATATGAGGATATACTGCGGAAGTTTGTTGATGTTACGATCGCCTCTAACGTGAAAAAGGTAATCAGTCACAACTTCTTTCATCATATTTGCACGGAGGGACCACCAATTGCACAGCGAGCCCGCAGACTTACGCCAGAAAAGCTCAGAGAAGCTAAAGCGGAGTTTGACTTCATGATCGAGCAAGATATTTGTCAGCCGTCCAGCAGTCAGTGGGCTAGTCCGCTACACCTTGTGCCCAAAAAGAATGGTCAGTGGAGACCATGCGGCGATTACAGACGCCTGAATGCTGCCACCGTCCCGGACAAGTATCCGATTGCACATTTGCACGATTTTTCGCAACGGCTAAATGGATGCAAGTTCTTTTCTACATTGGACTTAATACGAGCCTACAACCAGATTCCTGTAGCGCCAGAGGACGTACCGAAAACTGCTGTCATAACGCCGTTCGGCCTCTATGAATTCAAAGTTATGACCTTCGGACTCTGCAACGCAGCGCAGACGTTTCAGCGTTATATTGACTTAGCGCTTCGAGGACTTGATTTTGTATACGCTTACATCGACGATATCCTTGTCGCTTCAAAATCTCATGAAGAGCACCGACAGCATCTCGAAACAATCTTCCAGAGGTTACGAGAATATGGACTCTCTATCAACGTTTCGAAATGCGTTTTTGGAGCAAGTTCGGTAAACTATTTGGGATATGCTATTGACGAGCATGGCACGAAACCGCTTCCAGAACGAGCACAAGCAATTTTAAATTTCAAAAAGCCAGCCAGCTTCGCAGACTTACGAAGATTTTTAGGCGCAGTCAATTTTTATAGACGGTTCATCAAAGACGCGGCGAAAACTCAATCCGCTTTACATGAGTTACTGGCTGGAGCCAAGAAAAACGATACACGTTTGATTAACTGGAACCCGGCAGCCGAAACAGCTTTTGAGTTATGTAAAAAGCAGATCGCCGATGCAGCACTTTTAAGACATCCGATCGAAAACGCTATTTTAGCAATTCAGTGCGATGCATCGGATACATCTATGGGCGCAGTTCTCGAGCAGCTAAATGGTGAGATTTGGGAACCATTAGGATTTTTCTCGCGGAAGTTCAGTGACGCCCAGCGTAAATATAGCACGTACGATCGGGAACTTCAAGCCATCTACAGTGGAATAAAATTCTTCCGGTACATGTGCGAAGGTCGACAGCTAGTCATCAAAACCGATCATAAACCGATCACATTTGCTTTTCAACAAAAAGCAGAGAAAGCTTCTCCACGGCAACTTCGACAGCTTGATTTCATCGGCCAATTTTCTACGCACATAGTTCATGTCGCTGGAAAAGATAATGTGACAGCAGATGCCCTATCGAGAATCGCCAGTTTGCAGATGCCAGTTGCAATAACTACAAACGATCTAGCAATCGCTCAACAACAGGACGATGAACTTCCATCTCTTTTGAAATCAAATACAACGCTAGATTTGCGCAAGCTTCGAATCGACGACACCGAAACTACGATCTATTGTGACGTCTCGACAAGACATATTCGTCCTTACGTTCCGAAAACACTAAGGAAGAGGATATTTGATTTGAATCATGGCCTATCTCACCCCAGTGGTCGAGCGACGAAAAAGATGATTCAACGAAAATTCATCTGGCCAAGCTTAGCCAAAGATGTAATTGGCTGGGCACGTACATGTCTCGCATGCCAACGCAGCAAAATCGGTAGACACATCAAATTTCCTCCTGAACATATTCCAACACCGGACACCAGATTCAGTCACGTGCACATAGATATTGTCGGTCCTTTGGTACAATCGAAAGGCTATTCTTATGCCTTAACTATGATCGATAGATTCACGAGGTGGCCAGAAGCGGTGCCAATCAAAAATATTACTGCCGACGTCATCGCAGACGCTTTTTATTCATCATGGATTTCGCGATTTGGAGCACCAACGATCCTGACAACAGACCAAGGCACACAATTTGAAGCTGCATTATTCAAGGCACTTGCACATTTAGTCGGATGCCAGAAAACCCGCACAACCGCCTATCATCCACAATCTAACGGCATGATAGAGCGGTGGCACCGGTCTTTGAAGGCAGCAATTAGGTGCCATAACACACAAGATTGGGTGGAGGTTTTACCCACCGTCTTGTTCGGGTTACGAACCAGCTTGAAGGAAGATATCGGCACAACGGCAGCAGAGCTCGTATACGGAACGACGTTGCGAGTTCCTGGTGAATTTTTCCCGAACGAAGAGATGCCTCCAGACCCGAAGATTTTCATTGAAAAATTCCGTCAACATATGAGACGAGTGCGAGCTACGCCAACGAGTCACCACGACAAGCGCAGAGTTTTCATACACAAGGATCTCTACTCTTGCACGCATGTTTTCATACGAATTGACCGAGTGAAACCACCACTAGAACATCCATATGAGGGACCGTACAAAGTGCTCAGCAGACCATCGGATAACGTTTTCACCATAGACGTACAAGACAAAGCAATGAACATCAGCGTAGATCGAATCAAGCCAGCGCATATAGAGCTACATCCAGATGACGGAAATAACACAGCTACACCAACTCTCAGGACATATGCAGGACCTAAGGCTAAATCTACGAAAACCGTTCGATTCGCTAACTGTTGACGTTACAATGTCAAAGACACTTGGGGGGAGTATTGTAGGGACCGCAAGGTTGGCTACAATGCATATCGTAGTATCGAAATTTCCCGCAGCGTGCCGACACCATCGCTTTGCAAAAACGTCACGACCTTTCCTTCTTCTTCTTGCAGACGCCGTCGAGAGTGGTCGTGTTTAAGTCGTTGATATTTATATATTTCTTTGTTATAATAAATAGTTTGTACATAGTAGTTCATCTGTTTATTATTCTGTGCCCATATGTCAATCATTTCACGCAAATTTAGTTTGTGCAGCTCATTCTTTCGAGCTAAAAAGTGACATTTAGTGTTTGAATTTGAAAATTGAGCAGTGCAAATGACTTTCCAATAAGAAAATCGAAAATTGAAATTCTTGACATTTTATCCGTCAAGAATGAGCAGTGTCTCTGCTTTTCTCTGTTGTCAAAATTTTCGCCCGAAAGAATGGTCAGATAATGGGGAAATGTCAAAATTTCACTTGAACTCGAACTCAGTACCAGCCTTAAGCGTTAATAAATTATCGCCACAAAAATATTCGACCTTCATGGCAACATGACGCAAAAAATATGTTGCTTGCCGCGCACATTTGAAAATATTTACTCCGTTTGACACTTCAGTATTTTTCAGTAGCTCAGACCCTACTGAAATTTACTGAAAGAGGGGAAATTTTCAGTTTTCAGTAAAACGGAGTACGGGAACAGCTTCATTGCAATTAATCGCGATTAATCGCCATTAATCGTAGTACGGGAACATACCTACTGACTCCGGCTCAACCTATGAAATGGTGATAAACGTAACTGCTTTAGATGCGATCAGGTGGATTCATTCAGGTGACAGAAGATACAATAATGTTTTCATCGAGCGGGTTTCAACTTAACGCCATCATTGTATGCTGCGGACGAAGTAAATTTACAGCCAATTATTTCAGTCTTGCCTCAAATCATTCTGGATTATTTATAAGCTTCAAATGAATTTAATTCTTTCGTAAGGAAAAAATTTTAGAAGATGTTATGAGCATTCGAACCGACAAAGAAGAGGAAACTGCCGATCTTCAAATAGTTAGTTCGGTGATACCAGTCCCTACCGCTAAGCAGGCCATTAAATTGACTAACTACGCCTAAGATACGCCGCAGCTCATCAGCCAAGTTTAATTGAAACAGTGTTTGAGCTAACAAATAAAATAGAAGCTAATGCACTTTATACGAAGGCAAAGCAAATAAGTTTATATGACTTATAATATAATTCTTTAGGCGCATTATTTTGTTTCTTTTCATAAATCTCCAAGCTATTTTTATTGTTATGCAAATGCTCTATGAAACGACAATAGTGTTTAATGAAAAACAAGCACCCCTCTTTAAACTGACCACCTGCGTATCTTGAACGACATCAACCCGCACCGTAGGTGGTCAACATCGAGAGGTTTCACTGTGAATATATATACATATATATATATATATATATATATATATATATATATATATATATATATATATATATATATATCAGCAAAATGATTAAGGGAGATAATCTCTGGAGTGGCCGATCCGATTGAGCTGAAATTTTCAGAGGACGTAGATGTATGTAGTAAGTAGGTCCACAAGTCCTCAAAATTCAGATATCCTAAACTTTTTGGCGGTGGCGAGCGTTTTAGTGAATTTTGAGGTACTCCTATATTTCAAAATTGCAGAGCGTATTTATGCTGACCAAAATTTAACACAAGTGGATTTTCAAAATAGTACGGGTAACCCTGTAGCTACGGCAGGCTCCTGAAAAAAAAATCCTTCAAAACATTGACCCTCCTGAAAAATTTTAGATTTTTGACAAAAATCATTGATAAATCATTGATAAATGTTGACCTTTTTCCATCATGTCAAAATGAAATTTTCAAAATTCCGATTTTCTCAAGAACGACAACCCATCTCCAAATTACCTCTATTTTCAGCACTCGAAAATTCTGTTCACGAGAACTGACGACCGGATTATCCGATCATAATGAAATTTAGATAACTTGGTATTAACTAGTACCAGGTCTTATAAAAGTGATTTTGGAATGTGGGCAACCCTGTGGCAGTGGTGCCATCTTGAAAAATCACTGAGAGAAAAAACAGCTTTTTGGCCTATAACTTCCGATTCAGCCTTCGCATTTAAACGAAATTCACACAATATATGGATCCTACTTCAGATAATATTTGGTGAAAACTTGGCAGAAAAATTAGAATAGAGTTGCCAGCTATGGTGATTTTTGTCTCCTAAAGCTTGCAAATTTGCTCAGCAAAATAAAGTTTTTTTTCCCTATAACTTCCGGTCCAGTCATGAAATCAAAACGATGTTCATGCGGTAAATAGACTTTAATATGTACCACATGTTGTAGGAATTCCGTACGAAAATCGTGAAAGGGCTGCCAACTATGACCAATTTTGTAATTTTTTGGAATTTCTTTACTGAGCGATTATGTCATTAGATTTGCAAATGGGAATGATCCTGCAATGAAAATTAACAACAAATATGATAAATAAAAATATTTAGCAACCATTTTTCCCTAACCATTTCCAAACTAACCTTCAAATCCTCCCTTATCCAAGCCATTTGTACACCGTAATTTTCAAGCTTTTTGAATTATCATTTTCAATTGCTTTTCATTTAGTTTATTATTATTTTATTCATTATCTATTTCAATCTAATTTATTTACTCATTGTTTTTAATGTGTACCAATTTTTTCCTAGCTTGTAAAAAAATATTTTAATAAAAAAACCGATTTTTCCTTTCGAAGCTAGATATATTAAATTTTGTGAGTTAAAAGATCACGCTGTATTCTATACTTTTTCTTTTTGACAAGATCAGGAAAGTTTTAACTCAGAAGTTAAATATATTAAAGATACGGCGAGGCAAAATGGGTTTGACGAGAGGATAATTGAAAAAAAAGAAAAAGTATAGAATACAGCGTGATCTTTTAACGACGCTCTTTACGCAGGGAAAACAAAAAACAGCCATGAGAGTTCCAATTATTTTTTCGTCAATATTCAAAAAAGTTCGGGAGCTTCTTGAACGCTTTGATATTACAGCAGTTCCAACTGGTAAAACTAAAAAATTAGGTATTATACTATGTCACGTGAAAGACAAAAAGGATAAAAAGGAAAAATGTGGAGTTTATAAAATTACCTACCCAGAATGCGACAAAATATACATCAGTCAAACGAAACGGTTAGTTGGTGTTAGACTAACGGAACATAAACGGGAAGCAGCTTCAGCGAGAAAAAGGAATACAACATTAGTACGATCAGCAGTAGCGAAGCACATCTTGGAAGAGTATCGCAACATAACATGGGACAGGTGAGGTGATTAAGGAGGTACAGCAAGTACGAAAACTGAATGCGTACGAAAGCCTAAACATATGGAAAACCCCAATGAATAGAAGACTAAACACAGACCAAGGAAACTGCGCATCACCATTGTTCAGGCTAATTTGAACATTCTTTTGATAGTAAGGAAGAAAAATTTAATTAATATAGATCGTTAAATTTATTTAAGTAAAGTAACTAATAACCAATTAGTTGGTAATTAATAAAAGTCAATACTTTAAAAGTAAGCTTATTTATAGAGCTATTTACAGACCTAAATTAGATTAAGATTAGACCGATAGACACTGAAGAACAGGGCAGATTACCCTCGAAATATCGATATTTGTCACAAAATTCAATATATCTAGCTTCGAAAGGAAAAATCGGTTTTTTTATTAAAATATTTATTTGCTCAATTATTTATTTATGCGTTATTTATTTGTACCTTACATTTACTTTATTATTAGTGTTGTATTCATTTGTCGTTTATTATATATATTTTATATATATATATATATATATATATATATATATATATATATATATATATATATATATATATATATATATATATATATATATATATAGCCAAGTATTTGCCCACTCAAATATCGTGTGATTTAGCTATCCGTACTTATAGCTAAATTTGTTCCGTAAATTGATCTTAATATTGCCTTAACTAATATTCTAAGGATGCCTGTATAAAAATATAAATACTTTGTAGCTGAGGATAACACAATTTATGCAATTCTACGATGCATTAATTTCAAGGAAAACCCACTTTTTGTTTTCGGGTGGAATTTTTCAATTACTATCATAAACCGGTACTGCACTTTGTAAGAAAATGCCTCGGATTTTTAGTTTGCCTTCAGTTACTGCGAAAAAAACATTATTTAAAATTTGTACTTTGTGCGGGTTGATACTGATCGAGTATTTTATTGTAAAAAAAGTTAATATGCCGAAAAATAAGGAACTTTCAACGGAAATGCGTTCTTTGATAATTGCCTATTATAAAACTGGCAAAATTAATCAGCAGATTGCGATTGATTTGAAAGTGCCAAGAAAAACAGTTGACTATAATATTGTGTTCAGAATAAAACACGAAGTGAACGGCCCAGGATCACCGCTTCAGTCGAAGATAGAAAGATTGTGGTGACTAGCGAACGCAATAGAGGCCTTACTGCACCAGAAGTTGCAGCACAAGTGAACGTAGAGAGATCTGCGCTCCTCAGTGTTTCAACGATCAAACGCAGACTTCAAGAATCAGGTCTTCAGGTTCGAATAGCCGTTAGAAAACCATTGTTACGTGCCGAAAATAAGAAGCGACTGAAATGGGCTAAAAAATTGGACATTTTAGGATTGGAAAAAAGTTCTGTGGAGTGACGAGTCAAAGTCCGAAGTTTTCGGCTCGAGACGAAGGGTCTTTGTTCGCAAGTCAGCAGGAGAGAGAACATCCGATCAATGTTTAGTGCCTTCCGTGAAACATGGTGGTGGTTCCGTTATGATACGGGGTTGTTTTGGTGGAGATAAGGTAGGTAACATCTGCAGAATCCAAGGAATAATGAGGAAAGAACACTATCGGGATATTCTCGAAAACTAAATGTTGCTATCTGGACTGCGTATTTTAAGAAAAGGATTCATATTTCAGCATGACAATGACCCGAAGCACTCTAGTAAAATCTGCAGAGAGTATTTAAATCAGCTATTAGCTGAGGGAGCTCTAAAAGTTATGGTTTGGCCACCACAATCGACATCTACATCTGTTGAACATCTGTGGAGTATTTATCAAGCAGAATGGGGCAAAATCTCATCAGAGACATTGACAAAATTACTTCGTAGGATGCCAAAACTTTGTGAAGCGGTAATTACGAATAAAGGTGGACACATTGACGAGACGAAGATTTAATAATAATTTCATCGTTTCGAAGCTTTTTTATAAATATAATATGTAATCTAAATATACTTTAAATACTTTTCGTAAGAACTTGTTTTTCTAACTTTCAATCGTTTGTAATTGTAAATTTATTGGGTGGGCAAATATTTTTGAGCGGTAGTGTATGTATTAAATTTATACTTTGTTTGTTTTATAAATAAATAATAATTCAGGTAACAATTCAGAGCTAGGTTCGAACCTTTGGAAATTCAGTGACAAAGCTAGATACTAGAACACAAAAGACTCACTGAAACGATTTCGCCTGGATGAGCATAAATGATCCTTTATTTGACAATATTATCTCAAAACAAAAAAAAAACAATTTCCAGGCGCCGTAAGCTTTGTCATTTCGCATTGATGTATGACCACTGGTCGCTCTTCAACAAAAGTTGATGTTAAGATAATGTATCGTTCGTTTGATTTCGGTTCGACATCCGTCGATTATCATGGGATTACTCAAGTTTTCACTGATAACACCGTACACAGCGGACTTGATAAAAATTTAATTTGCTTATTTTTAAATTCATGCGATTCTTTATGCATAGTGCCTTTACGCAAGCACACCTCTGTCGGTAACGTTGCATCATGTGAACACGTTCGATCAATTTCGTTTTTTATCAAATTAGATATTTATCACTGAGAAAAAAACGATGATGAAATTGAAATATCGCAAGTTTTGCGGAAAGGAGGAATGCCGAATGTCATATATTACATACGTATCAAACAAATTCTCTTCTATATCCAAAATGCATTTATGATGCGAAAGTTGCACGCATCTTTATCACAACGCCTCAATTGTTTCATGATAAAAGCATGGGAGCATCTAAAATAAAATAGAATCGCACTACTGAGTAGGCTCTGTTGTTTTCGTGATTATCTTTGGAACTCGATTAAGATAAACGTGTAATAAATATGTCAATACATGCGATAATAATAAATTGCTGTACATGTTTAATACTATTTATTATGAGATGTTCATAAGCACCTACGTGTGTAGGAGTTTGAACTTCAAGAAAAAATCAACCGTTTGATAGTCGTAATTTGATAAAGGCAAAAGTAGTTGATAAGATGTAGACGTGACGAACGCATTTCCCTCAGTAGTGCTTGCTTATCGACTTATTTCAGTTTAGAATATCTAATTCGATTAAAATGTTAAATTGTTTTTTGTAAAAACGGTTCGATAGTGCGGGCGAGAGTATATGTACGTACATATTTTCGATGTAAAACAGTTAGCGATTCTGTAACATACAATGAAATTTGAGGAAATTCGTCTTTGTTTCGAACGAATTTTGATAATTTTAGTGTTGATCGGGACAATTGGCTGTTCAAATGATTTAAATAAGGAAAATACAATAGTGCCACCAAAAAAAATCATTGACGCAACCACTGAAAGGAAAGGTTCTGTGCACGAACAAGAGTTTTTCGTAGGTGATGATAGTCGTTTAGTACGTAGAAAACATCATAAGAAACCTGGCTATGAAAATTCACACGAACACAACAATCGGCCCCCAATTCCAGCAAACGCTGCTGATCTTTTTCCAGACAGAGAAAGCCACGAAGATACTGCTGAGGATAACGATGACCCTTGTCTTATAGACACGACTGCAGCTCATATGTCCTGGTGGGTTTTTCCCAATGGAACACTAGTGGATAAGCTAGTTAGAGGTATAATATCCACTTAAATTTTGAAATACCGACGAAAACGGGACTTATATATTTTTTGAATTATTTTTATCGTACATGAATAATAAAATCATCATTGAAACTTGAGAACTTTAGTCAGATTATGCGACAATTCAAAAAAGTCATTTAACGCTTAGCTAACAATGATCCATGTTTGTCGAAATAATGACTTAAGCACATTTTAATCCATTTGATGGCCTTCGTTCATTCCAAAAATATCTAAGTACCATTTTCTAGACAAATTTATAAATCTTTGGTACAAATTCTTAATTTTTTGATATTATTAAACTGACAGATTTTCGATACGAATTCATAGTTTTCTCCAACCGAATTCAAACATTCTTCAGACCAGTTCATATTTTTACTAATGTTCGAAGAACATAAATATTAAAATCACTTTGGCCAAAAATTCATATTTATATATATCTATAGGTATATATATATATATATATATATATATATATATATATATATATATATATATTTATATATATATATATATATATATATATATATATATATATATATATAATATATATATTTATATATATATATATATATATATATATATATATATATACATAATCAAAAAATTTCAGTAAAAAAATCTCAGGAACGCACCATTCGATTGAACTGAAATTTTCCGGATACATTGGTGCATATGCAGAATAGTGCCAAGTCTCCCAAAACGTTTATAGCCTTTAACCCTTTGGCGCCGGTGGCCATTTTAGTAATATTTTAAATATCTATTATTATGTCAACAAAAAACTTTTGCAAAAACAAAGTCTATGAAATGAGTTACTAACATGTTCTTAATGTGAACATGATAAAATTTTTGAAATTTTTAACCCTATGTGTGCGCTAGACACCTAAAATGAGAGTGGGAAAATTTGAAAATTTTTGTATTGCGATAACTTTTGACCAGATTATCAAATCATTATGAAACTTCAAGAAAAGATTGATGCTTTTAAGATGTATACTCGTGTAGTTTTTTATGAACGTGCTGGCAACCCTGCAGCGACAACAGGCATTGAAAGTGAAAACCTTGAAACCATCGACTCTGATGAAACATTTTCGTCTTTTACAGTAAAAACCACCTCAAATAAAAATGTTATGCTTTGTCTATACAACTATTTATATATATAATTATATTTATTTGCAATATCTATATTAAGCGATTTTATCGTAAAATTTTTGAACGGTAATGATCTTGTAGTGACAATAAACAACAAATATTAAGTTTTCGAAAGTTTGAAAACTTTTGTGACTGGTAACCTTAAATTTCTTTGTGAGGTAGTAGAAATGGAGTGGACATGCCCATAAGATTTAGATTGAAGGGGATGGTAGTAATTTTTTAGCTACTCATTGTCAAATCGGGTCAAATCCAAGTAGTTCCCCTCCAATTTGACAATGAGTGCTAGGCATTTTTAACATGCTTTGTGCGCGAGAGGATTGAAGGGGCTAATGGTGGAAAGTTATACCGTCCGTGTCCAGGGGCTGTTTGTACCCCTATAACTTCCAATGCAGCCATCGGATCAAAACGAAATTCGCTGGGTAGGTTGATTTTAATTTGAAACAGGTATGATACTAGCAAAGGGTTGTCAGCGCGAGGCGTTTTTGCTATTTTCGTATCAATAAATGCATTGTTAAGATCAAAGTGGTTTTGCACTTGAAACAGGTTGGAGCACGTGTGGTAGAATATGCACTCAAAATCTGCACGATTCTTCTGTTGTTCATTGAACATTAGTAGGTATGTTTGCGTACTTCAGCAAACTGCAGCAGTAACAGAATTTGGCAGCTGGCTTCTTTTTGCTGAAAAATTTGGCTTGCAGCAAGAGTATAAAAACGACTTTCTGCGAATCCATTTTAATATATTATAATAGATTCAGGTACGCGAACAGACCTAGTATTTCTAGCGGTTCAAGTGCGCTAGAAATACGCATTTTCGAAACAAATTCATGGAATTTTAAGGCATTGGTTACATTCACCAGTTTTAGTCATTTATATTACATTTAAAGAATGATATTGCCTTGAAATGTAATGAGCTAATTTCGGAAATTTATGAACTCCATTCAGAAACTCATTAATTTCATTCACAAAAATATGAATTTGTTTTAAGAATGTATAAATTTGACTAGAAAACAAATAATTCAAACAAATTATGACGTTGGCTCGGAAAAAATTCAAATCGAAAATCTGTTAAAATGTTTTCATCCGGTCTGTTGGCTCGTGACTCTTTGAGCTTTATGAAATGAAAGAAAATTATTTTTCCAACTGAATACACTTTTGTTAAACTTTACTCGTAAGAAGCTTGTGTAGAGCACTGGCTTCTTGTGTGTGGGGTTGCTGATTCCAGCCCCAACCCAGATTCGTGCTACTGACTGAACTCCGAACTTTGAGTTCACCTAGCTCCAAATAGGATCGATCATTCTTCCGAGCTAAAAAGTGACATTTGGTGTTTGAATTTAAAAATTGAATTGTGCGAATGTCTTTTCTTTGGCAAAATCGATCGAAAATTGAAATTATTGATATTTTATAAGCCAGAAATGAGCAGTTTCTCGGCTTTTCTCCATTGTAAAAATTTTCACTCGAAAGAATGACCAGATAATGGCAACATGTCAAAATGTTGCTTCACAATTAATTCAGTACCAGCCTTACATTGGCGTGAAATGATTGGAGACATGTGTCAATGCTATCTGCATTTTCAAAACGAAAGCAACTTCCAACTTCTATTTTTGAGATGGGCAGTGTATAGATTGTACAAGAGTGGAGATAAAGGTGATCCTTGCGGGACTCCAGCTTCTATTGTCCGCTGTAATGTACAATGTGTGTATATTCTAAGTTCTGCCCTTTGAGAATGAATCTGTAAATTGAATTAGAAGTATAGAGATATGGAATGCATCCATTTTGAATATCAGACATACGTGCTAGACTTTGTCCAATGCTTTGGCTACATCAAACAGAACCAAACCGGTTGATTTTCTATAGTTAAACCCGCTGTAAAGTATTGTATTACCGCCGTTGCTAGCTAGAGCTCGGTAGAGAGAAGTGGCCTGAAGCCAAATTGTTCTACCGGAATCTTCCGGTTCTTCCTATATCAAGGAGATTGCTACTCTTGGGACCAGAATATGTTGGCTCATATTGGATATGGAGGCATGTGTGTGATACCGTGCTGAACTCTTGTAGCTCAATTCCGGCTCGGTTACTTCTCATAGGTCTCCAGTGGCAGTTATAAGCGTTGAGATCTCCCACGGGGAAGATTATGCGTCAAAGGGTTTTTATACCGATATCACGATAAACTTGAGAAAGTCTGTTTGCACCTTTATGAGACTGGCTTCTGTACTCCGGAAGATGGGAGTTGTGATGAAATCATACGCTATTCTTTTTTGATAAGGATTGCGGTACTTTCTTCCCTACCAGTCATTCTATCGTTCCTATACAGGATAAAGTTGGGGATCTGAAGACGGTTTCCGAGTTTGAAGAATGTTTCCTGTAGGAGCATGATGTCAACTTTGAAACCAATCGAAAATTGGAAGTATGTTAGTTGTGGGTTTTGTGGTGTGTTTGGATTAGTTGAGATAGAAGATTGTTTTGGGGTGGGGTTGTAGGTTGCGTTGGGACTAGTAAGATGGGTAGTGATGTTTGGGTTTGTACTCGCTACTCGCTACTTTCTTTAGGTTTTCCGGTTTACGTCGTCAAACCTCATAGCTAGCAGAGTGTTCACCCTCACAGTCGACATATTTTAGCCGTTCTTCCTTCAAGTTCTTGCGGTCTTGGAAGTGGTAGAGTTCGTCGCATTTGACATAAAGTAATCGACTATCACAATCACGTGTCGCATGCTTCACTGAGACTCCGGAAACAGTCCTGCTACCTATATTCATGGTGATGGACTGTATAGGTCTTCATGCCATCTCTAAACATTCTTTTGGGGTCACTTTACAGAAGCGCAGGTTGCGAATTTCTTGCATTAATCTTCCACGTCTTCCCGAACATGTACCCAATAGAACAGTTTTATAGTAGCATTTTATAGTTTTATATTTACCTAGGTGACCCTCAGAGGTTTCCGCGTGTAAGTCTTTTACCTTGCTCTTGAGAAGTACAATTTGCATGCAACGGGCTGATCTATCTACTGTTTTCCATTTCCATTATATTAGTCCGCCATCAAGATGTAATGAGTTCTATTGTGCTAATTTCGATGACTTCATCGAAAGTTACAGCGATAGAAAGGTGTTTGGGGTTGTTATCCGAAAAATGTCCAGACCTTAGAAAATTTAAACATTGTTTACTTAAATTCATTGCAATTGTTCGCGATGTAACACTTAATGTAAGCCTTTATTGGTACGAAAATAGCAAAAACGCCTCGTGCTGGCATCACTTTGCTAGCACCGAAGCCAAAAATATGTCACATCTGCCTCACGTTGAAGTCAACCTACTCTGCGAATTTCATATTGATCCGATGACTGCATTGGAAGTTATAGGGATGCAAACAAATTTAGGGTTACCATTCGCAAAAGTTTTCAAATTTTCTAGATCTTAATATTTGGTGTTTATTTTCACTACAAAATCACTATGATTTGAAAATTTTATGATAAAATCGCTTACTAAAGAAATGCAAAAAAATACAAAACCAACCATAGCTGGCAACCGTATCATATTTTTTCAACCAAATGTCTACTGAATATGGCCTGCAATAAATTTAATTTGCCATGTGAATTTCGTTGTGATTCCATGACTGTACTGGAATCTATAGGACAAAGAGCTCTATTTTCCTGAGCGAATTTTCAACTGCAACCTAAATTCTCAGCCAAATTTCTATTAAATGTGACCTAGAATAAGATTCAGCTACTGTGTGAATTTCGTCAAAATCTGGTGACTGAATCAGAATTTATAGGGCCAAAAGCTATTTTTTCTCTTAATGATTTTTCAAGATGACACCACTGGCACATAATCACCTACATTTCAAAACCGCTTCCATCAGACCCGGTCCTACTTAAGACCAATACATACAAAGTTTTTCTTTGCCTGTGTAGACAAAGCATAAAATTTGTAGGTGAACTGCTTTTTTTCTTAAAAGCGAAAATCTTTACGGAGAGTCGATGGTTTGATGGTTGTCACTTTTTGGCAACCCTTCCGTAGCTACAGGGTTGCCAACACGTTTATACAAAGCTACATAAGTATACAACTTTAACATATATATGTTCTGTAAGTTTTATAATGATTCAATAGCTCTGTCAAAAGTTACCGCAATTCAAAAAATTTTAAATTTTCCCTATCTCATTTTAGGCGTCTAGTGCACACACTGGGTTATAAATTTCCAAAACCTTATCAAACCTTTATTAAGAACACGTTCGAAATACATTTCGCAAACTTAGTTATTTTAGAATAATATAGAATAATAGGCATATCCAAAATATCACTAAAATGACCGATAATTAACATTTAGTGAAGGAAAATTAACATTTAGTGAAACCTGGACCTATTCTGCATATAAATCAACGTATCCTAAAAATTTCAGCTACATCGGAGTTCGTGTTCCCGAGAAATAGTCACTGAAGTTTTCTGATTATATATATATATATATATATATATATATATATATATATATATATATATATATGTATATATATATATATATATATATATATATATATATATATATATATATATATATATATATATATATATATATATATATATATATATATATATATATATATATATATATATGGGAATATGAATTTTTGACCAATAAAGGAAGGAGATCATACAAAAAAGATAACAAGCAGACTAGCTCAAGATAAGGGAAGCGTGGTTCCCTCAAATGCATAAGTGCCAGGAAATCGCTTGGTAATTCTGATGAATATACAAGAAAAAAACGAATATACAATGAAAACGGGTGGAAGTAATTAGAAGAGAGTCAACATTCAATACTGGCTTTATCTCTCACGTGTTTCGAATTTGCTGCAGAAAACCAAGTTGGACAAGTGCAACGGTGGAGATGAAATAATGGTCTAAAATTAGATATAACGGAGTTTAGGGGATAATAAAAGAAAAATGGACTTCATTAACTTGAAGATCTCGGAAAACAGAAAATCAGTTGATAGTGCTGAGTTGTGCATAAATTTAAGAATATTCAGCTTTCAAAAAGTTGTAGTGACATTCACGTTAAATTTCCCATCAGCTGTTACTCGACACTGCAATTGCTATGAGTGTTTCGGTTCTTATTATGTGGAAATTGTAATTTCCTGATATTGCATATGTGTCTTTGCTTTACGTATTATAACTCAAAAATTATAGAAATCTCAAAATCAACTTGCTTTCAACGAATATACTGTCTTATGAAATGAAATATCGCTAAGGTGTTAAGATTGATCGATTGTGTTTGGATAATGGGCAGAATTTTCTTAGAACACAGTCAACGGATTGATAAATAGCTTCCGTTTGGTTATTAAAAAAATACATATAAGTTCAAACCAAACAAATTATGAACTGGGAATGGAGATGTATGTGCTTCTCAAAAAGAAGCTTTTACAGACTATAAATTATGATGTATAAAAAAATAATACACAATAATGGTTACTAAATTTAAAGTGCTAAATTTAAAGAGAAGAATAATCCGATTATTTAGTTATTGATTATGGTTTATTTAACACCTATTTAATAAGCCAGAGACCAATTACAAACGGAATGGTTCAAAAAATTAAATAATGCATAAAACTCATAAGCTATAATAAAAGCTTTAATAATCAGAATAGAGAGAAATTAAAATAATATAACAAATAATCAAATCTAATGATTAAACTGATTAAAAATTTCAATTGACACGATTGTGGGAAAGATGCAAGCTAGAGCTCAGTGTGTCTTCTGGGGATATGCAACTCTCAAAAGGCAAAGAGAAAACTTGCGAAAATCTCTCTGAACGATTAACGTCACGTACGAGCAATTCGGAACTGATGATGATAAAGAACGGATTTGGAATAAGTGCAAACGATCACCATACGAACAATAAGGAATGTAGAATTTATAAAGACACTAATTTCGATGAAAAAGTATATTTCATTCAATGTTAGTCGTTCACAAACGTCTACTTTGTTCACCATATGTCTGGAGACTGCTTTCTCTGTTTTCCATCAGCGGTGTTGCTCAAAATTTTGACATTATCAGGTAATCGATACTTCAACTGGTCTATTAATTTTTTAATAAAAGTTATGCAAGTCTGTCTTATACTTTCCTCATCTCATCATGAAATTATATTATTACTTCGAAGCTCACCGGTTTTTTGTTCAAAGTTATATCCCAAATCGGGATTATTATGAATGTGAATATTGAATTCCACAGTTTCAGATAAAACGTTAGTTTTACAGCCTGACAACACATTTTTTTAGTTAAACAATCAATAAGTAAACAAAAATCGTTAAATTGGTCCTTTATAATGTGTTGAAGAAATAGTAGATATAAAAGCTTTATTTCGTTATTATACTCCTTATAAATCATTTTTGCTAAATAACATTCTTCTGATGTTTGGGCGATACTGAAGTGGGTTTTCAGCTCTGACTACTGATTTATGACCCTTGGTTCTAATCCCTATATTGATAACCACTTTGTTGTAGAAGCCCGTATCATTTTTGGAGGAATCCAATCATAAGGAAATTGATCATAAGTTGTAAGCAAAAAATATCTTTTTGCGTTGTATTTGTCTCAAGCTGGATTTAGAAAACAAATTATAGATTTTTGCAAGTAAAAACTCGAACGTTTAGGAAAGAAATGATCTTGCAGGTGCAGAAACTGATAGCTAAACGAAATAACAAGTGTCAAGAGGATAGAACAATAAAACACCGGTGTGTAATATTTATTCATTATGTATTCTATTCACTAATTATAAAGGATTGTATTCACGGATTCGTCGCAGATAACGTCTGTTCGCGTCGACTCGTTGATCAGAACTGCCTCTCCTCTCCTACTCTGGTTCTTCAGGATGAGTCCAAGCTGCCGTTTTGTGACAGCTCGATCAAACCTGACACAGGCATCGTCTCGATGGCATCGTATTCGCCAACATCCTCCGCCGAACAATCGTCTTCATCATCTTCATCAAATTCTGGTGGCGAAGAGCACCACGGTTTCATTTTCATTTTATTCCGCAGAATATCTTCGTTGCTTGAATTTTAAGCCTTCAATATCCTCCAACAAATAGTGATCATTCCTAAGGACTCGGGCCACTTTGTAAGGTCCACGGAACTTAGGCTCTAGCCTACGAGAATCTCCGGTTGATTGCGGCTCATTTTCAACGACTACCAAATCGTCTTCGTTGTAACAAATAGGATGCTGATGTTTTTGGTCGAAGCGCAGCTTCCATTTTTCTTGCTGTAATCGTATGTTTTCCGCAGCCAATGATCGTTGTGTTTGTATGTTTATGTCTACTGAATCGTCTATCACGGCAGCCAACAGATTGTTACATATTATGTCAACTGGCTTGTATTCGAAAATCAGCTCATTAGGGCTGAATCCTGTTGTAGCATTTTTCTGAGTATTTATACTCCACTAAAGATTTCGCAATCGTTCATCCCATTCCTTTACATTATTGGTGGATGTCCTTAGGAAACTCAGAATGCTTTCATTTGCACGTTCCACTTGTCCATTAGCACGTGGTGTTCTGACCACTATCTTGACGAGTTGGATATTATTTTTTCCGCAGTAGTCAGCAAACTGTTTTGACGTAAATGCCGTACCCCGGTCGGAAACAATCCGTTCAGGAAGACCAAAGTAACCACCCAAATTGTTTAGGGCTTGCAGTTCGGGCAATGTTTTTGTACTTCTAGCTGGCTTAACACCAAGTATTTTGTAAACGCATTACTTATAGCGACAATATGCATATTTCCGCGTTTGCTTTTGATAAACGGGCCCAAGTGATCTATATGTATCAGTCTAAACGGCAATGGCTTCACATCACTAAAATGTAAACTTCCTTCTCGTTTGCCACCTTTTTGTTTGTTGTAGCTGCAGTCTACACACGCACTAATCTAATCTCGTACATCTTTGCGAAGCCACGGAAACCAAATGTATCACAAAATTCACTGCATTGTCTTTTCAACTCCAAAGTGTCCCCTGCTTCATCGTGACAGAAACAAACAATTCGTGAACGCACAGCCCAGTGAGATAGTAGAAATGGAGTGGACATGCCCATAAGATTTACATTGAAGGGGATGGTAGTAATTTTTTGTCTGCTCATTGTCAAATCGGGTCAAATCCAAGTAGTTCCCCTCCAATTTGACAAGAAGAGCGAAATGGCGGAAAGGCAGCTTTAACACGCTTTGTGTGCGAGAGGATTGAAGGGGCTAATGGTGGAAAGTTATACCGTCCGTGTCCAGGGGCTGGCACAGCCTTTGGAACAACAAACAGTGGTCCATCTCGATTACGTCGGTAAAGCCTATCATTCTGCATAATGTACTCGGCTTTTATCTGTTTTTCTTGGTCCGATGTTTGTAAACCCTTCAGAACAGATACAATAGTACGTATTTGTTCGTCTTGTAACTTCATTGTCAACAGCCAATCTTCGCTAACGGCATTTAGATTCATAATATTAGGTTGAATATTACTAACCCTTGCTGGCTCCACTGGGGCTCTACTAAGAGCATCAACATGGTTCATTCGATTACTTGATCGATGTACACATTCAAAGTTGTACTCCATCATTCTCACCGACCAACGAGCAATATGGGGAATCATTCGCGTCTTTTCTTTTATACTTGTTATCGCAGAACAATCGGTGACTATCTCAAATTTTTTTCCAAGTATGTAGACTCGAAATCGCTCCAAAGATTCGACGACAGCTAGTACTTTCAGCTCATAGTCGCATTTGGGCCGGTTCTTCTATATATGCTCATGGAGCTTTAAATCCAGGCAGCACCATATGACAAGCACAAAAGGCGGCAAAATAAAATATCTTATTCAAGAATAAAATATCTTCCTCTAAAATATCTACCATATAACCTTTATCTATATGTAAAATAAGTTGCAGATATTAAATTTTCAGCTTATTAATTTTTCGCTTACTGTAACACCTTGAGTGTGCACCTGTATGGTTATTTACTATAAAACCATCCATACACCATAAGATTAGCTGATGCAATTCTAGAATACATCAAATTATTGCATAGAAATTTGTGTATACTAGAAAAAAAAGTCTAGCGCATCAGAACCGCTAGAAAACTGAATTTCGAAGAAATTGTCTTCGAGTGACCAACAAATTTGGAAAGACGTTATACACTTTTTTGTAGAATTGTATCAACCATTCCTTATCCAAAGCCACAAAACTCAACTATAGCACAGCTGATGAAAATGTTGAGTGCTGGCAACACATCGAAAGTTTCAGCGGCTAAACGTTGTTTAAGGCTGCCATCTGAAAAATTTGCAAAACTCGGAAAATTTAAGGAATTGATTCCTTATTTTTGTTGCAAATGCTTTAGATTTGTGTATGTAATTTGAAGCATCTGTTTGTGCAATATTTACGAAAATGTCCGATGCTGGTTACCCTGTGTTAGCAGTTAGCAGTTAGTTAGCAAAATACTCGTCTATATCAAATCTGCTTCACGTTAAGTTAAACCCACCATGTGAATTTCATTTCGATTGAATCACTGCGCTGGAAGTTATACTGGTGAAAAGAATTTTAGGGTTATCACCCTCAACACTTTTCAAATTTTCAAAACGTTAATATTAGTTGTTAATTTTCATTGCAGGATCATTCCCTTTTGCAAATCTAATGGCATAATCACTAGGTAAAGAGATTCCAAAAAATTACAAAAATTGTCATAGCTGGCAGCCCTTTCATGATTTTTTTTTGCGAAATTCCTACTACATTTGGTTTTCGTTAAGGTTCATTTACTGCATGAACTTCGTTTTGATTTCATGACTGGACCGGAAGTTATAGGGAAAAAGCTTTATTTTGCTGAGCGAATTTGCAAGATTTAGGAGACAAAAATCACCATAGCTGGCAACTCTATTCTAATTGTTGTCTGCAGTAAGGTCCAAATATTGTGTGAATTTTGTTGAAATATGACAGCTGAATCGAAAGTTATAGGCTAAAAAGCAATTTTTTTGTCTCAGTGATTTTTCAAGATCGTACCACTGCCCCAGTGTTGCCTGCATTTCAAAATCACTTCTATCAGATCTGGTCCAAGTTAACATCAATATGTCCTGTGAATTTCAGTATGATTGGATAAGCCGGTCATCAGTTCTCGTGAACAGAAGTTTCGAGTGCTGAAAATAGAGGTAATTTGGTGATGGGTTGCCGTTCTTGTGCTAACCGAAATTTTGAAAATGTTGGTTTGATATGATGAATAACGATTAAAGTACATCAATGATATGAAGTTTTTGTCAAAAAGCAAAAAAAAAATCCAGGAGGGTTGTTGATTTGAAGGATTATTTTTCAGGAGCCTGCCGTAACTACAGGGTTACCTGCACTATGGGGCCGTTCAAATATTACGTAAGCAGATTTATTACAATTATTTACCCCCCCATCTCCCTTGTCAGCAAAAGTAAGCAAAGCTTTTACCCCCTCCCCCCATGCTTACGTAAACATTTTTGAATTAAAAATGTATTTTTTTTATATTATAATTATAATGTTATAATTATAATTTTAAAAATAAGAAAATTGATTTAAAATAGAGATTAGATTTTACTGATGCAGTAATCAACATAGAGTAAGGGACAAAAATATTATAATCTTACGAACATAACAAACTTATTTTAAATTTTTGGTACACATATTAAATTCAAATTAACAGTCTTCAGTCCATGAAACCCGAATCCATGATTCTAAGTTTTCGATGACATTGGATTGCTTGGATTGCTGCTCAGTGTTGTGAGTCTGCTCACTTTCATCCGATTTTGGAATGTCTACGTCGTTCTCATCGAGCCATTCAACATCATGGTGGTCTAAATTTTGAATAATGCACATCAGTTCATTAGCACGACGAGCAGCGACTCTTACAGGTCTAACTTTCCTATCAGTGTGCGTGTTTACTTTTTTATGGATCTTCTCGATGTGACGATTTAGTGACTTGATGGAAGCATGATAAAGACCACACGTTTTGCATGTTCGACTTGATAGCCTCAATTTTACCGTCGGACAAAAATAATCGTAGGGCATTTGCAGGAAATCTTTGAGTGAAGCACTTAAGCGTAGAGCTAAATTGACTGGAAGATCAAGAAATTGCCCTCCTTCATCCAAAACCAAGTCATCAACTGTTTGTTTTACTTTTACAGGTGGTGGAAGAAACCTGTTATCTAGTAATCTGAATAGACCACTTCTTGGACGACAGCATTCTGTATTTTTACATTTTACAATTTGAAGCAAGTATTGGCTTTCACGCACATGTTCTGAATACCATTTAATGTCTGGAAATACAGGAACATCTTGTTGACCTGCCCCAACATATTTTGCAGTAACATTATAGCCATCAATTTCCATTGAACTCCATACTTCAGCTAATACATTTCCTGCAAATTCGAAATTAGATCTTTCTAAATGTTCATCAATTGTAACGCCACGTTCATCCAAATGAGACCCAAAATGGTCATGAGGCAATATTAAACCAGCCAGTTCCCGACTAAGAGGAGCCATTCTGCGCTCTACTCTGTTGTACGCACTTCTTCCAGGAGCATTGGTAGCTAAAAACAATGCATCGAGATCATGTCGCTTAAAGTGTTGTATAGCAAACCCTATGACTTTTTCATAACGCGGATTTTCATCTGGCCCTCCATCAACCGTCATGATTACCACTGGTTTTACTAGTCCATGGTCAGTTTTAGCTAATGGTCGAAACTCTTCAAGTTCAAGAAGCGTCTCGAAATCCTGAGCGTGAGTATTAGCAGTAGATGAACTATGCTTTCCACTTCGAATAGTGATGTATGTTGGTCCAGAATATCCAACGGCTTGCGGTTGTCCTAGCATACTGGAAGTGATTTTGATACCAGCATAAACAGATGGTATTAATTTATGACGCTCAGCGATTACCCAATCGTGGTCAGGTAATTTGATTCTATATTCCATGTGCATTAGAAGAGGTGCTTGCTTATTTGCCGCAGTTACGCCCATAGGGACTCGAGCTTTATCATCTTGAGATATGAAAAATACTTGATCTGGTCCAAGTATGGATGCTATGTTCTCTAAATAATGGATTGATGTTTCAGCGAACTTGCTATCTAAGTGGCTCTTGTGGTGATCAGTTTGAGCCCGAATGAGCTTAACAGGGACTGTCGATACATGTCTTCGTCCCTCTGCAGAATTAGATTTTCTGGGAATCAAACGAAGATACTCGTATGTCCCACTGCGACTAATGTCAAATCCTATTTTACGTAATTCTTGTGTGAGTTCATCAAGAGTTTTTACGCTGCGAATAGATTCCGTTCGTCTTCTATCATCTGCTGCACTCCCAAATAAAGCTATATCCGCAATTGTTTTCAATAGTGATGGTTGATTGCTTTCAAGATTAGGACGTCCCACTGAATCCCTCAGAGATAGTCTTTTTTTTATTTCTGGATTTTCATGACAAATATCTTCTAACTTTCTTTTCATACCATCCCTGTGTTTCTTCTGGGCAACTGCGTTTTGAATCTTCCTGTTTAAAGACTGTTTTGCTGTTTTTATTTCCTCACGCAACTTAATGATCTGTTTATCAACTTCAGCACGGCTTGGCATAGTATCTCTGGCAGAATACAAAGCGTTCAGATTTTTTTCGAGTAGAGCAATCTTATTTTTCATAGCTTCCTGAGAAGGTTTTGCTCTCTGTTTATCTGCATTTTCATTATTTTCGCGTTGCTGTTGTGGTTCATTACCGGGTTTTATTTTATCTTCTTCCTGTTTTTTAATATTTGAAGCTGGCTGTATAATTTGTGTTTTTTCTGCAGGTTTACAGGTAGTCGTTGCCTAAAAGTAAAAACTTTCTATTGATTCTGCTAAAGATTCTCTTATTAAGCTACATAAATACAAAGTATGCAATAAAAACTGCATTTAAAGATTATTTAAAGCCATAGCCCGTCATTTGGCAACTTTCCCCAAAGGGAAATTGCAAAATTCGCATATAAAGGAGGTTATTAAAAGCCCATACAAGTTTGCCCAAAGTTGTACCCGAGGTACTGTTGCACGCACACAAAATTCATTTCATCGCCAACTTTTTCAATTTCGCTCCTACAGCATCCGATGCAGTGCATTCGCTTTGGTGCAGCTTACGGTGATTGGAACTGAGCGTGTACATGCATCACGCGGCAATGCTCGGCCTTGACCGCTGAATGATTGCATCGAAATTGAATGCACTAGAGGTCAATGTTCCCGACCGGTCAGCGCGCATGCAGCTGATAGCAATGAAAGGCAGCGATGCAACGGAGCTGATGGCGACAACGGTTCTTGGTGATGAGCGGTACGATGGGAGTTTTTGGAAGTCAGTCTTTCGACGACAGCAGTGCAGGAAGTGTTCGGAAGAACATAAGCGATAGAGAAATCGACGACAGATATGAATTGAAAGTTAGTGAAAAATAGAAATTAAATTAAAAACTCGTGATTTGAATCAAATAATTCACTGGAAACGAAATTGCAGTGCAGGAAGTGTTCGGAAGAACATACGCGATAGAGAAATCGACGACAGATATGAATTGAAATTTAGTGAAAAATAGAAATTAAATTAAAAACTCGTGATTTGAATCAAATAATTCACTGGAAACGAAATTGGACTAAATGTGTGTGGATTAGATAGACATATCGTGGTGTGGAAAAAAAAAAAAAAAAAGAAGAAATATTTTGTGATATTTGAAATTTATTTCAAATCGATTGCTGCTTGGACTTTTGAAAGAAAAAGTTTCGCATACGAATTCTGAATGGAACTTCAGTGGTCATCGAAGTGATCATTTGCCTATTGTGTTGAGCGGATATTTAGCAATGAATTCGAATTAACTAGCCTTTTGTTGTTGAATTCTTTGTTATTGCAAGTGTGAGCTCTTGAGCAAAACTGATAGCTCTTGGATCGGGGAAGAGCCGCCACATAAATACCAATTTGATATTGTTCGCTGTTGAGAACTGAGTCAATTACGGTTCGAAATTGAACGGCTTTTGAAATTCTTGTGAGGATCGACTGGGTGGTTGCGATAGAAGCGGTCTGGCTCTTAGAATAGCAAACGCATTATTCTAAAACTGCTGAAAGGGTTCCTAGCTACTGAATCTACTGAATCTACTGAATCTTAAATTGGCTTTGGTGATTGTTGGATGTATATAGCAAGAGTCAGCGGAAAGCGAAGGTGAAAGCCATCAACAGTGAGGGAGACGCCGTGGAAATATGATTTGCGACATTTATTTTTGTTTTTTGAAAAAAAGTCATTTTAAAGTTTTTACTTTTGCCAAAATTTTGTTTGTGCTCCTTAATAATTTGAATTAGTTGATAATTTGTGGACTATAACCTAAATTTACGAATTGAAATAATAATAATAATAAAAAAAATAAAAAAAAAAAAAAACACAAGAAAACAAAGAAAGATCATATTTAAACCTCGAATTTCCAGTCACCAGTCCAGAGCAACGGTCGACCGTCGTCGGGAGCGGTGAGTTTTACTTTGTTGATTATTGTTTGAATTTATTTTTTCTTATTCTTAGTGATTTTCTTTTATTTTATTTTATTTATCTTGTTGGGTATATTTACCTTATTTATCATCATTTATATTTACATTATTTATCATTGTATTAATTATTGTTCTGGGTTGAATTTTTTTTTGAACCAATTTTTCATCTTTTTGAATTTTGATTTTGTTGTTATATTTTTTTATTTGAAATAACATGAATTGTAAACTTTTGAAATCAGTCTTTTGTTGTAACTCTATCATGGAGTAAGAAGATAGGTGGACGAAGGGTCCATCCGGTCCGCCTTGACATCAAGGATGGCGACCCTCTTGTTTTTTCTCCCCATGGTTGTTGTGGTCTGTGTTGGTGTTCGTTAGCGTGCTTATAGCAGGAAGTTTCACTCAGCCCAAACCCCACGGCCGACGCAGCTGAGCTAGCTGGCAAGGGAAGCACGCAGGGCATTTAACTGAGTGAAACTTTAAATTATGTTGCATTGGCGGTAGTTTGCCAATTCGTAACAAATGGCGCCCAAGATAGTTGGCCTTCGCTCAAAGTTGGTTATTGTTTTATTTAGTTACTTTTGTTAATTTTCAGTTTTCGTTTTATCCAGATATTAATTTAGTTTTTTCGATACCTTGTTGAGTAATTTTTTTTTCTTGAACATCAATTCCATTTTATTTGGCTGGGGTATCATATGTGGCTCTAGCCAAATGTTTACCTCAGCCAATTTTTTTTTTTTTTTTCTCTTTTCTTTCATGGTAAGTTAAAAGCAACTTTTAATATTTAATGTTGGCAAACTGGCGCCAATGCAACGTTGGCGCTCAAACCTGCTAGGATGTGTTGTCTAGTGTTTAACAGGAGTATTTCTCCTTTTTCATAATCGACAGTCTTGTAGGCAGGATTGGATCAGGGTAGCATCGTGGATGGTGGCCTTGACATCTTCATTATTTAAAATTGAATTGTTCAGGCAAGACCGAACAGCTGAATTCAGGAGCATTAACATCATCCACGATGTTCACTTTGGGGCTCAGCAGACTCCTGTCCACCATCAAGGTGTTGATTGTCTAATCTAGAAATCTATGCGAACGGATTGTTGCTAAGAGTTCCAAACCTGATCCGGTTGTGTCACAAGATTTGTCTGTAGTTCATTTTTTTTCCCCCTTTTCAACCCATAATTTTTATGCCTTTCCCATCCTCACCTGTCATCTTTGCTGCCGGGGCGGCTGGATTGATTTTTCGTTCTACTGCCATAATAAACAGTTAAATTTAAACACGCGGATTTCTTATTCTTTCTATTAATTATTTCCCTTATTTTAATTAAAATTATTGGGAATCGAGATTTTAATTTTTTTACGTACGTATTTCAAATAAAATTATAATGAATTCTTAAATTTTGGCAAATTACTTATATACATATAAATATATAGTCTACTTTATTTAAAAATTTTAAATTATCAATCAATTTTAAATGCTACCTCACGGTCATCTTCGTTCTGACCCAGACTATGAAAGTCTTGCAGGGCAGATAAACCGTCTGACTCTGTCACCGACAGGGACTAGACCTCGTCCTGTGTTGGGATCTGGCAATCAAGCTGCATCTACGGCAGTTCGTGCCAACACAGTGGACTTGGCGGATGCCCCGTGTACACCCCTAAGAGGCACACAAACAAGAGAACACGCTCCTCCGATTCAGCCAGATTTCAGCTTAACAACCCCAACACACCACAGTCTTATGTATCATAGCCGACCCGAAAGACTCCCAGTGTCCAAATGGGGTATTCATTTTGATGGTTCAGGCGTTGGATTAACCGCGCGGCAATTTTTATACCGGATCACGGCCATGGCTAAACATTATGGAATTTCTGGAGCGATGTTGGCCATGGAGTTCCACTTGTTGTTGCGTGGACCAGCTTTGGAGTGGTACTGGTGCTACCATGAGATGCACCCTGCGTTGATGTGGGAGGACATGGAGAGAGATTTCATGAGCTGCTTCAGTGGCTTCCAGACAGACGTCGATATCAGACGGTCAATCGATGCTAGAATTCAGCAACCAGGAGAGTCATTTCGAGCATTTTTCAATGACATCCAGTCCATGATGTTACCGCTGACGAACCCTCTGACAGATACAGATTTACAGGTCATACTCTTCAGAAATATGACCAAGCGGTTAAGGGATCATCTGGCTGGAATCAGTTTTCTTTCAGTCCGTGATATGGTTGCTCGATGTTGTGCGATTGAGGCTGTCTGGTATCCGGACGGGCAAAAACAAGCACCACCATCATTTATGCCTTTGAGAAGACCACGAGTAGTTCATGAGGTGTTGCCTCCTTCTTTTTCCACAGCAGCGCCGGAGTATTCTTATTATCACAACATCTCCGAAGGACCTAGTTACTCGTACGACTACGATCTGCCAACTACCACGCCAGCTCTGGATGCGGTTGCGCTTGGAAACGCTCAACATCAGCAAGCTCCACAAAGACAATACGTAATATGCTGGAACTGTAAAGATCTGGGCCACACATTTATGGACTGTCCGGTCCCCAGCCAGCGAATATTTTGTTACGGATGTGGAATGGAAGGTGTTCTCAGGCCCAACTGCATGCATTGCAGGTCGGGAAACGGCAGGCGGAGTACGCCGGATATGGGGGCTCGACGTATTCCCACCCCTCGTCCGCCACCCAAGCCAACTACGGTGGATGCCGCGACCGGTATCGACCCGGAATTTCGTCGAAAACACTAAACTCGGAAAACCGCTCATCAGATAGTTTTAACATCAACCACGGATTTGAGTGTCCTCGATCGATGCGCAGGCGCTCGGTATCTCGTTTTCATCGGGCATGGAAATACTTTGCCAACAGACGCTGGCTTCGTAAAGCATGTGTCGACACCATCGTGACACCTCTTGGGGAGAACCGTCCTTTCGCTACCATCTTCATTAAAGGACGTGAGCTTCAAGGACTGTTGGACAGTGGTGCAAGCGTCAGTATCCTGGGAGCCGGAGCTTTAGACTTGATTGCAGAACTGAGTCTGTATCTCAATACTCTTCAGACCGAAGTTCGGACAGCGTCAGGTCATAGGGCTTCTGTTCTCGGATATGTTGAGACCTTGGTGAAATTCAACAATCAATCGCGCATGATAAAATTTTTGGTCGTTCCAACCTTGACCAGCCCAGTTTATCTAGGAATGGATTTCTGGGACGCGTTTAAAATTTCACCAACTCAACAGCTGGCGGTTGCATCCATTTCTGAAGCCACAGCCCCTGCGTTTCACACTCTGTCTCCTGAGGATCAGTCTCGACTACAGCAAGTCATTCAACAGTTTCCTTCATATAACCTTAATGGTTTGGGTAAGACCACTTTGGTCTCTCATTACATTGACACCGGGTCTGCCAAACCTATTAAGCAGCGGCATTATTCGGTGTCCCCAGCCATACAGAAACTGTTGTATGATGAACTGGATCGTATGCTGTCCTTAGGAGTCATTGAGGAAAGTAAGAGCGCATGGAGTTCACCGGTTACCCTTGTAAGGAAGCCTGGTAAAGTACGACTATGTCTAGATGCACGGCGACTGAATGAGGTAACCTTGAAGGATGCCTATCCATTACCTCTAATAGAAGGATTATTGGCTCGTCTACAATCCACTAAATTTATAACGAGCCTGGACCTAAAAGATGCTTTTTGGCAGATACCATTGGATGCGGAATCTAGGGAGAAGACTGCTTTTACCGTTCCTGGCCGCCCATTATACCACTTCACTGTGATGCCGTTCGGTTTGTGCAATGCCCCACAAACCATGTGCAGATTAATGCACAAAGTGATCCCTCACGAGCTGCATGACAAGGTGTTTGTATATCTCGATGATCTGC
The DNA here is from genome assembly GCA_963978885.1 of Nemotelus pantherinus. Taxonomy (NCBI): domain Eukaryota; kingdom Metazoa; phylum Arthropoda; class Insecta; order Diptera; family Stratiomyidae; genus Nemotelus; species Nemotelus pantherinus. Next base: position 93,422,142 of record OZ022263.1, on the reverse strand, counting down.
TCGTGACTAGTTCTTCTTTTGACGAACATTTGGAGTTACTTTCCAAGGTGGCGCAGTTGCTTAACGCAGCTAAATTGACCATAAATGTTGAGAAGAGCAAGTTCGTGCAGCGAGAGATCAAATATCTTGGATATGTAGTGAGTGATGGAATCCTGAAAACCGATCCAGAGAAGGTCTCTGGCATCGTAGGCTACCCAACACCTAAGTCTGCGAAGGAGGTCCGACGTTTCATGGGAATGGCAGGATGGTATCGGAGGTTTATTCCTAATTTCGCGGCAGTGTCATCAGCTCTGACGGATCTGTTAAAAGGTAAACGCTCGTTTCAGTGGACGGACGCCGCCAATAACGCCTTTTTAGAGGTTAAGAGATTGTTAATTTCTGCTCCAGTGCTCGCCAATCCCGATTTCTCTCGAAGATTTTTCATCCAGTGTGATGCTAGTGCCACCGGAATCGGGAGTGTCCTCTTCCAGAAGGATGATGATGGAGAGGAGCACCCAATCGCTTTTATGTCTGTAAAGCTTAACGCTGCGCAACGCAACTATAGTGTTACTGAATTGGAATGCTTGGCTGCGGTGCAGAGCGTTAAGAGGTTCAGAGCATACATCGAAGGGTTGCCTTTCACCATCATCACCGACCATGCTAGTCTTAAATGGCTCATGGGACAACAGGACCTAACAGGTAGATTGGCTCGCTGGAGTTTGAAATTGCAGTCTTTCGATTTCAACATCGAGCATCGAAAGGGAACTCAGAACGTCGTCCCAGATGCGTTATCGAGGGCTTGTGGGTCGGTCGAGGCAATCAAATCCGCAATATGTCACTTGCCTGAGCACTATAGGCTTGCTGAGGTAATAGCTGATACAGCATTTCAGGCTCCTGAGTATTTGGATCTCATAGCCCAGATTGAAAAGAGCCCTGAGGTTTTCAAGAATGTGCACGTTAGGGAGGGGCGTGTGTTCATTACCACCGGAACACACAATGATTTGTGCACCGATATCCCTCGAACCAAATTATGGGTTCCTGAAAGTGAACGAAAACAGCTAATTATGCAGGCACATGATGACCCTAGGGGGTCTCATTGTGGGATTCGGAAGACTTTGGAACTGCTGCAAAGGTACTATTATTGGCCGCAGTTGAGGAAACAAGTTAAAGATTATATTTCCTCCTGCACCGTTTGCAAACAGGTCAAGCCCCCGAATCGCACCATGAGGCCGCCAATGGGAAATCAGCGGGAAACAGATAGGCCATTGCAAAGACTGTTCATTGATTTCATGGGCCCATACCCTCGTTCGAAGGCAGGGAATACTCAGTTGCTTGTGGTGCTGGATCATTTCAGCAAGTTTGTATGGCTCAAGGCCCTACCCAAAGCCACCTCAGAAGCGGTCATTAAGTTCCTCAAAAACGATATCTTCCTGACCTATGGAGTACCGGAGTTCATGCACTCGGACAATGGTGTGCAATTTACCTCTAAATCTTTCGAGGCATTCCTCCTAGAGAATGGCGTTCAGCACATCACTACGCCCTTATATTCACCGCAAGCCAACGCTTCAGAGAGAGCTAATCGATCTATCCTCAACGCTATTCGCGCCTACATCGGTGATGACCATAGGACTTGGGATGGGCTACTAGCCGAATCATGTGCTGCATTTCGCAATGTCATGCATGAGGCGACTGGTTGCTCACCTCACTTCCTTCTATTCGGTTTTCATCGTATCCAACACGGCGGCGACTATGAATTGCTCCGTAAAATGCAAGCGTTAGAGGATGGAGAGGTAGAACTCTGCCCGCACACTGATAGGCTGCGATGGATTCAGGATAGGGTGAAAGATAAACTGGCTGAGGCTCATGCCAAGGGGGTTCGGGTGTATGATCTCCGAAGTCGCGAAAAATCTTTCACTCCTGGTCAAGAGGTTTTTGTAAGGAACTTCACACTTAGCAATGCCGCTGATCGGTTCGCCGCTAAACTTGCTCCGAAATTTATCCGAGCTTTTGTACAGCGTAAGTTGGGTCGCGTGACCTATGAACTAACTGATGAGAAAGGGAAAATTTTAGGAGTCTACCATAGCAAAGACCTTCGCTCCTGATAGTTTGGTGTTTATTTCCTTAGTCATTGTTGTTGCCCGGGTTTCTTTGAGACTCTTCTCAGGGCAGGGTCGTCCCCACGATTGTTGCACGCACACAAAATTCATTTCATCGCCAACTTTTTCAATTTCGCTCCTACAGCATCCGATGCAGTGCATTCGCTTTGGTGCAGCTTACGGTGATTGGAACTGAGCGTGTACATGCATCACGCGGCAATGCTCGGCCTTGACCGCTGAATGATTGCATCGAAATTGAATGCACTAGAGGTCAATGTTCCCGACCGGTCAGCGCGCATGCAGCTGATAGCAATGAAAGGCAGCGATGCAACGGAGCTGATGGCGACAACGGTTCTTGGTGATGAGCGGTACGATGGGAGTTTTTGGAAGTCAGTCTTTCGACGACAGCAGTGCAGGAAGTGTTCGGAAGAACATAAGCGATAGAGAAATCGACGACAGATATGAATTGAAAGTTAGTGAAAAATAGAAATTAAATTAAAAACTCGTGATTTGAATCAAATAATTCACTGGAAACGAAATTGCAGTGCAGGAAGTGTTCGGAAGAACATACGCGATAGAGAAATCGACGACAGATATGAATTGAAATTTAGTGAAAAATAGAAATTAAATTAAAAACTCGTGATTTGAATCAAATAATTCACTGGAAACGAAATTGGACTAAATGTGTGTGGATTAGATAGACATATCGTGGTGTGGAAAAAAAAAAAAAAAAAAAAAAAAAAGAAGAAATATTTTGTGATATTTGAAATTTATTTCAAATCGATTGCTGCTTGGACTTTTGAAAGAAAAAGTTTCGCATACGAATTCTGAATGGAACTTCAGTGGTCATCGAAGTGATCATTTGCCTATTGTGTTGAGCGGATATTTAGCAATGAATTCGAATTAACTAGCCTTTTGTTGTTGAATTCTTTGTTATTGCAAGTGTGAGCTCTTGAGCAAAACTGATAGCTCTTGGATCGGGGAAGAGCCGCCACATAAATACCAATTTGATATTGTTCGCTGTTGAGAACTGAGTCAATTACGGTTCGAAATTGAACGGCTTTTGAAATTCTTGTGAGGATCGACTGGGTGGTTGCGATAGAAGCGGTCTGGCTCTTAGAATAGCAAACGCATTATTCTAAAACTGCTGAAAGGGTTCCTAGCTACTGAATCTACTGAATCTACTGAATCTTAAATTGGCTTTGGTGATTGTTGGATGTATATAGCAAGAGTCAGCGGAAAGCGAAGGTGAAAGCCATCAACAGTGAGGGAGACGCCGTGGAAATATGATTTGCGACATTTATTTTTGTTTTTTGAAAAAAAGTCATTTTAAAGTTTTTACTTTTGCCAAAATTTTGTTTGTGCTCCTTAATAATTTGAATTAGTTGATAATTTGTGGACTATAACCTAAATTTACGAATTGAAATAATAATAATAATAAAAAAAATAAAAAAAAAAAAAAACACAAGAAAACAAAGAAAGATCATATTTAAACCTCGAATTTCCAGTCACCAGTCCAGAGCAACGGTCGACCGTCGTCGGGAGCGGTGAGTTTTACTTTGTTGATTATTGTTTGAATTTATTTTTTCTTATTCTTAGTGATTTTCTTTTATTTTATTTTATTTATCTTGTTGGGTATATTTACCTTATTTATCATCATTTATATTTACATTATTTATCATTGTATTAATTATTGTTCTGGGTTGAATTTTTTTTTGAACCAATTTTTCATCTTTTTGAATTTTGATTTTGTTGTTATATTTTTTTATTTGAAATAACATGAATTGTAAACTTTTGAAATCAGTCTTTTGTTGTAACTCTATCATGGAGTAAGAAGATAGGTGGACGAAGGGTCCATCCGGTCCGCCTTGACATCAAGGATGGCGACCCTCTTGTTTTTTCTCCCCATGGTTGTTGTGGTCTGTGTTGGTGTTCGTTAGCGTGCTTATAGCAGGAAGTTTCACTCAGCCCAAACCCCACGGCCGACGCAGCTGAGCTAGCTGGCAAGGGAAGCACGCAGGGCATTTAACTGAGTGAAACTTTAAATTATGTTGCATTGGCGGTAGTTTGCCAATTCGTAACAGTACATGCATATCAAATTATAGAGAAAAAACAAAGGATTTCGAAAATAATACTTTAGAGATTTAGAAATTCCTTATAACTTGTAAATAATAGTCCAAAGTTTTATTAATCGAGAAACAATTTAAAAATGTGGCAACATCAGACATTTTATGGCGTTCTGTTAGTTAAAAATGTTTATAATATCTTTATAATGTCGTTTCTATATACAGTATTTACATAAAATAATATCTTATTCTGTTTACTTAAATATTATTGCATTATAATATTAAAAGAAACTACACAAAAATACACAAATCAAATCTAAAAATAACAAAACGCCGTCGACTATTTGACACTTCATAGTTCATACGTTGTTTGTTTATTTGAGTATTTTGATAATACTAAGTATAATTATAATATAAATAATTATAATAACTATCACATATTATATAATACTAGTAACTTGGCTATTCTCTCTGGATTTCTGCTTTTTTGCCCTACGAATTGGTTCTTGACGATACCTACTATGATCTCGACAACTTGGCATTTTCTTTGGCATTTACCGATCCAACACAAATATTAAAAAAGTAAATATACAGTGATATTCAACATATAATAAGGATTTTTTTTCTACAAAGTGTACCTCGGTACATCATTTGGGCCACTTTTAATGACCTCCTTTCTAATATTTCTAGTACTCATAGATACCTAAAATGATTTCGTCACTCACCTTGGAAAAAAAATGTAGTAGATTGGATTTATTCTTAGTCGCCGCTTGCAATTCTTCTTCAATTCTCTTAGATACAATGATATCTAGTTCCTTGTCGGACTTTGCTTGTAATTTATAATTTCGCCACACTTCGTTAACTAACTTTTGTACATTTTGTACTTTCGTACTTGTATGAGATTTTTTAAAACTTTCAAACAATTTTTGGTATAACTTGGATTTGTCTATTTGAAACGACATCTTATTTAAACGTTAAACTTTGGCTAATGGAATCAACGGTAACACAAATGTTGAATTGCTTTGCTATGCTTACAATACGTCTACTCGCTATAGTATCCGAAGAAAACAATACACTGACAGAAGAAATTTAGACAAGTGAACAGCGCGCGGTAATTCCCCGAATCGATTCTAAAGCGAGTGCCTAAACGTATGCGTGTATATTTGCGGGAATCCCCGAAAATGCGTTTCGTTTTCAAGCATAGACAATGTGAGGGTTGCCATTCGTGTAAAAAAGTAAATAACTATCGATGACGTAATCATCATCTGGACTCCCCTACCCCCCATGTCATCCAAAATAAGCAAAACAAAGACCCCCCCACCCCCCTATAGTGCTTACGTAATACTTGAACGGCCCCTATCTTGAAAATCCATATGTGCTAAGTTTTGGTCAACATCAACACGCTCTGCAATTTTCACGATGATCTAATGTTTTTGTCAGAAGTTATGACATATTAAAGTTTGCAAAAAAATCCTTGCCTACTTTTAGGCGCTCAACACCCAACACACGGCATAAAATTACCAATTCTTTACCATAAATAAAGCTTAAAACGGAGTAAGTTTTCATTCCCATTACTTTTTTAACGAAAATTTTCACTGCTTGGAAATATAGGAGTACTTAAAAATTCACTTAAATGCCCGCTACCACCAAAGGGTTAAAGACATCTGAATTCTAGCAAGTCATGGACCTACCCACCGTATACATGTACGTTCTCCGAAAATTTCACCTCAATCGGTTTGGCCACTCCAGAGATTATCTCCCTTAATCATTTTGCTGATGGATATATATATATATATATATATATATATATATATATATATATATATATATATATATATATATATATATATATATATATATATATATTATATATATATATATATATATTATATATATAAAGAAATATGAATTTTCGGCGAAACGAGTTTAAACTGAATTTTCTTCGAAAATTCAGTAAAAATATGCTACGAGATTCGCATCATGTATTGTATGTTAAAACACCAAAATGTATTATGCATATACGTATACATACTGAGAGTGTGAATGAACCCGTTTTGACTTCGAGGAGGGATGCTTATCTCACATCCCCAGCAAGTTCATTTGGTGCACTTTCAAATTGCGCTCCTATGTCGCATAAAGGCTGGTACTGAGTTCGAGTTCACGTGAAATTTTGACATGTTTCCATTATCTGGTCATTCTTTCGAGCGAAAATTTTGACAACGGAGAAAAGCTGAGACACTGCTCATTCTTGACGGATAAAATGTCAAGAATTTCACTTTTCGATCGATTTTCTTATTGGAAAGTCATTTGCACTGCTCAATTTTCAAATTGAAACACTAAATGTCACTTTTTCGCTCGAAAGAATGAACTGCACAAACTAAATTGGCGTGAAATGATTGACAACATGTTTCAGTGCCATCTATGTTTTCGAAGCGAAAGCAACTTCAAAGCAACTTTTCATGCTAAGAACACAGTACCAAACTTGCTTATTTTCAAGCTAAATTTTCGCCGAAACAGATTTCACGTGAAATTTTGTATGAAAATTTCACGTGAAATCGAACTCAGTACTATGCTTAAGGCGCCGTACCAATGGCAGCCTATGCGTCAGAAGATATCAAAGCATAATTCCGTGTAACAAAAGGAGATGGGAATAAAGCACTTGTGCGCCTTGACTGATCATCGTAGATGAACTCGAAGGAGAAAATAAAAAATATAAAATATTAATTTTTTTTTTACTCAGGGAGGAGAAAAATTGAGACTGATTAATTTAGAAACATTGTATACGGTTAGAGATTAGTGTTGTCACTTGGATTTGTCATTTCTTGTGTGTAATGAAAATTTCAGTTTAGTAAATTAGATTTTAATGAAATGAAAACACATTTTTATTTTATGGGTAAATAGTAGTAAACTTATGTTTTCAGCCAAATTAAAATGTAACAGAAATTTAACACAAACGTGTATTATAGGAAACTGGAAAATGGTAACAATTTACCCCTAGATTGGCTTGTTAATTTGATTTCTTATTAGGGAGCTCCAGATAATAACATCGGATGCATATTTCTCTCACTTTACATGATTACAAAGCTGTAAAAACAAAGAACCCATAAACATGATTGTAACTGCACTAAAAAACAAAATCGTTGAATACATCGAAATAAGCAAATATGCAATTATAGTCGATTTGACACCAGACAAAACCAGGTTCTGCCCAAACTTTGTTAATCAGGTTCGCACACTTTAAAAAGGAGTATGAAAAACAATATTTATTTAACATACATATATAAAAAAGTATGGTGATGTCGAAGAGCAGTCGTGACCCTAAAGTGCGCGACTGTCGTAGGGAAGTGTCGTTAGGCACTTGCCATGGCCACTTATATACGTTCTTGCCTGGAGCTTTCTATAAAAAGCTCTTATGCTAAAAGATCCTTTGCAAGTTGGACTTTGGTCGGTTTGCAAGGCGATTGTTTTTGTTGATTCATTTTGTATTGATACAACTCACAATTTTAGATGAATTAATGAACAATGGTCTATAAATTGCAAATCTATGACAAAGGCTCCAATATAAAGCACAGACAATAAAGCGTGCAAAATTAAACAAACACCTTCAATTTGGCTATCAACGATGCAGCGACGTGTTTTTTTTACTAATGTTCGAAGAACAATAGTATTAAACTCGTTTCGCCGAAAATTCATATTTCTTTATATATATATATATATATATATCAGCAAAATGATTAAGGGAGATAATCTCTGGAGTGGCCGATTCGATTGAGCTGAAATTTTCGGAGAACGTAGATGTATATAGTAGGTAGGTCCACGACTTTCTCAAATTCAGATATTCTAAACCTTTTGGCGGCGGCGAGCGTTTTAGTGAATTTTGAGGTACTCCTATATTTCCAAGCAGTGTAAAGTTTTGTTAAAGAAAAGTAATGGAAATGAAAACTAATTATGTTCTAAGCTCGTTTATGATAAAAAATTGGAAATTGTGAGCCGTGTGTGGGTGCAGGGTGCCTAAAAGTAGGCAAGGATTTTTTTTCAAATTTTGATTTGTCATTACTTCTAAGAAAAACAATGGATCATCGTGAAATTTGCAGAGCGTATTTATGTTGACTAAAATTTAGCACATGTGGATTTTTAAGATAGTGCGGGTAACCCTGTAGCTACGGCAGGCTCCTGAATAAAAAACCTTCAAATCATTGACCTTCCTGAAAATTTTTTGATTTTTGACAAAAAAATCAGATCACTGATAAATTTTAACCTTTGTCCATCATGTCAAATCAAAATTTTCAAAATTCCGATTTGCACAAGAACGGCAACCCATCACCAAATTACCTCTATTTTCAGCACTCGAAAGTTCTGTTCACGAGAACTGACGACCGGATTATGCGATCATAGTGAAATTTACAGAACGTGTTGGTATTAGCTAGGACCAGGTCTGATAGAAGTGGTTTTGAAATGCGGGCAACCCTGTGCCAGTGGTACCATCTTGAAAAATCACCCAGAAAAAACACCGGTTTTTGGCCTATAACTTCCGTTTCAGCCATCAGATTTTGACAAGATTCATCCAATACTTGGATCTTACTTTATATAACATTTGATAAAAATTTGGCTGAAAAATTAGAATAGAGTTGCCAGCTATGGTGATTTTTGTCTCCTAAATCTTGCAAATTTGCTTAGCAAAATAAGGCTTTTTTCCCTATAACTTCCGGTCCAGTGTAAAAATCAAAACGAAGTTCACGCAGTAAATGGATTTTAATGTGAACCAAATGTCATATAAATTTCGTACCAAAATCATGCAAGGGCTGCCAGCTATGACCATTTTTGTAATTTTGTTTAATTTCTTTACTGAGCGATTATGTCATTAGATTTCCAAATGGAAATGATTCTGCAATGAAAATTAACAACAAATATTAACGCTTTAAAAATTTGAAAAGTTTTGAGGGTGGCAACCCTAAAATTCTTTTCACCCGTATAACTTCCAGCGCAGTGATTCAATCGAAACGAAATTTACTGGTTGGGTTTAACTTAACGTGAAGCAGAATTGGTATGTATTATGCTTTGCTGTTGATACAGGCAAACCAGCATTAGCCATTTCCGTAAATATTGCACCAACAGATGCTTCAAACAACGTTCTCATATGCAAAGCATTTGCAATAAAAATAAGGAATTCTTTTTTAAATTTTCGAGTTTTGAACATTTTTCGGATGGCAGCCTCAAACAACGTTTAACCGCTAAAACCTTCGATGAAATCCTGCGAAGAGAACGAAATTCAAAGGATACGTTGATTTGAGTATGAGCTTGTTATGGTTAACTTATTGCTGCTTCGTTCGGAAAGTGTTGCCAGCACTGAATTATATGTGTTATAGTTGAGTTTTGTTGCTTTGGATAAGGAATGGTTGATATGATTCTAAAAAACAGCGTATTACGTCTTTCCACACTTTTTTGTCACTCAAAGACAATTTCTTCGAAAATTAGTTTTCTAGCGGTTCAGGTGCGCTAGAGTTTTTTTTAGATATAATAGATGTTTTTAACCTTGTCAAACAGTTTTATGTATTTTTGCAATTCTATGAATAGTTGGCGCATTCTCAAGACGAATGTTGAGGGCTTAAGCCTTTATATGATACAAGATTTGAAAGTCAACTTAACGCCTTTAATCTCCTGATGCAAAATCTATTTGATACATACGAAGCGGTAGGAGCTTTAGAGGAAAGTGAAGATTCGAATGTTAAAAATACTGTAGAGTGTTTAGGAAGAAAATTGCTAAAATTTAAGTTTATTGTTTGCTTAATAGTATAGTAATTTAGATAAAATCAATATTGCAACCAGATTCATTTAAATTCACTCCCTATGTCTAACCACTACTAAGAATATTTCATAACCAACTCTAAATTTTTTGGTGGAATATAGTAGCAATTCAGGATTTGAAAGTACACTTGTCACTGCAAGAAAATCGCATTCAATTTAGAAATATAATGTTGGCCAAGTAACCAAAGCTACTTGTATTTGATTGAAACTAAATAATGCCATCACAATGAGCTCACCAAACAGTTTGTCTTCGAGCGGGATGAATTCGGGGATAAATATTTTTCTAGTCATCCCCTACGTTCTCAAACCTGCCCAAAACATCAACTTGGAGGACCTTTAGTAGTGCTCCATACTAGTGATGGGCGATTGCGAGATATTTTAACAATCGAGATAATCGCAATCGGCGCCACAAAACAATCGAGATAATCGCAATCGAGAGAATCGCAATCGAGAGAATCGCAATCGAGAGAATCGCAATCGATGCGCCAAAACAATCGAGAGAACAATCGAGATAATCGAGACAATCGATATAATCGAGACAATCGAGATAATCGAGACAATCGAGAGATTCGAGACAATCGAGACAATCGAGACAATCGGGGCAATCGAGACAATCGAGAGAATAATAAACATCTCGCAATCGATCATTCGGTCGGTCAAGTCATCACCAATCGATTGACGGCAATTGAGTGAGCCATAAAGCACGTTTCGTTGGTGCAGCCAATAAAAAAATGTTCAAATATTTTAGCAAAAATATTAAGTGCTATTATTTGATCAAACTGCAATTTTTTGGGAAATATTGATGTATAAAAGGATATGTTTATCTTAAGTTAAAATTAAGATATCTTTAACTCTTTGGTGGCGGTGGGCATGTTAGTGTATAAGCACACCAGTATACACAGTACGCTTGTAGAACCGCTTGTGAAGAACAAATTTGAATGGATTGGATATACTAGGTCTGTTTCCGTACTTGAATCTATTAGCCCAGTGAAATCCGACATAAAAAAGGCGAAACTTCGGAAAAATTAGGGGAAAGCTGAATTTGGGTGTGAACCTTGGTACTGGCGTGTTGAACAAAATGTCAAAAGTCCCCATCGATCCGAGTGCTGCGTCACTTTTTATACGGGATCAAAGGTCACCAAAAATGACCTTTCCTAAATATCTCAGTAACAGTCACGTCTTCAGAAAAACAATGTATGACAAATTTGTAGCTTAAAAAATTTCCAACAAAAAAGATTTGATAACTTTTTCCTGTAACCATAACCGTTTTTGAGATATATTGATCTAAACATTTGTTACTAACAGCACCCTCATTCTTATCGGCATGTTGATATTATCCGATTTTGGTTACGACTTGGCATGTTTGTGAGTTTGTTTTTCTTTGTTTAAGAGGCGCATAAAAAAAACATGTACACAAACTTATCTAGCAGACTCCAGGGTAGGTGGAAAAGTGTACTCCGAAAAGTTACCACCACCCTTCGCCCCCCTTTGCGATAAAACTTGTAGGGACATCTGTTCGCTACTCTCTTCTCCGAAAAAAACTGTATTGCGGCATCATTTATGGGATATTCCACGACAGAGCGGGTCAAAACAACAAAATTGCAGGTGAAAATAGGTTTTGTAATATATCATGGGCCTAAGAGCATGAAAAAGCAAGATAAAATCATGGCAAAATTCTGTAAACGTTCATTCTTGACATTAAAGGAGCTCAATCCGATGCAGATTATCCCCGAATAATCAGTGTTTTTACCTATCCTGTGATGAATTCATAGCGGCAAAGGGACATGACACGTCTCGAAACCAATTTGCACCTGAAATTACGTGGCCTTGCCCTGATCGTTCATGGGATAAGACGGTATGGAAAAAAAACGAAAAAACCTGGTATTTCGGGGTGGTTCGTTTGCGGGGGTGGGTAGGGCGTGGGAAGGGTGTGGATGTAGGGCTAGTTCTGCGATGTCAATAATTGGTAATTAACAGGATAAAAAGTGATCCTTCCTTGTTTAACAGTGGGCAAAGAGTAGGCAACGAGCTCATTTCTGAAGATTTGGGATGGATGCTCAAGGATACCATTTTATGGCAAAGGGGGAGGGGGGAACTTTTCGACCACACTTTTCCACCTACCCTGGAGTCTGGTAGATAAGTTTATTTACATGTTTTTTTCATGCGCCTCTTAAACATAGAAAAACCAACTCTCAAACATGCCAAGTCGTAATCAAAATCGGATAATATTAACATGCCGTGAGAAAGAGGATGCTGTTAGTAACAAATGTTTAGATCAATACATCTCAAAAACGGTTATGGTTACAGGAAAAAGTTATCAAATCTTTTTTGTTGGAAATTTTTTAAGCTACAAATTCGTCATACATTGTTTTTCTGAAGACGTGACCGTTACTGAGATATTAAGGAAAGGTCACTTTTGGTGACCTTTGACCCCGTATAAAAAGCGACGCAGCATTCGGATCGATGGGGACTTTTGACATTTTGTTCAACACGCCAGTACCAAGGTTCACACCAAAATTCAGCTTTCCCCTAATTTTTCCGAAGCACCATGTTAGATTTCCCCGGACTACTATTATAATATATTAAAATAGATTCGCAGCAAGTCGTTTCCGTACTTTAGCTGCAAGTCAAATGCAAGCCAAACTTTGCAGCAAAAAGAAGCCAGCTGCTAAATTCTGTTACTGCTGCAGTTTGCTGAAAGTACGGAAACAGACCTACTATTTAGCAAATTTTTTACGTGTGCATACATATGGAATGTAATGATCAGATATGCATGGAAATTTGTATGGCTAGCATTTATCATGTATAAATGGCTGGTAGTTTTGCTAAAACTATTACGTCTGATCAAAGTGTATGATCAAATATTATATGAAGTTGAGTTTTGTCATGCTGTTAAGTATGTTAAAATAAAATCTGCTTTTAGATAGTGCAGTTTGAAAGCATATCATGTATCGAGTATTTTCGTACTTGCGAGTATTTTATTCAAATATTCAAGTTTTTAGGGCAAAAGTGGCTGAAATCGGCCAATTTTGGGTTAGAGTGGTTTCGGACATAACGGGCCAAGACCTATTGCTGTGATACAAACATTTCGGTTTTGTAGGGGAGTAAGGGCTTTTTGGCCATAGTTTGGCAAAAACTGCCTTTACCGCGCTTTCAATGATTGAAAGTGGTCGGGGAGTACAATAGTGATATTTTAAGGATGAAAAAAATTTTTATGGGGAAAATTGGGCAAAAACGTCGAATTTTCCCAATTTTTTTTTTTTGCGTAGCTTGAATTCGTTTCCTTTCCTGACCTTTCTGAGCTGTTTCGGGTGAAATGTCCATACAAGTCTGAGAAAAAGTGGCCTAGTTTCGAAGATATGGCAAAGGTTGACTTCGTGCAAGGCATTGTACTGATATAACGCAAGCACGGGTTCGTTGCTTAAGCATAGTACTGAGTTCGAGTTCACGTGAAATTGCTTTAGCTTGCCGATAAATAAGCTCCGCGAACGCCATTTTTTATTTTGCACATATCAAAAATATCTTACTGCCAGAAAAAAGTTGTTTCGCTACTAAGCATTATTTTTAATTCATCCCATTTTCAAATTTAGGCTGATAATGTACATTCTATAGTAGACGTATTTCGTTTAAATTTGAATTATCCATAATCTATAAATTAGTAGCCAAATTTGTGGCCAATAGCTAAATGAGCAATTTTATAGCTAAACAGATTGTTTTTGTAGCGAAATCTAGCTACAATGTAGATAAATTGGCATCACTGCTAACCATGGGTGAAAACTGCGTCACGTGACTCTGCGGTTTAATTCGTGTGCTCCATTCAATTCAGATGTTCGCAGATAGGTGCCGTGACTCACCCTGCATCTTATCACGAACCTACGAGGGTTGATCCAAAAGTAATGATAATCAATATAAACCAAGGTAATTAGCCTTCAAAATTGTAAGATCGTAATTGTAAATATAATTTCAAATATAATAATGTTCGTTGCCCATAGATGGCACTATAGCATGCTAAGCGATCATATGATATGTCAAAGAAGAAGAAGAAGAAAAATGATGATCAGATGATTCATTCAATAAAGAACTGTGAATTCGACCGGACGTGTGGTTTTTGTTCGTAAAACGCTAATTTTGGGAGGCTTTTACAATTCAGGTGTGGGGTCGAACGTGATGAGTTCAAAACCAAACAGAAAGTGCGCGCCAGCGGGAGTTTCGGCAAAGCGTGGTGCTAAAGCGTCGCGGACTACCCCTGCAGCACCAATACGAGAATCGGTTAAGGGTGTGCAGGAGGACAAAGCGACGCCGCCTTGTGAAGTGACGCCGTCGCGCAATGATATTGTGCTGTTGCCTAGCAACACCATGCCGCCGTGTAGCAGTGTGACGCCGTCGCCTTGTGAAGCGACGCCGTCGCACAATGATATTCTGCTGTTGCCTAGCAACACCATGCCGCCATGTAGCAGTGTGACGCCGTCGCCTCGTAAAACGACGCCGTCGCACAATGATATTGTGTTGTCGCCTGGTAACGCGACGCCGCCGCTGGGTGATGCTACGCCTCCGTTCAGTAATACGATGTTGCCACCTAGAAGTGATATATCTCATCCCTGGTATGGTTTGTTTCCGCCACCATACCAGGCTAGGGAGTCATCAGTGCCCGCTGCCCAATTATCCGCTGTCCAGTTATCCGCTGCCATAAGAGATGCCGTCTCGATGCCCGCTGTTTCATTATATGCTGTTCCGCTGCCTGCTGAATCTTTAAGTGCTGCCCCGCTGTCCGCCACTTGGTCACCCGCTGCTCCGCTGTCCGCTGGCCCATTATATGCTGCATTGATGCCCGCTGCTTTAAGATATAATACTCCGCTGTCCGCTGGTGAAGCATTTGATGTCTCGCTGTCTGCTGCCTCACCAACCGCTGCTCCGCTGTCCACCGTCTCGATGTCCGAGGCCCCGCTGTATGATGTCTCATCGTTTGCCGCACCGCTGTCAGCCGCCTCAGTACCTAGGGCTCAGACATCCGCCGCGATGTGGTCCGCTGCCCCGCCGCCAATGACTTTCTATGATAATCGCGGACCCGCTGTCCTCTCACCATTGTTGGAAAAAAAGATGGTAGAGAAAGGAGAATCCTTGATTGAGTTAAATGAAGAGCTGGAGATATTAAGAAAAAAACAGGAAATTTTGAAACTGAGGCTCAGCATTAAGAATTTGGAAATGGGCCAGGAAGAAAAATCACCGACGGAAGGAAAATCAGTGATGACACTGAGAGATATACGAGACGTTGTCCCGATATTCAGAGGATCTAGGAACGAAGAGTACAGTGTTCACAAATTCATAACTGATTTGGAGGGAATATTCCAAACAGCAAGCTATAGTGAAACATTTAAACTAATGGCATTAAAAAGCCGACTAGTAGAAACAGCTCAAGATGTTGTGGCAAGCAGCGCCGCTACCAATTATGAAGAGTTAAAAGAGGAACTCATCAAGGAATTTGGAAGACCGATGACAACCGTAGACATTTTGGAAAAGCTGAAGGAGAGGACATGGAACCGAGAAGCGGAGTCCATGCACAGATACATCTTGGTTATGACAGGATTGGCTCGCAATAGTTCACTGACGGAGCCAGAGCTGATAAATTTAGTTCTTGATGGAATGCAACTGCCTAGGGAAGATGCCACACTACTACTGGCTAACGCTAAATCTATCGATATGTTAAAGGAAGCGGTCAGTATCCACGAGAAGCGGATAATGACCAATATGCAAAGAAGCCAGAGAATAAGAAGAGCCGAGATCACCGCTGTAACTGCTGCCCCACCCAGACGAGCGATAGTTAGCCGAACAAGGAGCCAAAGTACCCTATTAGATACAAACAGAGGGAGAATCAATGAAGATGAGACACTGAGGCAGGTTCGCTGTTTTAATTGTAGTCAATTTGGCCACTATCAGAATGATTGCCTCTACGAAAAAAGGCCGATCAGGTCCTGTTTCCGATGTTGGGAGGTAGGACACAATCACCGGAATTGCCAGAACCCGCCGAAGAGACTTTGACTGCTAGCAAACATGGCAGCTAGTGTCAATTATGAATACCAGGGTCCTGGATATGCAGACGAAGATGACGATGCCACGCTGATTGAAGATGTTGTAGCAGTTGATGCCGTAAATTATGTAAGTGTTATGTTTGAATTCAATTGTGGGCTATTTAATAAATTTTTGTGTTTGTTTGATACGGGTAGTCCCGTTAGCTTCATAAAGAGGTCGAGTATACCATACGAGGTCGAGGATAGAAAGCTTGCAACAAACTTAAGAGGAGTCGGGAATTCGAAAATACAAGCAGTAAACGTGATCAAATGTCAAATTCAATTTAGAAATAAGATTCATTATGTGCAATTATTTGTGTTGCCAGAATATGCCATAGGCTTTCCGCTCATTTTGGGCCGGGATTTTCTGAAGCTTTTCAAAATCAAGTTGTGTGAGATTAATAACGAAATTAAAAACGTACTTATAAAACAAAAATATAAGTGTATGTCTTTAACCTCGCCTCGCTGTTCAAGTAAGCCCACATTTGATTCGTCATTGATTGCTTCTGATGTTCATAATAAGAAAAATTTAATATTCAAAGATGTTGAAGCTATTCCATTGGCAGGAGGGAATGAAGAAAAATCATACAGTTTAGAGGAAAAAGATTTAGGTGAAGATAGTGTGGGACTTTTAGCTTGTGTTGCTCAAGATACTGAATCATCCAGACGAAATTATGATTCAAATAGGAAAGATTTTAATTCAAATATTAGGGATCAGTTTTCTTTATGTGACTTAGGAAAACGAAACCATAGGTTAGATTTATCGGAGGCTAATCTGAATATATGTGATTGCCTACCGCTGCATGAGAAGAAAAGATTTAAAGGTGTCATTCTTGATAATTATATATGTCTGCCAGAAGGGGAAGTGAAACAGTATGATTACGAAATGAAGATCAGATTGTTGAATGAAGCGCCCATTTATTCAGCTCCAAGACGATTATCATATAGGGAAAGGTCTGAGGTACAGAAACTTTTGGATGAGATGTTGAAGAATAAAATAATTAGGCCAAGCGATTCACCGTATGCCTCTGCGGTAGTGTTGGTTAAAAAAAAAAATGGAGAGACTAGGATGTGCGTAGATTATAGAAGTTTAAACAAAATAACAGCAAGAGATAACTACCCCTTGCCTCTGCTGGAAGATTGCGTTGGCTTTTTAGGGAACAAGAGGTATTTTAGTACACTTGACTTGCGAAACGGATTTTTCCATGTTAAGATGTCACCGGAGTCTATAAAATTTACATCCTTTGTTGTACCACAGGGACAATATGAATATTTGAGAATGCCTTTTGGCCTAAAGAACGCTCCATCCGTGTTTCAGCGAGACATATCAGAAATATTTAAGGATTTCATCCGAGAAGACAAAATGATCGTATATATGGACGACTTAATTATAGCCACAGAGTCAATTGATGCACATTTAGAAATTTTGGCCGGAGTTTTAAACAGAGCAAGTGAAAGAGGCTTAGAATTAAAACTGTCCAAGTGTCAATTTGGTTTTGCAGAATTAGACTATTTGGGGTACCGGGTTTCCAGGGAAGGCATACAGCCTAGTGGGGAACATATCCAGGCTATCTCGAAGTATCCTTTACCCAAGAATATTAAAGAGCTGAGGACTTGTTTAGGATTGTTTTCTTATTTTAGAAAGTTCGTTCAGTCATATGCTGAAATTGCCAAACCGCTAACTGCATTGACGCGTGAAGGTGTTCCTTTTGAGATGACAGATGTCCGCTGCCAGGCTTTTATGACACTTAGAGACAAATTGACCGAAAGCCCAGTGCTGGCTATTTATGACCATCGTAATGAAACAGAATTGCATTGTGATGCTAGTTCATTGGGATATGCGGCGATTCTACTCCAGAGACAATTTGACGGAAAATTTCATCCTGTTATGTTCTTCTCGAAAACAGCAACCGCTGTAGAGAGCCGGTATCATAGCTTCGAGTTAGAGACATTAGCTATTGTGTATGCCTTGAGGAGATTCCGTGTATATTTAGAAGGTATTTCATTCAAAATAGTAACCGATTGTAATTCGGTAAGACTTACTTTGGAAAGAAAGCTTATGAATCCACGGATCGCAAGATGGGCACTTGAGTTGCAGTCATATGATTATACGTTGGAACATCGTCATAGCGTGTCTATGGGACACGTAGATGCCTTAAGCAGATGTCACGAGCCACATACAACTAGAGAATTCATAGGGGAGGACAAAGTGGTTGCTGCGGTTGAGGAAGCAGAAGATTATGATGGCCCTGATGTTGGATGTCGAATGGTTGCCGCGGTTAATGAAGAAGATGCTAGTTTTCAGATCCAACTTACGCAAAGCAGGGATGCCGAAGTAGTAAGAATACGAGATGCCTTGGAGAGAGGTCCTGTCGCTGATTTCGAAATGAAGAATGGATTAGTTTTCCGACGATTTAAGCACGGTCATCTTTGTTTATATGTCCCGCAGGAAATGGAAGAGAATATTATAAGGATGGTACATGAAAAAATTGGACATATGGGAGTTGAAAAAACTTATGAACAGACTAGGCGTCACTATTGGTTTCCAAATATGCATAAGAAAACAGAAAAATTTGTAAGAAATTGTTTGAAGTGCATTATGTATGCTGCACCAGTTAGAACTTCTGAGAGAAATATGTATAGTATTGAAAAGAAGCCTGTACCTTTTGATACACTTCATATTGATCATTTTGGACCACTGCCCGCAATTAGATCAAAGAGGAAACACATTCTGGTAGTAATTGATGCTTTTACTAAGATGGTCAAATTATAAACCGATATTTCGAGTACTATTTATCAAATTAAACCGATATTTCGAGTACTATAGCCGTCCTTGTCGTATTATCTCAGATCGGGGGACTTGTTTTACGTCAATGGAGTTTGGGGAGTTTCTGAAGGAAAAGGGTATAACCCACATTAAGACAGCTGTTGCTTCTCCACAGGCTAATGGTCAAGTGGAAAGGGTGAATAGAGTAATAAAAACTATTTTGGGGAAAGCCACCGAACCGATAGAGCATGCTGACTGGACTCAGATGTTAGCAAAGGCTGAATACAGTATAAATAATACACGCCATAGTTCTACAGGGTATAGCCCCAGCGAGTTGCTATTTGGTATATGCCAAAGAAGCCCTGAAGTTGATGAATTGACTGAATTTATAGCAGACTTAACCGCGGAACCGGAAGAACGGGATTTAGAAGATATGCGAACTAAAGCTCTGGAAGCTATTAATAAGTCACAGCGATATAATGAAGAGTATCACGCACGGAAGAGTACGCCTGTAAAGAGATATCTGGTTGGGGACTTTGTAGTTTTGCAAAACATAGACGTGACTGTAGGGACGAACAAGAAATTTGTACCTAAGTACCGCGGACCGTATGTTGTGAGACAAGTCTTGCCTCACGACAGATACAGAATAACAGACGTTGACAATAGCCAATTAACTCAGAGGCCTTACAATGGAATAGTGGAAGCAGCTAGGTTGAGAAAATGGAAAACTGTTAGGTTCAATTTGGATTAAAATTCAGAAGTAGTCAATAGCATAACATGTGTTCAATTTGATGCTGGTCGTGGTCGACCAGTTGTCAGGTTGGACGAACTGTAAGATCGTAATTGTAAATATAATTTCAAATATAATAATGTTCGTTGCCCATAGATGGCACTATAGCATGCTAAGCGATCATATGATATGTCAAAGAAGAAGAAGAAGAAAAATGATGATCAGATGATTCATTCAATAAAGAACTGTGAATTCGACCGGACGTGTGGTTTTTGTTCGTAAAACGCTAATTTTGGGAGGCTTTTACAAAATAATATTTATTTTTCAACATAGTCTCCTAACAAGCTAATACATTTATCCATATTTTTTCGAAACCCAAAATATCCTTAGAAAAAATTGATTTGTCTCTAATCTCCTCAACAGCAGCCATCACTTCGCTATCATCTTTAAATTTCTTGCCTCGAAGGTGTTCCTTGAGCCGAAGAATAAGGTAGAAGTCACTGGGAGCTAGATCTGGCGAATAGGGTGACTATTCAAGCAGCTCGAATCTTGTTTCTTGAATTGCAGCCACAGCAACTGCAGCCTTGTGAACCGGTGCGTTGTCTTGATGTCTTGATTTGCCGGACCTCCCGCAATCTTCTTATTTGGTCTGTGTAGTAACAGCCTGATGTAGTGGCTTCCTTTTCCAAATATTATACCATAATAATTCTTTTAGCGTCCCAAAAAACGGATGCATAACCTTCCCTGCCGAACTCGATACCTTGAATTTCTTCGGCATCGGTGAAGAGGGTTGCTTTCACGTCATCCATTGCTGTTTGGTTTCTGGATGAAAATGGTGGATCCAAGTCTCGTCCATGGCAACGAAACGTGACAAAAACTTTTCCAGATCTGCCTGGACCTTTTGAAGATTCATCCTCGAAATGTCGACTTGTTTCTCCTCTTGCTCGTCGGTTAACATTCTCGGCACCCAAAGCGCAGAGACCTTTTCATATGTCATTTGTAGGCAACGATTCTTCGAACACTGCCAAACGAGATCCTTGTGACCTCAGCTACATGCCTGATGATCACTCTTCGATCTGCCAATATGACATCTTCAACTTTTTTCACGTTGTCTTCAGTGAAGGACGTCCTCCGTGGTATTCGGCTTCAGTGGATGTTCTTCGCTGCTTAAACTGCTTGGTCCAGCGTGAAACGGTGGAATATGGAGTAGCAGAGTCCCATAGTGTTTCCATTAAGTTGCTGTCTACGGCTTTGGTAGATATATTTTTCAAACCCAGGTACTTAATAACAACTCTAATTTGGATTTCCTATATTTTGGTGTTCTCTCTTGGACTGCTCGTATTCAAGCAAATATACCTCCCTGGAATCGTGGCCTATTTATATGTTTTTTTATGCCGACTTAGTGGGTATGCGAACTGGAAATAGCCGATTATCACTAGTTTTGGGTCAACCGTCGTACGTATCCTTTAGCAGCTAGCCTAAATATTTCCTGTTCAGATTTTTAAGCCTGTTTTAAGATATTTACAGCGAGCTTTATTGTTCGATCGAGCTTTTCTCTGATACTTTTAATTAGTCGGCGGGTAGTTTCAAGCCGCAAAACAGTAATACATTCACGATTTTGTTCAAGATCAGTATATCACTTCTTATACAATCATTTGATTTTGCTTCCTAGGCTTCGAGTTATTTCATATTCCTTTGACGTTGGTAATATGGAACCATTGGTCGCAGAATAAACCCCGATTGTAATCTTCTACCGCTGTTGGACATTTCAAGTGAGAATCGGTGAAGGATTCTGAGCCCTAAAGCTTTGAAAATTCGGATACATCGAGAAGTTATACATACTACCATTCAATTTGAAAAAAAAAAATAGTTTTTATGGCCTCAATTATTAGATTTTTTTCGGATTTAATAGAAAACGTGCCGACAAAAATTAGTTCATGCATTTTATTTATTTATTTTTTTAAATAAGATTTCAACTTCGGCAGAAAATGTCGCGATAAATATCAAACAGTTTTTGGGATACTTTACCTACAACAGTCAAAACTATTAAATTTAAATTCTAAAATACACGCCATTTACAAACGAAAAGTAAATAAAAACTAATATATTTTCAGATGCCCATGTTGTTGCCCTCGACTTATCTCATTTATCCAGTAGTGTTGAAAAATTATACGAAGAAACAGCGATCCGAAAAAAATACTTCAATGCCAACAAGTATCTTGCATTTTCAGCTGCGGGAAATCATTTGCGAGCAGCACCTTTCAAGGCTCTGACTGTTATCAGTGAAACTCTAAGCTATTTGTCATTGCGTGGAAATGATTTTTCCTCGCCCGAGTTTATCATGGAACGAGACGCTGACAGTAAGATCTACAGTAAATAATTACAATTCAACATGAAACTATTTTATTTCAGTGTCGAAAGCATGGTCCTGGGCCTATTTCCCATTTTTGCCATCACTTCTCGAACTGGACATTTCGAACTGTAGTATCCGTTTTCTGGGCTCCAACATCTTTGCCAACTTTCCCAATCTCGAGGGATTGTATTTGTCGCAAAACAAAATCATGTACATATCATCCGACTTGTTCCATCACGTTACTTATCTGACGAAGCTTGACTTATCTCATATTGATTCGAGCGACATTTCGACGAATGAAATGTATGATGCCACAAACGATATCAGCCATATGATCAACGAAGGCTTATCAATATCGGAATCGGCATTCGAGAAGTTAACATCATTAATATTTCTGGATTTGTCGCGGACTAAAATTTCGCCGCACAGTGTAAAAGCGCTCTCGCGACTTGGATCCAGTTTGCAGTTTTTGAGTTTATGTTACACTTCCATTCCAGTAATACCAAGCGGCATGTTCAATGGCACTAACTTGAAAGTGCTGGATTTATCAGGCAATCCAACTGCTTCGTTAACTTTGCACGAAAACTCCTTTATGGGCATCAACGAATCCCTCGAAATCTTGGCGTACGAGAACTCACGATTGCACGACTTGGCTTGGATCAAAAATCTAGGGAACATTGAAATTATCAATTTATGCAAGAACAATATCAATATTTTGCATAGATCACACTTCAACCAATTGAAAAATCTACGGTTGCTTGATTTAAGTTTCAATCACATTGTCAACTGGTACAATCGGATATTCGAGGAAAACACCCAGCTCCGGATGCTGAATTTACGAAACAATAACGTCAACATGATAACATCGGAGATGTATCGCGATTTTGCCAATTTATCGTTTCTGGCCATCGGCCATAATGACTTCATCTGCAATTGTGCATTACGTGACCTGATCGATGTGGCAGTCAGTAATATTGCACTTTTGAATAATACAATCGACGCAGAGCTAAATCAAACTGGCGAAGCATTGAACAAGGAACTATCTCGTAGTGTTTTCACACTATCTACCCAGAAAGATCTGAAAAATACTATCGAATCGCAAATTATTGCTAAGCTAATGCCACTATTCAAAGAGAGCCAAAAGAATATATGGAATGTTCGAAAGAAGTTTATGATGCAGCAAAGACTCCATTTGCCAACTGGTCCGCCACAAACACTTCCGGCCGAACAGTTTTCCCCCCAATTGACTATGGGAATACCCCTCTTTTATATTGATCAAAACGACGTCGACGAAAACTGTCATCTAATAATGCCTGACGGAGAACTATTGTACTTTAGGTTTGTCCTACTGGACTACGAGCCCGTCAATTATTGGTGCTACAATGCCACTACCAATACTATTCACGAGCTAGCAGATTTAGAGTCCTGCGATTACACTCTTTTGATTCCGGAAATGCCAGTTTTGAATACAACCCACTACTTGATAATTGGCTTCTCCGTATTGACCCTAGTTCTTGTTCTGACCGTGCCACTTTATCTTAAGTGGTGGTACATTAAATATTTTTTCTTCGTACTTAAGAGGTCAGCAGCTAAGAAGCTCCTGAGCCACGACAAACAACACGCACAGAACAAAACCAGTTCGTACACGTATGATATATTTGTAAGCTATTGTGATAAAGATCGAGATTGGGTCCTGGACGAGTTGTTGCCACAAATCGAGGGTAGTGGCGAAACATCTGTATGCTTACACGAGCGAGATTTCCAGGTAAGTGACCGTGAAGAATCATATGACAGGGATCATATCTAATTCATTTATTGCAGGTGGGCCTGAGCATCTTGGAAAATATCATTCAGTGCATGGACAAATCTCGGTGCTTCCTTTTAGTTATATCGAAATGTTTTCTATCCAGTCAATGGTGTCAATTTGAAATGTATTTAGCGCAGCATAGGTAAGAATTTTCAGTTTTTAAAAACAGTCCTTGCTTTGGTGAGATAACATAAGACTTCTTGATGACCGTATTTCAGGCTATTTGAGGCTAAAAAAGAACATCTGATTCTCATCATGCTCGAGGATATTCCAAAACGTAAGCGTCCTAAATCGCTTCAATACCTAATGCAAATCAAAACTTATATTAAGTGGCCAACGCAAAGCTCATCACCTAGTTACAGAATTCGGTCATTAAGTGAAGAAAGGAAACTGTTCTGGTTGAGACTGAAGCGATCAATACTGAATATAGAGCGGAAGTGTATAGAAAATGTGAACAACAACGAGTCGACTGTTTGAAAAGCGTTTCGATCAAATCTATTGAAGTGATGTCACAATGTACCTGTCGTATTTTAAAGCAAATATGTATATATTTATTTTATAATAATGTAAATTATTTCTTTGCGAATAACGTAATTCGTATCTGCATGGAGTGTAAAAAGTATAAATAGTTTAATGTTAGTCAAAAAGCTATGCCATTTTCGAGGTAAATCCATAGAATTTTGGTACAAGTTCAAAAATTTTACTTGCCAAACTCAACAATTTTGAAATGAATTCAGAACTAAATGGTCACGAAAATGGATGAATTCTTACCAGAAATTTATGAATTTGGCTGGAAAAATTATGTTTTTAATTATGAAATTGGCACGGAAAACTTCAAAAAAATCTATAACTTGAGCATGTAAATAGTATAAAATAAGAAAAGAATTAGATAGTTCGAAGGATAACAAGAATGTGCTACGGTACAATGAATTTTTGACCTATATTGAAAAAAGTAAGAAAATTGTTGGAGGCAACAATATTAGAGATGGTTCGTGTTTTATGTGATAAATTATACATTAAATAAATCTCCGATTTGACCCAAAATCTGTACGGGGATAACGGAAAATAAAATAAATAAAAAATGATATCTTAATATATTCAACTTTCAATCAAATGGTGCCAGCTTATGAGCGAAACACAGAAGAGTCTCAAGAAAGTCGGAATATAACGGTACTTATTAATTCAAACTAGTTATTGTAGCATACGGTGATATTCGTTTATGCAGAAGTTATTAATTTGTTTGAACTTTTCTCAAAGTGAAGTTACACTATGGCTATTTCACGGAAGCAGACATCCTGGAAAATCAGGAACCTTATTTTACAGCTTCGGAGGGAAGAGAATATTTTAGAATAAATATAAAATACTGCACAAGAGCACTTCAACTGTACCCGACATAATTAAAAAATTTGAAACAGAAAATCGAATGAGTAATAAACGTTGAGAGGGCCAAGAAAAGAAACTAACTGCAACCGATGAGAAGCATATTAAGCAAATCGTCAAGAAATATCCGTTTATTTCAGCAGATGAAATTAGAATTGAGGTTGAATATAACAGGGAAAAGTCTGCGTGGATACAATTCGAAGATTTATAAGATGTTTCGGATTAAATGGCCGAACAGAAACCAAAAACCCATTCATTTCGGAGAAAAATAGAAATAGCAGGTTACGTTTTGCGAAAGCCCTCTTAAATACGAGGGTTGATGCAAAAGTAATGATACTCAATATATACCGAGGTGATTAGACTTAAGAAAAATATTTATTTTTCAACATGGTTTCCTAACATACT